>OY728142.1:1859959487-1860573773 GCA_963277665.1 Viscum album | reverse complement strand
TACTTGTACATATTGTAATAATTAAATTGGGATATTATAATAAATTGAATGAAGTTATTCTATTCTATGTGTAGTCTAAGTGAGAGATACAGGTCCTGAAATGACTATTTCATTGTTGACATGGAAATTATAGTAATATAACCAACCTATTAAATCTTTTGAGTATGTATCTTAGGAAACTATATATTGGCTACAAGACATATAATTTATCCTAAAGAATTTGGAAAAACATTTATAATGGAGGTTTAAGATCACCCTTAATATGTTTCTATACTCTTCCATGAATTATTGGGATGTTCTAAATCATGTTGGTTAGTATTTGGTTATGGTTTTGGGATATTTTTATTCTTACTTCAATTATTACATATTCTTGAGATTCTGAGATCTGAAAACTCAAGAGATTTATACACCCTTATTTGGGAAATATGGTAGTCATAGAAAATTTGTCCCATTCGAAATATATACTTTTCATTATGTCTAAAATTTTTGGTTAGAAGTAATCTAAAGTAAGAATATTTTAGGATAGGCTCAAAAATACCATCTGATTTTATGTAAATATAGTGACCATAATTTTACCTATTTTGATCTATGACCCTATTAAAGAGTAAAATAGGAAGGATGTTGAGGTGAAATGTTAGGGTTGTTCAGTTTCAAAGTTGGGTAGTTCATCCATTGGAAGGAACTGTTGTCTGAGGGGTTCGTGATAGTGCAGTGACAACCAAGGTACCGGCACTAGTAATTCTATTATAAACCATTATTTTGGGATACATGGTCATCAAATGCCTCAGTTTCAAACTTTTTTAGTTGAGTTCAATTCATGAAAAAACATGGTCTGTCTTTAGAGTTTCTAAAATTCATTAAAATATGTTCATAGTGGATGATGATCTATTCTAGATCATCCATATTGAGTAAAGATTAGTAACACCATGTCAGGAGGGGTGTTAGAGTACTACTAACCAATCTGTTTGTGGATGGGGTTGTAGTCGTGGATACTAGACCCGGTATGTGTTGTTCTAGAATAGTAGACCCTCTCAATTTAGTTAGTCTATAATTCATGGTCGGTGACCATGATGGAAATATTATTTATGACCTAAAGATAAAGGGTATGGACACATACCATATACATATTGATGTACGATATTAGAGCTATCTATATCTATATGTTATTTGTTTGATATGGCAACTCCACACTATATTATATATTTTTCTGTTGTGGGAATCCAGGGAAATTATGTTCACTTTTTCAATAGAGGGAATAATAAAGGTAATATATTGTTTTTTCAATCATGATGTTTAAAACAATGTAGAATGTCCCCCCTTTAGGTTGGTGGTAACTGTTACATGTTGGAAAATTTCATTCTCAAGATGATAGACTTAAATATCATTGTTAGTATGGATTGGGTTATTCCCCAGAATTATTATGATAATTTTTTCCATGGATGGGGTAATTCACATCAAATGATTGAAATAGTTATATTCATAGTGGACAATGGTATATCAATGTTAGTTGATTTGGAGAGGAGAATCATGGATTTTGAAGAGTGAAACCCCATAGATTGATTATCTATATAGATTATATGGGAACACCTCAAGATTAATTTTCTGCTTTAGTAGATAATTATATGGTTATCCATTCCAATGAGTGTTTTGGATTACCTAATACATGAAATTTAGAGTTTACTTTCAGTCTAGAAATATGTTAAGAAAGAGTATACATTCCTACTTATTAGATAGCTACTAATGTGTTACAGGAGCCCTAGAGGAAATTATTGTATTTAGAAGCTATTGTATTTATATGAACAATTACATATCTATGTGGTTCGACTATACTTTTTTCCTATATGGATGATAGAACATATTGTATTTTCATGGATTTTTATGTAGAAACTTCTAATAGTTAAGAAATACAACAATTTACTCTTATATATGACCTCATCAACATCATCACTGGTGATTATGTTTTCTCAACGATGGAATTATGGTCTAGATACCATCATCTATGTTTTTGGAAATATGATAATCATAAAAAATCAATTTAAATAATGAATAGTATTTATGAGAAATTGGTTATGCCGATGTTTCTTAAAAAAATGATACCACTGTTTTTATGGCTCTAATGAATCTAGTATTTCCCCTATTATATTATATTTGGGGTATTTTATGCCAACAAAAATATTATTTAATATTATAATAATAAAAAAATTCCATAACAATTATATCATTTTCAGTTTGATGAGAGAGAATTAGCTATTTTTTGTGATAAAAAAATATTTCTTAATTTATAAGGTGCACATATATGTTCACATTAGATCAGAGGAATGAGTATCTTATCACCAAAAGAAGGTAAGAGATGTATTTCCTTAATAGAAGATGAATAACATTTTTTAACTGATGATAATTCATTTGGATTGTAGTCTATTATATATTCCTTCTTTAATAGATTTCAAATAGGACTTCACATCTAATGGGTTTGAACATAGAAGTCATAAAATTCATACTATGTGAATTCTTTGATATTGACATTATAAATTTGTAATGGATATTTACTTCAACACTGATATTGATTTATCAATAGTCACTAAATAGTTATAAAATTTACATTTATTATCCATTAATTATCCTAACATTATTCCGAATATAGGATAATCGAGTCATGATATATAGTTGTTAACATTATAGACCTAAGGAGTAAAATTACCCAATAAATGATATCAAATTAATAGTGTTAATTTATTCCAGATATTATTGTATGAATTATGTGTTGGGAGAAGTTTTTGAGGTATATATATACCACATGGGGATTAAATACATATTTCAATAGAATGAATCAAATTTTATGTAAATAATGTGGTTTGAAAAACTATTTTCTTTCCCTTTTTTAGAATTAATATATTCAGAAGAGATTAAAGGTAGTATATAATGTTTAAATCTATAAGAATTAGATTCCATAAACTTAAGAGGCAATAAGTGAGTTAATGTAAATGGATCTATTTTTAGAGATTCACTTAGAGGTCCATAAAAATCATGGTAATATTATCCATTCAGAAATAGAAGTAACATATTCACTGATAGATAGAGTAAACATGTGATAACATTCTGAATTAATGTTCTTCGTAGTAAATTCTTTTTATCCAGTATAAGACCCACCTCCTAGATATAACATTGATGTAGATATTATATTTCTCACACGTGGAGGCTTCTAGGTTCTTGGATAAGAGAAATTAGAATTTATGTATGAATTTCATTATTTAATTGGGAACTACAAACCATGATGATGATGATGTTCAATGATTTATGCTTCCAGTATTTGTGGATAGAGTTGAAATGTCAGTTGGTCAGTATTATTACTATTTGATCCTCCAGTCTGCTTATAATAGCAGAAGAGTAGTCACTAAAAGGACTTTTTACATGAATTTTTCATTTTGGAGTGGAAATGGTGTGATGTCAAAGCGGATTTGGTGACTAATGTTTCATAATTCATTCATGTTAGTGATTCAATATGGGTGTTCATCGACATGTAAAGAAATGGTAGTCAATTTTTAATCAGTTAGGGAGACATTATTAATGGAAATGTTTAGTATAAATTATGTCTATTTGAATGTTTGACTATATGGTATCCATCATATGAATGTATTAGACATAAAATCTTGGATCCCTCCATTATTATGGAATAGGTTATCTGAATCTCTAGGTTCATAATTCTAAGTAATATTTATTACCCAATGAGTGATGATAAGTCAGAGCATAAAACTCAAGAGCATGAAGAAAAATATTCGATCTTGGGACCTAGAATTTGTAGATTCTTAAGAGAAAAAAATACTTCTATATGGGAACACATATAATAATACCTTTCTTTTGATGATATAGTTGAATCATTATGAAGACTAATATGGTAGAAATTTTCATCCACCCATGTACATGACAGAAGAAGATTAGAAACACTACTTGGACCTAATTTTATTTAGGATATTCTCGAGTAGGTTCATCATATTCGGAATCATTGGGCTACTTCTAATTCTAGATATAAGTCATATGCCAATATCAATTAACAAACACTTTAGTTTGAGGTCATGGATTCTATATTATTATGATTTTTACCTAGGTTGTGGATTAAAAATATTAGTAATCAAAAATGTTGTCTACTCATTATGTTGGGCCCTTTGATATATTAGATAGATTCATCCTGGTAAAATATCAGCTAAAATTGAATTATAGTTACCAGTAAACAAACGCTTTCATCCTTGAATCATATATCAATTATTATCATTCCATTCCATCTAATAGAAATGATCCTAAATATGATTAGTTAAATATTCATGCATCATTTTAGGATTATCTTGTTCACTAGTCTTGGTAAATGATCTAAGGGTCATGAATAAAGGTCATTCCAAATAGTTTTTTGCTTTTGATGAAAAACATCACGAAGGATGAGAGATATGAGAGGGAGAATGATGTACATTCTCAGTTGCCCGATCATTTCATAGGAGCACATCTACCAAACTTGGGATTGCATAGCAAATAGTTTTCATAATGATGGGAGGTTATATATTTTGTATTTTTGATTTGATGTCGATCCTATATGTTTTAATAAGAATGTACATTACAATATTTATACATGTTTATTAATTTATAATGTACTGTTTCAGTGAATATAAGGATTTTTTGGAGTCTGGATCATCGGTTTTTAGAGTATTGGAATATGGAACATGATTTTTGAACATTTTGAAAAACAAATATAGCTCAATCATGTGGATAAACCATGAAAACCACATATAAGAGGGACATTTTGATAAAATGAGTGAGGGATGCTACATGGACAATCTTGAAACTGATGAACTATATTATAGATCATACATATGTTTATCATACGGTTGTTATAATCATGTTCCTAACCATGTGAGGGGGTGTTTCTCTTGGAAAAATCTAGTTCACCATTTGCACTCAGTTTAGAAATCAGTGCACCCAGATTGTGTAACTCTTTAATATTCAATAAAATTGAAATTTATTTCATTTTATATTTTATATCATAGATTACATGATATAATACACTTTTTTAGTAGTCGGGTGAGAGGAACATCTTCCTTCTAAATTCCATTGCCTTTTAATCCTCTCCCTCATCTAGAACCATATCAGACATCTATCGATCATGTGTGATGTTTAATAGTATGATAGTTAACCTTCTAATGACAAATATTGGTTTATCAATACATTTTTAGTTCTATATATATGCAACTAGTATTTTATAATTTCATGTTATTCATATCTTCGTTGAATATCATCCGACCACGATCGAATGTAATGATTAAATTAGAGAAGAGTTCATATCCCACTATAATGGATGCGGGATATAATATTTCCGTTAATTTGAATCCAATTTATAAATATTTTCATATTTCTTCCAATTTTTTACATAATGAGTTGTTTTTTAATTATTTAATGTGTTATAATAAAGAATCCTCATATAGGTACTTGAAAAAATTATAATAAATACATTTTAATAGTTCCCCATATATTTATTATTTTCTCACTATTAAACATTATTCCCAATATTCTTCATGATTTATTTGTACAATAGATTCTCTGGATGATATATAATATATTTTGTTCAAATTAATATATATTACCTTAATTCACTAGTAGATGTCATGAGAAAACATTGATAATGTATTGGTAGTTTCCTTACTCTGTATACATATAGTCTCATAACAATTCTTCAATGGCAATTTAATGATGTCCGTTATTTTTATTTATTTTATTTATATCAAACCATAATTATATCATCCTTAACTATATATTCATTAGATTATGATAATATATAACTTATGTAACCATGATGGTAATTACATTCTATGATTTTATATATTCCATGATTATTATATATGGATATTAATTCATATATTATCCATTATAGAGTGTTTGAGAAAACCTAGATACTACATTTCTTATTTTTATTTAGGACGGAATGTGACTTCAATGTGTTATGATATAAGGATAGCATTGAAGAGGGAATACCAAGTTGGTATATTTTTATTTTATTTACCCATTTTTTTTAAATTTAATTCTTATTTATGAATTGAGAATCCAAATTAGTATTAATATTTGGATCATTAAAATATTATCATATTTATTTGATTCATATTTAAGTAGAACCACTAGAAATTGATGATTGGATTTGCAGGCATTTCAATTGTATTAGAAAATTTTTTATATAATGTTATATGAATTATAATTGAGAACATTTTTGGGGGAAAAAATTAGGATACACCGTAGTGGATCATTATATTATATTGTAATATTTTTTTTCTAAATTGATATTAATTTATTATAAATGTATATAAAAATGCAATATATGACGAAAACATGTTTTTTATATTTCATAGGGTTGTATTAGAAAAATATATAGTTTCTGTTATTTAAAAAATATAACACACATGATATAATGAAAAACTTTTCCAAAAATAAGATAGATATAGTGATTCCTTTTTTTATATGTTCAATTATGTTAAATTTGGATTTTTGAAAATTTCCACCATAAATGTGATGATGAAACTTGTAATTAAATTATATTTTCCCTTATAGAACAACCTCTTCCCCTTAATATGGTTAATCATTCAAGGGTCACTTATCAAGGTATATACCACTTTCTTTTGTTGGTGCATAAATCTATTAGTATAACAATGGTTACCTTCATCCTTAGAAATGATTATAATAGATTTTAGATTTAATATTTTTAATATTTTGATGATAATATATAAATTAATTGTATATATACATTATTTATTTTTATTAATTCAATTTAGTCTGAAATTATTTGACTCTATTGGGGGATAGGGGTATTTTCTGATTGTGGTCTCATTTTCTAGGATTCCATGTCCATATTTTGATATTCCTCGCCTCCATTATATGCCTTGTTATGGATCATTATTGTAATATTTCTCAGTTGTTAGGTTTCTTCCTATATCCAATTTTTCTACATCGAAATGATCCATCTTTTACCATTTTGAAAATTCTCTTGGTGGTATAGTTTTCCACCTTCACCCATTCTAATTCACTCCAATTGTAAATATTACAATATTTTTCTATATCTCATCCTCTTATGTAATTTTCATTTTTCTATTTCCATTTCTATGGTATGTTCCCTACTAATCTGTGGTCCTTGTCTAAAGATACCACCACACTTTTCTCTTAATAATTCTTTTAAAACAACATATTGATTTATTATGAAGGATATCTAGTGTATTGGTATTTTATTGGTAGTGACGATAGGAGGATATACTTGATTATTCTATTATCCCCCACTTCTCTTACTTCCCATCCTGATATGCTAAACCACACATACTTATTGTATGAAGATGTATGTTGTTTTGTTGGCATTGTTATTTTGAATGCATTGATTGTTGATGTATCATCTTATCTAGGGTCATCCAACAGTTTTGTTCAATTTAAAAATGATTTTTTGATGGGTTGGGGGGGGTTTCATCTATGTGTTTGTTATTATTTCTATTTTTTAGGATTTATAAATTTTTCATTGATATGGATTTCAATTTAATGAAGGTATATTTTCATCGTGAGATTAAATATTTTCATGAAGTAATTTAGCACAATAGATGATATTGTATTTCCTATTTACAATTTATTATCTTATTTGTTTTATCACTCTATTTTTCATGGTTTGATGGAAGGAATCAACGATACTACTTATGGCCATATATTGCATTGGTCTCCTCTTCAACATATATTTCAATATCTTATGGTATTATTGATCCCATGACAAGTAAATCAGGTGTGATGGTTTTGGTGGAATTATTTAGATATGATATTCGAGTGGTGCATGATTTTTTTTACATTGAGGACTTTGTTTTTTCTATTTCTATAATTTTGTATTTGGTGATTCAACCCACTATTTCAAAATATAATGATTTTTATGCTAATTTTTCTTTTTTTTTGTGATCCTTATTATTCTACATTACCTAATTTTGTTGGGATACCTAGGATAATCATGGTAATGACCAGTCAAATATTTTCTGATTTTTATTATGTTGATATTGGTGATTCTATGCAGTTTGATAAATTGGATTTAGGTGGTTCATGTGATGATGTTTTGGGTAGTGTGATAATTTTGGTGATGTCTGTTTTTTAGTGTATATATCTAGGAAGCTCGATGATAATGAAAATTATTCCTGTTGGTTTTTTGAAATTTGAATTTGAACATGATGGTGGTAGGGTTGTTATATTTCATATAAACAATCATTTTAAAATATGTTTTTTTTGTAATCATGAAATATTGTATTGTGAGGATTCCACTAACCCATAAATTGGTTTGTAAATAAAATTCAAAATTAACTTGTTTTAATGTAATAATGATGAGAGAGAATATGTATTGAATATTAAGTGGAATAAATTCATAACAATTCCTACAGATAAATTTACCATATTTGTAAAAGATTTGATATATAAAGGTAATTCATGAATTTAATAGATATCATATAGTTGATATTTTCTTTATATTAATATATATTTAGAGGTTTTTTAAGGATTATTATAAAATATATACATATATTAAATAGTATAATTATATGGTTCTTTATTATTCTTTGGAAAAATTATTAATGTTCTTTAGTCTTCTAAAATTTTTATGTACATGAGGGATTTGTAAAATGGTTCACAATGCACATAAAAGATATTTAATGCTATAAATTCCCAATGGATATATAAATAAGAATATAATGATAAATTAATATGTGAAAGAACATTCTATTTGAGATAATAATGCAATAATCAAGTTTCCAACATGATATTTTTTAAATGAATAAACCTTAAAACATGAGTTATGGGAATGAGAGTCTCTTGTAAATGTCATCAATATAGACATTGAGATTATTAATTTGAGTATAATAGTTATTTAGTAAAAAAATTAATATTTATTTTCAAAATAAATATTTATATCCCATGCATCAATTAAATTTATCATAGAACGAGATATGAAATCTGTTAATGTATTTTTAGTGGTAACTACTGAAACTAACACAGAAAAATATTTTTAGTATATGTAAAATGGTTACTCATTAAAAAATTGATATAATATAATTTATTTTTATAATTAATTACTTAATAAAATTAATGTATGGAATGAATATTGTGGACCTATGATTGATTAAAGACAAAATTAGTATTTCTAAAAATCAATGAGAATTTATTCATAAAGAAATACATAATAACAATAATTTTATAAAACAAGTCTCATAAAAATATTCAAATTCTATCATCACACATAAGAACAATGTTGGTATGCTGATGTGTAATGATTTAATCAGTAATTTTAATGATAAATTTCACTATAGGGAGATATTGGATGCTATTTTTCAATCTTATAATTGTCCCTTATTATTATAGTGGATAAATATAATCATTAATAATTTCATGGAACCCTCATATGTATTATTTCATTATAAAATATGGTTAAGAATTACATAAATAAAAACCTAATTTAAATAATATTGAATTGATTATATATGTTGTAGACATAATCATATATTATATTGATAACAACATTTATTATTTCTTAGATTTCTATCTTGAAAGTGTTTTATAAATCTAAATTTAAAATATTGATGATGAAAACCCCATATCAATATATTACACTAAATAAATCAATTTGAATGTTTATATTTAATGAAAATATTACAAAAAAATTATATATGAGATTCATTTAACCATATATTATTTCATGGGGGAATCAATCAAATTTATATCGATGAAGGACGAGTAAATTAGAAAATTAAATGACTATAAATTAATCAATAGTATAACTAAAATTATTTTTTTGAATTACCATGTTCTATTTTATTCATTTTAATCATTAACGGTTTCAATATATCTCCGCAAATCACCTTTTTTACTGACAGTGAAAACATGTAATGTAATGGGATATAACTCAAATGAATTTATATATATGTAATGTTAATTAGGGATTCACTATTTTGAATTTTGGGTTATGCAATGATCATTTAATATGAATAAAATAAATTAAAAATTATTATTATATTTTAATCAATTAGTGGAATTTACTAATTATATCTGGATATTCATTATTATTTAAGATGAGGAATAGTTTTTTTCAAACTATACCAAAAAATAATATCATAAATAATATTATAATATAAATTTATTAATATAAATTATTTCTTTAAATATATTCATTTAATTAGTCAAATTTTTAGGGATGATGGTCTATCGATATAAAATTCAATGACCATGGTGGTAATGAGTTATAAAAGAAAAAAAATATGGCTTATATAGAATTAAAATTAAATATTAGTTACTTATTGAAATATATATATGATTATAGGACCTATTTACCCTTGTAAAATATAATCGGATTGAATTCACATTGATAATGGTATTTAATGATTATATTAATGACTTCCTAAAAATATTGATAAATTAATATAAATTGACTACAATATTGGGGAGGGAATATAATATATATATATATATAATATTGAGAGGGCTATGATGAATCATTATTTATAATTAATTTTTTCTGAGATATGCATCCTTAAATATTGATTCCTATGATAACTATTTTTTAAAATACAGTTTTTTATTTTTAATATATTATTGAAATTAATTATATATAGATTTAATCATTATTATTTGAGATAATATGTATATATATATTATAAAAACGATTTAAAATATATATTTTCATATATAGAAATCAACATCTTGAAGATGGGATGGTTAACAATCCTTAGGGATTATGAAAGTGTTACAAAACATCGTCAATGATAAGAGAACAGGGTATGTGCTGAATTGGGTAATAAGGATTATGAAATATTATTAATGATGATAATAGATAATTATCAATTATTATATTAAATAATATGGATGAACATTGAAATAATTTATTAATAACAAACATTATACTATTAATTGTTAATTAAAGTACATTTTTTACTAGAGGATTTTAAAATTGGAAAAAAAGTTGATAATAAAATATATTAAAATATTAAATGATACAACATTATTATAAATATAGAATTTAACAATGATTTTCTAATGACATGCCACCTTTTGCGTTGGTCAAATTGTTGGAAAATTTATTTTTTTCTCAAAGCATTCATATATTTTTTTAATAGGGATTTTATAACTAATTGTAAGAGTATAAATTTATATATTATGTGTTCACATGTGAGTATTGAAATTTGAGATGTGTCATAGGATATCATTTGAGCATTAGAGCATGGTCAAAGTGGTAAATCTGTAAAATTATGATACTTGTGAGAGATTCCATTATAATTAGGATTGTTGGAGAATGTCTTGTTCAATGTCAGAGTAATTTTAAGAATGTTTGGAGAGCGAGATTCCATTAATAAAATTATTATATTTAAGAAAATATCTCTATGATTATATTCCTTCAGTGTGAAATTAACCATACCATATCCCTTGGGTTACAACATGATAGATCCATGAAGGGGATTTACCAAACCAAATCCAACCTGCACTTTCCATTGTGTTCCGTTCAATGCATTATATTTCTAAAACTAATATTGGAAACATTGTTAAGTGTTTTAATGAGGTTTATTTATCATGTTTCATATAATATGAATAGATTTTTTAATGGTCGACCTAATGGTGGGATATGTTATAATGTGGTGATAATGGGAGAGGGCATGAAATATTTCCCTTTTCCTTGTTGAATTTTATGTCTACATGGTTGTAATTATACTACATGTTACACATCAATATTTTATAGTACGTTATCTTTTCAAAGTAAATGAATAACATGAACTACATGAAACACTAAGTTCTAAAGCTCCACAACATAAAAAACTAATTTTTCAAAAAACTATAATGAATTGTATTATCTAAATTCATAATTTTATATACTCCATATAATTTTTTAATCCATATTATGTGCTTCTTAGACGTAATATAAGAACGAATTAATTTTTAGATAATAGAAGTATTTTAAAAAAATTGAAATTTTACTGCATTTTAATGGCATAATTTTTTGAAAACAAATATTTTAAATTTTTATATATTCAATTAAATTAAATTAAAAAATTCTTTAGAAGTAGGACATAAAAATTTAGTTTGGATTAAATTTTAGTAATTTTCAGATAACTTTTATATTTAGATGAATAGTTAAAAATACTAAGATTAAATTGAAAACAACTTTTTTAATCGAAATAATTTAGAGTGTAAAATTCTAAATTTGAGTGTTTTAAAGTATCAATATATTATTTTTTTATCATTTAATAAAATTTAGGTCATTGGATTTAATTTCACTTTTAAACTGGACATAAACAAGTGTCTATCTTTTGATAGTTATTATTTCTTAAAAACATGATTTTCGTTTTAACCATGGGAAATATTTTTCAATTAATTTATACCTCTTCTTTGTTTTGAATTTGGAAATATGAATTCCCCATATTGAATTAGGGTGTCCAAATTGTGTAAATATGTAACTTTTATTATTATACATTATGAATAGTTACATCAGTAAATATATTATTTACCATGGTTAAATGGAAAATCTACTAAACAAGGGTAAAAATATATAATAATAATAATATTAAATTACCCAAAGATGTGTCCTGTTCTGATTTATTGATACATGTCTAACCACGAGCATCATAGGGTCGATTTTGGGGTCCCATAGAGCCACTTCAGAGTGATAATGACACTTTATATTAATTAATTTATTGTAAAGACAAAAATGATATAAACATATATCTTTTAGTTATATAATTTTTATAGGGGGTTATAAAAGTGATCATTTCAACTATAAATATTAATTTTAAAGCTAAACAAATTTCCTACATCATTTTATTTTTTTATAATTTTTTGAATAAAAAAAAATTATTTTTGACACAATAGTGATGTAGTGTTAACTTATTAATAAAGGATTTAAATAAATTAAATTATAAAAATTTAAAAAATATCCAAAACCTATCCAATTCTTATTTTATGATTTTATTTCGAACACAAGTCATCTTATAATTTACATTAATGTGTTATGGACGTTTATAATTCGAAAATCATTATATAATAAAATAATATTTTCAAACATTCCTAAAGAGTCCCTCTCATACCTTATAAAAAACCATCACCTCAAACCCATTACTCAAACATATGAAGGCCCTTGGATAATCCACCCTCTACCCCAATTAATCTCTCTACCACCCTATCTTCCTCTTAGAAGCCTTAAATTTGGAATATGTCACTTCATGGAATGCTTTTGGATCAAACCAAATAGAGTTTCTCGATTTAAAGGTACACTATTCTCTTTAGTCGTTTTCTTTTATATTACTTCTCCTACCCCCTAAACACTCATTATTCATTTCTCTTATAAAAAAATACCCAAAATATAGTATTTTGTTTTAATGGTATGTATTTGGAGAAAAATTAAACAAACCTCCAACTAGTGGGTATAGAACATAATGTTTCTTGTGGACGACGAACTACTACATCACGAAACGATGATTGTTCAATCTTCTACTACCACCTCTTATGGTGGCCATTTTTAGGGAACTGCACTTATATATGAAATTTATGATATTTTTTTATCTAAAATCATATGTGTTTCTCTTTTATATCATGCCATTATTCTACTCATGTTTTAAATATACAATAATTTCATTTTATGAATTGCGGACTACCACCACCTCAAAGTGATATAACTCCTTCATACCATACCTGGAACATATAAAGTATGGTTTTACTGAACATACGTAACATATATAACATATTATATTATAATTGAATAATAATATATGTATGTATCAATTGGTTTTATTTATTTTTAAAATAAAAAAAATGAAATGGACGCAGCGTTCGTGCGTACGTACAAATAATCATCTCCACGAATGTGATGCAATTCATTTTCCATCGTTAACATTCAAGAATATTTTTTATTATATTATTAATTTTTTAAGAAAATAATATCATTAAAGATAAGAATAAAATACATCATATCAATAAAAGTCATGTCTTATGTAACAAAACATATAAATGAAAACATATCAGTTAATACCTGAAACAATGAAACTACTGAAATATTATTAACAATGAAAAATTAAAAGATCATATATGATATCATATTTATGTATGGGGTACTTTTATAATTTAATAACAATGATTTAACTAGTATGCAAGTGGCCAGTGTACCGTCAACCAAAGAAAATTACAAGGTAATGGTTAATTTTACAATCACTTTACTTATCTAAAGTTGTTAATAAGTATGTATCTACTGGGATATCACTATCATCCACATCCATGTTTTCTTAAAATTTAATTTCAAAACATTTTTACTATTTACTAGATTATGGGTTAATATCATTTATACCCTTGTTTGACCTTTTATGTTTTGAATGATATTGTTCCGTCGTTTTCCAAGAAAGGTAAATTATGACCTTTTCGACAAAATTAAGATAAGAATATATTTTTTAATTTATACAATGGGTGAGGTTATTTTTCTATGTTATAACATCGTCTAAGATTCCATTACAAAATTATAATAATATTTTCAAAATAGATGTTATATTTTATAATTGTGTAACTTTTTAATGATTTCCAAAAAATGAAATATATATTTCTCTCAAATAGTTTTGATTTCATCTATGTCAATATCTTTTGATGAATTTTACACATGTATGATGTTGGTTAATTATGATACAAATATTCCATATTATATTGAAGGATTTTTGGTATGTTTGATTTTGGATGTGTTATTTTTATACCATTCATGGTTTATGGTTAAAGTATTAACATTTCATATGCTATTTTTAAAAAGAATGTTTATGTTATGTTTAATTTTTTTCATATGAGGAATGCAGTAGACATAGAAAGTGACATGTGTAGCCTGTTATAGCTCCTTGATGCATCGATAGGTCTCATTAGAAAAAATAGTGTCATTGAACATGGACTTGACAAAATATTATTTTTATTCTGGGCAATAGGTCTTGATTATATGGTTATGATGTCAGGCATTATGCATTCCATAATTAAGAAATTAGCAATTGATATTACATGTGATTATTCAACTTGAAGAATATCCACATGAAAAAGTAAATGGAAATATTTTATTTTTCATTTCTATTTTACTCATAAGATTATGATTAAACAGATTTTGATTTAGTTTTATACATTTCCTTAAAGTTTTATGCTTTTTTATGATGATTCCACTTTAATATTATCCTTACTGAGAATATGAGCTCACCCCTTCAATTGTTTTATTTTTCTAGGAAATGAAAAGTATTTTTTGTTTGACCTTTAGGGATAAGATAAGGGAAATATGTGTGTTTAAAGGGGGAAAATATTGTTTTTTCATATCATGATTTAATGTAAAACATTTTTTTGTATCTAGTACTTCCAAGTCAACTAAACTAATCTATCATTCGGGACATGATTCATTATATCAGGAAAATGTATTAATATAATGCATCAAATCTAGGTAACATGGGTCTGGGTGTAACAGTTGGTATCTGAGGATGTTAGTACAAATCATAGAACCTAGATTTTGATAAAATCTTATTAGAGAATCTTACCCTAAGATAGATTTTGAGGATTAGGATAGAGGAACTTCCTATAATTTTGGTTTTTAGAGATTTTTTGTAGTTTCCAAGAAATACACCCCAGTATAGATAAGATTAGGTTGAGGCGGCTTTGTTATAGAAGTTCCTAAGTGTGAAAACTCTGACAAAGTGTTTCGAGAATGACCCGGGATATCCTGGTACACAACAAAGGGAGATACTTCACTCTTGGTTATGAAACTCCAAGGGGATATATTTAGGATAATTCACATTTTCATTACAATATGTTATGAAGGATATAAGAGTAAATACATCCTCCAATAATTCATTTGGATTATATATTTTATGCATAATCTTTTCAATTTAAGTTAGGTGTTTTAAAAGTTTAGAATTATATATTATGATTCACAAACTAAACTAGTGTATGTCACTGTTTAGAAATGGTTCCCAATAGATGGAATGTGAACTCCATCAGTATGCAAGATTCAAAGAGTATGAAGGATCATATCTTTCATGGTATTAATCCAACGTTTATAAATTAAATAGTCTCACATGTATTATAATCATATGAATAAATAGTATCATGTGATAATATGATAAGTGAAGAATTATCTGGGTGATATGGAATTGAAGGGAAGCAAGAGAAGAAATGGATTGTAGAGAGAATGATAGATACTGGGAATAAGGGAATGAACGATTTCCCCATATATGATGACTATGGAAAGAATCACCTTGTAAAATGCTTGAAGGGAATGTGATTTTGTTATAAGTGTGGTTATAAAAGAAACCATGTACATGATTTAAAGGGTATGAAAAAATTTCAAATGTACAATCCTTCATATGCAAGGAGTTGAAAAACTACATGAATAAAGGTCGCAATCATCCGAGTATACCGTAAATGATGCTATTGGGTAATAATAACGTTATGATATTACAATAGATGAACAATAATGACTAGTGTTATTATGTTGATATTAATGAATTATTTCATTTGAGTTTTTTGTAGAAAATGTAGTAGTTATAATAATTATGAAGTATATAATGAAAGTACTACAATTATATTTCATTAAGGATTTTAGATTGTGTTGTACCATGAAAAGTGACTCAATAAATTTTTTTTTATAAAATACACGGTTGAAGGAATGATAAACATTAATATAGTCTTGATACTTTTGTATTGATACTGGAATAAGTGCTGATTTATTTTCGTAAATTATAATAGATATTATTGACTATATTTGAACTAATTAAGAGTTTTGTTATTCCCTCATTGTTGGTGAATATGAAATTTTCGGATTTAAGGAGTATATCATGTATTCTATGATTTACATAATGAATAAAGAAGCCTATGCCTATTCAACTATGGTATTATTGAAATTAATTTTATTACCACCTTTTAATAGAATACACGATGAAGGTATTTACAAATATATTATGTGACTATACTTATAAATTTGGGACTGTGAGTTCGGATAGAAGTATTATGGATATGTATAAATCACGGAATAGAATATGTTTGGCATTGGATACTATTTTTAAGGTTAAATAATTTCATAAGATTATTTTTTAATTGTCCTAAAAATGACAACCTGGAGGTCGGGTGACAGCCTGTTGCGTTCGGAAAGGCCATGAGACATGAACCCGCAATCATAGGGAAACAAGGGTACATAACCTACCATTGACCTACATGATGTCTGAGTTTGTATAATGTATTTTTTTTAACTAATCATACAAATGAATTATAAATTCATTATTTTTAGAACCCTATACAATTAGTATAAATAGAATATTTTTTAATTCTAAAATCTTTTGGAGTGAATGAAAAGTTGGTTGTAGGAATTATTTTATGGATGAAAATATACTTGTCAATTATATTTTTCCCCTTATTATATTAATATATTTATTATTAAACATTAGGTAATGGATCGTAAAAACAAAAAATTTTACCCTAATACATTATGTTTCTTGTTGAACTTATGATATTTTAAATCATCATAGATATATGGGTTAGAGGCGCTCAATTTTACAGATGTTGTTGATTGATGTCCTCAGTCACTCCCTATAAATATTTACATTTTTACTCCAATTATGTGTCTCTAATTTCATGTAATGTTCTTTTAAGAGAGATAGTAATTTTGTTGTGTGTTTTTTATTTCCCTTTCCATATTACCAAGAAAAAATGTTAATAAGCCAATTTCTGATGTGGGTATTCCACAAAGGTATTTTTCTATTTTGAAACATTTATTTTCAAAAAAAAATTTTAAATTCCGAGTTTTCAATTTATTGAAGGAATGGATAATGTAACACCCCATGATTTCTTAGTACATTATCTCTTCAATGTAAATCGATAACTTGCGCTACACGCAACAATGAGTTTGAGTGCACCATGACTTACCAAAAGAGTCGTTCAAAAATCAGTTATGAATTGTATTAACTTAATTTTTAATTTTATATACCCCAGATAATATTAGAATCCATATTATCTGTTTATTAGTCATAATAAAAAAACAAATTCATTTTTTCTGATAAAAGAAGTATTTTTTTAAAATGCAATTTTTCTGCCTTTTAATGGTGAATTTATTTTGAAACAAATATATGAAAATTTTATATATTCCATTTAATTAAATAAAATTATTCTTTAGAATAGTGATATAAAAAAATAGTCTGGACAGATTTTTTGTACTTTTCTGATAACTTTTATATTTGGATGAATTGGGAAAAATACAAAATTTTAATTGAATACATTTTATTAATCGAATCAATGTATTGTGTAGAATTATAAAATTGAGTTGTATTAAAGTATAATTAGATTATATTTTTATAATTTAATATAATTTATGTCATTGGATTTAATTTAACATTTAAACTGGACAAAAACTAGTGTCAATCTTTTGACAGTTAATATTTCTAAAAAAACACACATTTAGTTTTGACAACAGAATTAATTTTACATTAAATTTTTCAAAAAATGAGTTTTCAATATGGAAGAATGGATTCCATATTTTGAATATGGAGGTCCAAATTTTGTAAATAACTACATTTATTTTTAGTGATTTTGTATATTTACTTCATTAAATGTTTTATTTACCTTGGTTAAAGGATAAATCTAGTTAATATGGGTGAAAAATAATGTTATAATAATAATAAATTACACTAACATGTGTTTTATTCCTATTTGTTGATACATGTATGACCCTGGGCTTTCATGGGACGATTTTGGGACCCCATGGATTCACATGAGAGTGATAATGACACTTTATATTAATTAATTTAAAGTAAAGTAAAAAATGACATTATCATATATTTTTTAGATAACAATATCTTACATGGGTTTATATATGTTATATTTTTGACTATAAATATTAATTTGTAATTTAAAAAGATATCCTCTATCATGGTAATTTTTTTATAAATTTTAGACATAAATAAATAATATTACTTATGACACAATAATGATGCAGTGTTAACCTAATTAATAAATGATTTAAATAAATAATGTTATAAAAAATAAAACAATATCCAAAACCTATCAAATTCATATTGGATGATTTTATTTTTAACATTAGTCATATTTTCTATTTCTTTAATGAGTTTTGGACCTTATGAAACAGATAATAATTATATAATATAATAATATTTTCAAACATTCCTGAAGTGCCCCTCCCCTCCCTTATGAAAAGCCATCAACTCTATCCCTTTACTCTCACCTATCATGCCCCTTTTCTAAAGAAAACTATACTCAATTATGCACCATGCATCCCTATATTTATAATAAAAGCCTCACCTTAGGCATAAGGCATTTCAAGGAAGTATTTTTTTTCAAACCAATGTGAGTTACCCAATTTAAATGTAACATCTTTTCTTAAGTTCTTTTTTTATTTTACTTCTCCTACCCAGTAAACTCTCTTTATTAAATTATTTTATAGGAAAAAAAATTATCATATATATACTAGGTTTTTTTATGAGATGTATTTGAACTATACATACACTCACCTCCATTTAATGGGAATGGAACATAATGTCTCTGTGGACGGTGAACTATTGCCTAAAACACAATGATTATTCAATCTTCTTCTACCTCCTCTTATGGTGGACATTATGATGTAACTATAATTAAATATGTTATTTATGATATTTATATTTTATTTAAACTTCTGTAATTCTCTTTTATTTAATACCATTATTCTTTAAACGTTCTATATATACGATAATTTCATACGAGGTACTTCGGACTACCGCCCCCTCAAAGTGATATGATTCGTTCATACCAAACATAGAACATATGAAGGATGGTGTTAATGTAATTAATTAATTTATAAAAAATATTATATTATAATGGATTAATAATATACCTATGTATAATTTGTTTTTTTCCTTTTAAAATAAAAAAATAATTGGAAGTAGAGTTCATGTGTACTTACGAATTACTATCTCCATGAACACGATGAGATTCATTCCCCATCATAACCAATAAAGAATAATTTTATTTTTATTATTAAAAATATTGTTTAAGAACATAATATAATTTTGGATATGAATCAAATACATCTTATCCATAACAAATATATCTTACATAACAAAACATACAATGGAAAACGAATCATTTTACACCCCAAACAATGATACTACTAAAATATTATTAACAAATCATTAATTTAATATCATATATCATATATTATTTTTATATGTGGTACATTAATTATATAATAACAATTATTTAACTATTATACCTATGTTTAACATACCCTCGACCACCGAAAAGTGCACTATACAGGTTTATTTTGCAAAAACTTTACTTATCCTATTTTGTTAATTCATAAGTATATATTGGGACCTCTTTATCATCATCATCGGTGTTTTCATAAAAATATATTTCAAAACATTTTTACAATTTACTAATCTATGGGTTATTTTCATTTATTCTCTTGTATAACCTTATATGTTTTGAAAGTAATCTTTTATTCGTTTTCCAAACAAGGTACGTTATGAAATTTTCGACAAAATTAAGTTAATAATGTTATTATTAACTTATACAAAGGAGTATTTATATTCCTCCATTATAACATCATAAAATATTCCATTACAATCTTATAAAAAAAATTCAAAAGAATGTCTTTCTATTATAATTATGTTACTTTTAAATGATTTCTAAAAAAAGAAACAAATATTTCTCCCCAATAGTTCTGATTTCATCTATATCAGCATCCATTGATTTATTATACATGTAATTGTTATAGATTCATTATGATACAAAATTTCCAAATTCCATTGAATATATTTTGATATGACTGACATTGGATGTGTTATTTTTATACCATTCATGGTTTATGGTTAAAGTATTAACATTTTATATGCTAGTTTTAATACGAATATTCATGTTTTGTTTCAACCACTTCATATGTGGAATTTTTTAGACATAATAATTGATGGGTGTCGGCCTCTATTGCTCCTTAATGCATCGATAGGTCTGATGTGAAAATCTGGTTTATTGGAACAAGGACATGAAAAAATCATATTTGTAGTATTGGCATGAGGCCTTGACTATGTGGTTATGATGTCTGGGAGTATGCATTCCGTCATTATAAAATTAGATATTGATATTACATGTGACAATTTGACTTGAATAATATACATGTGAATTTGTAAATGGAATTATATGATTTATCTTTTCTATATTATAAGGTTGTATTTGTTTAAAAGTATTTTGTTTGTGTTTTACACATAGCATTAAAATATGTATTCTTATTTATGAAGATTTCACTATAATGTTATCATTAGTAAGAATCTGAGATCACACCGTTCTATGTGCAATTTTTTCCAGGATATGAATAAGTATTTTATGGTTGATCAGTAGGGATAGGATACAGGATATAAGTGTGTTCATTGGGGACAAATGTTATTGGTTCTTTTTATCTCATGTTTTAATATAAATCTTTTGTATGTATCTAGTACTTCCAAAGCTGCTAAACTAAATGTCCATTCGGGACATGATTCCCTGTATCATGAAATTGTATTAAAACAATTCACCGACTCTTAGTAACTAGGGTCAGTACATTACACTAGAACCCAATGAAACACACAGTAATAAAACCCTAGATTAGTGTAGATTCAATATGATCCAATTGTGTCACATTTTTGTGGTGCTATTTTCTTGTAATCAATGTATGGTAAGACATATCATTCCAAAATTGACCACACTTTTAATTTATTTTTAGTGTTGATGTTTGAATATCCAATTAATCCATCTATCATGATTATCATTCTCCCCCTCCATATCCTTTGATATTGGTTGTAATTTTATGTTATTTTATAATAATTTAATTTTTTTTAATTTTCCCTTCAATATGAATTCATTCTTATTTGTCATTGTCTATATACCAATTTCTCCATTAAATATGGTTTATATTTTAATTAAATTAGATCTTGGTGGAATCATAATGATTTTAGAATATTTATAATATATCAGAATGGGAGAATCGTATGACAATGAAAACATATCATCAATAATTATTCTGTTGAAGATTCTTATTCTAGTGAAATTTCCTAGATATTAAATTTTATTATATATATTGGATATTGTATGTATATCGAATGATGTGTTTAATTTCCATAGGTTTTTTAGAAAAATTCAATAGGTATTTAGAGTTTACTTTATTATGTCTCTAGCCATATGATTTTCCTCCTAGTGTTTTATTGGACTATTCTTTTTTATAATAATATTTATACTAAATATACTTTCATTTATAATCATGTTTTGGTCATTATAGAATGTATATGGGTTCAGAGAATGGAGGTGATTTTTTTTTGTATTTGGTATAATGTTGAACAAGATGGTCCAAAATATTTCATATAATATATGTTTTTTGGTTGTTCTTAGGATACTAAACCTTATATGGGAAACTATATTTTGGTGTATTAATTTATTTTTATTTTTATTGACAAAAAATGAATAAGGACTATGAATATCCTATGTGGAGGAATGATATGGTGTTGATATTTCTATGATTTTTTTAATTTCTCCTAATACAATGAGAAAATTTAATAACACATGTAATATATCACAAATGTGTAGAAGATTCACATCGAGTTTATAATTGGATAAATGTATGTACCAAGTTTGGTATTTATTATTGTTAGCATAGGTTTCACCCAATAGGTATTTTAAAGAATTCTTGAGGTTTTAAAGGTTATCGATGATTGGTGAGATGAGTGTATGAGTCACACATGGTTAATAATACTATATTAACTTTTGATTGTTGTCCTCATGTGTCCTAAGAGTGAGATAATTACATTGAGTCTCGTTATTTTTTTATATGTATGTTTTCATTTTTTTAATCATCCAAATCATTATAATAAGGTTGATGTGAGGTAGGACATAGGCGTTTTTCAAGGGATGGATCCTGGAAGCATGTTTTGGAGTTGAAAAGGGTTTTTTATAATTTATCATTGAGATGATACACTATTAGAGGTAATAATTTGAAATAAATGAATTGTAAGATGGGTTATTCCATACAATTAATGGCATGGGTAGAGGGGTCCATTGGTATTAAGGTTTATGAAGATGGTTTTTCAGTTTTTTTATCATGAGTTGTGAAAAATATGGGTTTATAGAACCCATTTTATTCATGTATTGTTGAGATATGAATATTTATTAGTTTTAAATTTATATGATGTGTAATAATGATATATATAAGGTTATTAGGATAATGTGATAACTATATATTTTATATTTGGATGGAATGATCATCTAACCAAGAGCATGGGCCCCCATATGAGATTCAGGGTGGGAATGTTTTCAATTATTTGATTCTAGGTTTTTTTATTTTAATAATAAAATTAATTATTTTAAAATAAATTACCCAATCTCGCTATTCAACACCTCTATATATAAATTTTGATGTTATGTATTTTTACAATTAATTTATTATATGTGGATATAAAATGATTCATTACATTTTTTTTGATTTTTTTTATTTCTATTAAATATATTATAAATATATTATTTTCACTCACACATGGTAGACTATTTCTAAAGTATTAAACAATGTCTCCAAGAAATTTTCTAAATAAACTATTTCCTCTAGAATAGTGGTATTTGTTAATATATATATATATATACATATATTAAGTTCATTGTACCCATTGAATAGAAAATTAAAAGTTTAATTTAGATCATTATAAATTGTTGTTTTATTTCATTGTGCATAGTGCTAACAAGATGAGATGTCACAATGACATTGATAATTATATTTTATTCGGTGATGAAGTACCAATTAGATACTTTTAATGAAGAAGTATAGATAAATTAATTTTTTCAGATAAATTGTATTTTGGGAGGATTGAAAGAGGGAACTATTATAGTGTTTTTAAATGAGCATTATGCGGAGTAATTTATGGATGGGGAATAATTCATCATTCCTCTAATAAATATTTTACCTCTCCCTTTCTTTAGAAATTTATTATTTTATAAGAATTTAACATTCTATTTCTCAATATACATGAAGAATAGAAAAAAAATTCATCATGTTCATTATGGTCATATTATTCAATGTAATAGTGGAAACATAAATAATGTGGTTGTCATGATCCAACCACCGGGGCCTGTGCCTGACTATCTCGAGCCCACCATTCATAGGCTAGGGGCTGGAGACTAGCACCGAAAGGCGTATTCCCTAAAACTATGATGGCATTTCCTTTATAACCTATAACTCTCACAAATATGCACAAAGTATGATACATTAACAATGTAAAAACTATATAGTAAACAGGGTGTGTACAGAAATAAAAATAGGCCAAAATACAAGCCCAAATTAAAAGTAAAAGTAAATTCAAAAGTTCAAGTACAACTGAAAACAACTCATTTGAACACCAACCAAGGATCATACCTGAAGGGTATGTAAAACTCTCGAACGGTCGTATATGTGGTATGCCTCGTCTAATGTCCCCCTCCGAGCTACCTCAAGCCCTGGTACCATCATCCTCTGTCTGCATTGTCCGTCGTCTACACCAAACACAATAAGGTGTGGGAATAGCTCATGCAACAGTGACTATAATGATACTGAGTAGGGACCCCAAGATCCTCAATGGTCTCACAAAATCCAAAAAGGATAAACCCAAAATCATGTAAACAACAAAAAAACGTACATGGGTATATTCCAAAAAATATAAATATGTTATCAGGTATACCAATATAATTCTTGAGGAATCCCAAGGCCCAAATCAAAAGTCCAAAGCTCATCTGTTCCACAGAGAAAAGATTTCCATGGAGGTAACCACAAAAAGGTGATTACCACAAAGGTGAAGCCACGCAAAAGAATAACATAATGGTATCATGACAAAATAATATACCACAAAGGTAACGCCACACAGAGGAATACCATAAAGGTAATACTCATCTCACACGACATATAATTTAGGTATAGTAGTAAATATGAATAGATGTAACAACTGAATCATCTTAATCTGTTGAGAGGCAGACCCACGTAGGATCCTAAATCATCATACCCACGTACGATCCTAGTATAGAATACCAACGCAGGATCCTAGAGTATTCCCACATGGATTCCTAGAGTGTATACAAGTGGGTTACACAAAAAAATACCCACAATGTAACACAAATAATTGACCCACATAGGATCCATTTTTCTTGTTATAGCCAGCCACAATGTTCCTGCACTGTGTTATATTTATTCTGGGAGGGTCCACTCCTTAATTCACATGTCAATACTACAACTTCCATAGTGTCCCACAACGATGTATCCCAATGTACCACCATATAAAAGGGGGTCTCAACATAAAATACAGTGCATCAATCAGATGCTCGATCTGCACGTTATTACCATTTTAGTCTTGATGGACCAGTTGGATTCTTGTTTGATCAAACCAAGTCGTACCCCAAAATTATCCAACATTCCTGTGGAGAATTCCAAAATAAACATCTCAATCCAACGTTTTTGGCACATTAGATGAGCCATCATGCATTCTCCTGTAGATCATGTTACAGCTGAAAGAGTGGAAAGGGGTCGAAGCTAGTCCTGGTCTAGTCCAACCCGGTCTGTGTCGACCTGTCCCAGTTCAGGTCAACCCAGCCTAACCCCTGTCCGGCCCTAGGTTTGACCTGGCCTGCGGGGTCCGACCCTGGCCACTGGGTCCATCCTGGCCCCCGGCATAGCCTGATGGGCGGCCCACAGCAGGGCCGCATCTGGTGGCGCTGTGAGGGGGTCTGTCATAGTCAGCACCCAAGGGGAAGGATCCCTTTGGTCACCCCAAACGGCTGGGCCGTTCAGGTTGGGTAGCAGACTGGATAGTGCCACATGGCACCAACAACTAATATGCGGGACACCGGGTCCCACTCGACACCCTAGATGGCTACAAAGCATTCCCTCCTCTGCAGCACGGTCATGCTCCGTCCCCCACCGAGGGCCGACAGTGAGTCGGCCACACTAGTTCATCGTTGAGGCCTCGTGTCGCTACACCTGCACACCAGCTGCACTGACGTGTGCCACCACACCCTTCACGTGGCTTGGTCAAGCGCTGGCCATTGTCCTTTCTCCTCTATGGCTGATGCGTCGAGACCCTTATCCAGCGGTGCGGTCATGCCTCCACTGTTGTCACGGTCAGCCAGAGTTCCAGCTGCCGCTCCTGAGCCCTTCTAGCATGAGTCACCATCACAGATCATAGTTGATGTTCCTCGGGTCACCGAGCGCACACTGGTGGCTCAGTCTTCATCCCAAATCTTCCAGTACTTTTCTCGGGATGTCACAATTGATTCAATACAATCAAAATTCACAAATTTGCAGAGAGGTCGAGCCGTGTTTCTTTGTCCCACAATCTCTATGTTAGAAAGATATCAATAGACATGGATGTTCTTAATTCATAAAGGTTGATAGGAACGAGGAAAGGGGTATTCAAAACAACATTCCCTACTTCTATTTTCTGATGGTGGATGTGCGAGGAAGATGAAAAAGTTGTTGAATAATGTCGGTGTTTATTTCTTTCGAAAGACGTTTCTGATCTGAGCTTGGGGTTGGTCCCTCGTTCTTCGTTGGAGCATGTTCTTTCCCCAGATCTCCCTGATTCTCCCAAACCTCCTTTGAAAATGATTTCTACAAGGTGAAAGTTGAACAAAAATAATAAGAATAATTCTATCAATTAATTAAATTTGGCACAATTAATTAATTAAAGATGGAATAATTAATTAATTGATGTGGAAAAAATTAACTATGGAGAGTTGAAAGGTTATCCTACATTAAGAGGGGTTTGGGTGGTCTCCACCACCATGAATTCAAAAAGGGAGGTTAAAAAAATTAATTATTTTATTTTTCTTCCTCCTCAAAATACTAAAAAACTAACATCCTCTCTCGATATAATTTGGTCTAGGTAAAGGTTTTCTTAAGTGAATAATGGCTCTATGAGTTCAACGGTGTCCACCAATTTCAATACCAAGCACCAGTTCAATAGTTACAGAAACCCACTCACACGCTTACTGAATGTTCTTAAGTAACATCATAAAAACAATTCAGGATCTCCAGGCATCGGAATAATGTACCATCTGAAAATATAGACATTAATATTTCCATATAATTTTTTAAAATAAAATTTACATAGAATTTCCCAGTCTTTACAATCTCCCCACCTCTAGGCATTGCGTCCCTGAAAGCCACATCAGAAAATCTAGGAAAACAAGTGGGGGTACTAAGCAAGAATTTGAGCATCCCAGTAACAAATTCCCTCCAGGAGGTTCATGTTCTGCCAACGTACACACACTAAAGTTTTTTATTTCCCATGAAAGACTCTCTCTTGACGATCCTCAATATCTACTGGAACCTCTGTAAATGTCGCCCCATCGACAATGTCCATCTCACCGTGGTCGATGACGTGAGTAGGATCATGAACGTACCTCCTCAGCTGGGAAATGTGGAAAACTTCGTATAGATGGCGAATTTA
This sequence comes from Viscum album, assembly GCA_963277665.1. NCBI lineage: Eukaryota > Viridiplantae > Streptophyta > Magnoliopsida > Santalales > Viscaceae > Viscum > Viscum album. The sequence continues at coordinate 1,860,546,288 of OY728142.1, read as the reverse complement.
ATGGGGGAAGTTATTGATTGTAAGCCACCTTGGAAACTTTGCTGAGGACCTGAAAAGGTCTGATGAACCTATTAAACAACTTTCTACACTGGCAAAATCTCTACAAAACTCTTCGAGGTGATACCCAAAGAAAGACGTGGTCACCAACCAAATAGTGGAGTGATAGATGTTGTTTTTTTCAATCTAAAACAAGGGAAAGTGATCCTCCCAGCTGCGATTGAAGTCGTGGATGCAAGCATGCAGCATGTCTTCGAGGGTCAAAATGGTTCTCTCGGTTTGGCCATCCGTCTGAGTATGGAAGGTGGTGCTCAAATGAAGATGTGTCTTTAAATCCTTCTGAAGCCCCTTCCATAGCCAGGAAGTGAAACGTGCATCACGATCAGTGACAATAGTCGATGGTATTTCATGTAGCTACACAATCTCTTGAACATAGAGACGTCCCAAGCTCTATACTGAACTCAGCTCTCTGATCGGTAGGATGTGGTCTGACTTGGTGAGTCGGTCAATGATCACCAAGATAGAATAATGAATCCTATACGTATGAGGAAGGAATATCATGATGTCTATTGATATTCCATCCCACTTCCAATCTGGGAACCATAATGGATGAACGAAGCCTGCTGACACCTAATTCTCTACCTTCACTTGCTGACATGTAAGGCATTGAGAAAAAAACTATGCTACTGGTTTCTTTTTTACCTTCCACCAGTGTTGTCGTTGGAGGTGTTGTTATATCGTTTCCACTCCTGGGAGTACAACTAGAGGGGATTTTTGGAACTCCCTCAACACATCCCCTTGAAGAGACACTGGTTTCATGGTATGTCCTCTAAAGATGATGACATGCTCCTCGTCTTTAGAAAATCCAAGAAGTTCATTCCGAGTAAATATCTGAACACATCGAGCCTCAAAGTCAGTGTCCTCATGCCTTTCCTACATGAATCGTTGAAGGTGTGGGGGGAGGGGGTGACTTCAAGTGATAGAAAAAAGATACTCCATATCCATCCACAATGGATATCTATAAAGTGTCCATCTGCTACATCTCCTCACCAAGCAGCAGTATACCAGATCTCTTGCTTAGTGAATCTGCTACAACCTTCCCCTTCCTAGGAGTATAGAATATCTTTAAGTCAAAGTCCTGGAGGAACTGAATCCAATGTCGTTCTATCAGGTTCATGTCTATATGGGAGAAGATATACCTGAGACTCTGGTGATCAGAGTAGACCGTTAAACTATTTCCCATCAGATAGTGTCTCCACATCTTCAATGTGAAGTTCACTGCTACTAACTCAAGGTCATGAGTAGTGTAGTTCATCTAATGTTGTCTTATTTATCCATAATCACATTCGAAAACTTCACACTCCTGCATAAGGACACATCCGAGCCCAGTCCCTGATGTGTCGCAGTAGACTACGTACCGAACACCCTCCTCCGGAAGCCTCAAGAAGGGGGCACTATTCAGCCTCTACCTTTGCTCTTAAAAACATTGTTTTCATCTATCTGGTCACTCTAAGGGTTTTCCCTTCATCATCAATGCTGATGAAGCTGCTGCAAAACTTGAGAAATATGGCACAAATCTTTGGGAGTATATCTCAAAACCCAGGAAACTCCATACCTCTGTCACACTCCTGGGTGGGTCCCAAGTATGTACCACCTCAATCTTCACTGGATCCACTAAAACTCCAGCCAATGAGATGAAATTTCCTAGAAACTAAACCTCTCGGATCCAAAGAAGTCCTTTTGAGAGCTTACCATAAATAAGGTTCTCCAAGAGTGTGTCCATAACTATCTGAAAATGATAGGCATGCTCCTCCTTGGTAGCCGAGTTGATCAGAATGTCGTCAATGAAGAGTAATACAAAGTGATCAAGGTATGGCTGAAGGATCTTGTTCATGAGTCCCATGAACACTACTAGAGAGTTGGCTATGTCGAACGACTTGACAAAAAATTCATAATGGTCATACCAACAACTGAAATCCATTTTCTGCACATCCTCATCTCGTACTCTCAATCACAGATAGTCAAATCTGAGTTCTATCTTCGATAACCACTGTGCTCCATTCAGCCAATCAAAGAGTTCATCAATCCTTGGGAGTGGGTACATGTTCTTCATAGTCACCTGATTCTAGCACCAATAGTCAACAAAAAGTTTCAAGCTCCCATACACCTTCTTGGAATTCAAAATCATGGATGCCCAAGGACAAACACTGGGACAGATGAACCCATTCCCCTATAAGTCCTCCAAATGCACCCGCAACTCACAAATCACTATGGGAGCCATCTGATACGCTAGTATAGATATAGGTGTCATCTCAAGGTAAAATTCAATGTTAATGTACACCTCTCTATGAGGATGTAGTCCGAGAACATCATGAGGGAAAACATACGAGTACTGGTCCACCACTACATGATAACTCATATTCTACACATCAACCGCTCCATGTTTATGGTTAGCCAACTGATGTGTGATTAGATGCAATATCCTTTAGGTAAGTCCATCCTCTGCTACAAAGGTTCTTTTCACCCCAGTAAAGGTAAACCTAGTTCCATAAGTGTGGACACAGTGCACTTTCCCCGTAATATAGAAAATCTGAGAATGGACTGTTGATAACTAGTTCATACCCATGATGATGTCTCAAGGCCTCGACGCCGTTACTAGAAGATCCCAGACTAAGATCATTCCTCCTACAGTAACCTCACACTACAGGCACCAATATGCAATCATCGAATCCTCTCATGCAAGAGTCTCTAGCCATAAGGATCGATCCGACAGCTCCACTGGAACCTTTGAGCTCTAAACAATGGAAGTGACAATAAAAGAATGTCAAGAACTAGTGTCTATAAGTACTGCAGCTAAGGTGGAGTAGACACATATCGTACCCTGTATTATCTTCAGGGTGTTGTGTTCATAGTCCTCATCTTCCTAGAGCTGTGCTCTCCCCTGTCAACCTGCTCCATGTGGTCGGGGTGGACCACCTGGTGGTGGTGGCAGTAACACATCGAATTGTCACCCACATACAGCTGCAAGGCCTGAAACACTTCCACTTCTGCCTGCTCCCTACGGACCTCCACAGTTGATCCTCTGTCTCAGCCAAGGAATTCCTTAGTCCATATGTTGATCATCTGTATGGTAGGTCGAGCATTCAAGAGCCGTGTGAGGCTTCCCGCCAAATACGTAACATTATCTTCCCTCGCATGACTGGCTCTGTCTCTGGATACCCACACAACCGACCCTGAATCCTACAGTCGTCCACCTGTAGGTCTGGTCCTCTTAGACCTCAGTGACATCTTTCTGCTTCCAGCTGTATAAGAATCTACTATGTGATTCTCATTTGTGGGTCTCTTTGCTGGTGACTACTCAGTAATGAAACTCTCTACTAAGAGGGATCTCTCTAACACCCCATCCTAGGTCGGAATGCTGAGAGAAATCATCGAAGCAGTGATCTCCCAACTGAGTCCCTGCTCAAAGGTCCAGGACCTAAATAATCGATCCTACATAATATCTATTGAATAAAGTGATAGTTTCTAGGAACCTCACTAAGTACTGAGCCACAGTCATGTTGCCCAGCTACAGATGATGAAGCTCATGTATGCACACTACGTCAAGGGTCTCTAGGAAATTTTTTTCCTGAAATAGGATCTCAAAGTCTTCCTAGTCATGTGTCACCTCATCATGAACCTAAAGAATCCATCCCCGCCATTTTTTTACTTCATCCTATACAATAATGGTTGCAAGGATCACCATGAGATCAGTTAGTGTCCCTACCAGTCAGAAGACTCTCACCTTAGCCTCCAGCGAATACACAGTCACCTGTGGGTCTGTCTCACCCTTGAACATGATTGGCATCTTGCGCTGGAACTCGTGAAATGCTCCCAGGAGGAGTGCAATCTCCAATGCTGGGGATGGTGGCATCGGTGGCCCAATGGGTAATGGTACTGTTCCTGCCTCTACTGCTGCCTCTACTGATAAAGGGCCCTCCATTGAGGCCATGTCACTCGGTGGGCTATCACAACACATTCTACCTGGAATCTCTGATGGCTATCTATGTGGAGGCATCTTGAATGAAATAGGTGTGACACTTTCAATATGTAATACCTTGTGAGCTTCTCAAAGTGACCATAAAGAAATCTTTTCAAAATACATACGCAATCATTTTTTTTTGTATAGAGTCAAAAAAACATATGTCAGGGTCCTGGTGTATGGATATGTCGGCTGCCGCACCAATACTGGATTCCCTAAACTGATAACCACACACATAACACATAACACTATTTATGTTAAAAGATAAGAGTTCAATGTTATATGGTAGAACCATCCTCTGATACCAGTTTGTTACGACCCAACCTCTAGGGCCCTTGTCTTGACTACCCCAAGCCCTCCTTCCATAGGCCAGTGGTTGTCGACTAGCACCAAAAGGCGTATTCCCTGAAACTAGGAAGGAATTGCATTTATAACCAGTAATCTCAAACAAATAAGAACAAATTATGACACAAGACCAAAGTAAAAAGTATATAGTAAACAGGATGTTTATATAATGAAATAGAGGCCAGAATACAAGCCCAACTGAGAAGTACAAATAAAACTGAAAACCACACATTTGAACACCTGCCAAGAATCCTACCATAAGGGTAGGTACAACTCTCGAACGGTCGTCTCTATGGTACGTCTCATAAAATATCCTCCTCTGAGCTACCTACTACCTTGGTACCCTCTTCCTTAGTCAGTAATGTCGGTCGTCTACACCAAAAAAAATTATGTGCAGGTGTAGCCCATCTAGGGGTGAGTATAATGATACTCAGTTGGGACCCCGAGTCCATCAAAAGTTCACAAAATCCCCCAAAGGATAAACCACAAAGTATGTAAACAACTGACAACCCTACGTAGGCAGAATCCCATACATATACCTATGTTATCAAGTATACCCATCTAATTCATGAGGAAATATGAGGCCCAACTCATAAGTCCAAAGATCAACTATTCCATGGAGAAAAGTTTACTATGACGGTAACACCACAAAGGTAAGTACCACAATGGTAATGCCACATAGAAGAATACCACAAAGTTATCATCACGAAGGAATGTACCACAAAGGTAAATCCACATAGAAGAATATCAAAAAGGTAAGAGTCATCACTCTCTAGGTATTACATAGGTACATTATTAAAGATAATTAGAGGTAACTAATAAATCATCGTACTCTATTGAAAGGCAAACCCACGTAGGATCCAAAATCATCAGACCCACATATGATCCTAGTATAGCAGACCCACATAGGATCCTAGAGTAGTCCCACATGGATTCCTATACAAGATCCAAGGGAGATAACCAAACATAGACCCAGATAGGATCCCAAATCACATACCAACATAGGATCCCTTTTTCAAGTTACAGCTAGTCACAGGGTTCCTGTACTACGCTATCTTGATTATGTGAGGGTCCTCTCTTTATGCTACTAGTTTATAATCAAACTACCATAAATTATCATGAATAAGTATCCCAAAGGAACTCCACTTAAAAGGGGGTTTCGAAGCAAAAAACGGTGTGTCAATCAGACACCTGGTATGTATGTTATTGGCCTTTTCATACTGAGGGCCTGACAAGATTGACATTCAATCCAATTTGGCCCACTGGGTCTGGCCCGGCCCTCCGGCATAGCCCAACCCACTGGGTGGCCTACATTGGGTGGACCACAGGAGGCCCACGGTTGTGTTTCCCTGTGGTGGGGTATTACCTAGAGGCCTCCCAAGGGGGAGGTTCCCCCTGGGTACCCAGAACGAGTGGGCCGTTCAAGTTGGGTAGCCGACTGGGCGACGCCAGCAGCTGTTAGGCAGGACCCAAAGTCCCGCATGGCTCCCTGACAGGTCGAACGACTAGCCCTCCTCCACGGCGTGGTCACGCGCCCCATCACCCTTAGTGGCCGCTAGCGAGATGACCACCCCTATTCTACACTGCGGCCTCGTGTAGTGTCCCCTGCATGCTGGGGGCTACTCTGGAGCCCTTCCAGCGCCTATCTCCTGCACCAATCACCGGCGACATTCCTGGGGGCATCAGGCGCACCCCGATGGCCCGTTCTTCATTCTGAAGACTCCCGTACTAGTCTCGGAACGTTTTCATCAAATCAAGATAATCAATATTCACATAAGTTGCGCAGAGGTCGGGCCGTGTTCATTTGGCCCGCACTCTCTACGTTAAAACAATAACAATCAATATAGATGTTCTTAATTCAATAAGGATGACATTAACAGTGTAAGGGTTATACCAAATCAATAATCTCTTAACAAATTTTCTAAAGGATGAGGCTCGAGGGTGAAAATGAAGTTGTTGAAGAATGTCACTGTTAGTTGCTTCAACAAGATACTTCTGATCGGGGCTCAGGTTTGGTCCCTCATTCTTCATTGGAGCATGTTCTTTTCCGGTTCTCCACTGTTCTCCCAACCCTCATTTTCCAATGATATCCCCAATGGAAAAGTGGATCTAAAATAATAAAAATAATTCTATCAATTAATTAAATTTGGCACAATTAATAAATTTAAATTGGAAGAATTTATTAATTGAAGTTGGCATAATTAACCAACGTGAGTTTAAAGGTTTTCCCACATTAAGAGGGGTTAGGGTGGTCACCACCACCATGAATTCAAAAAGAGAGGTTTCAAACAAAAATTGATAATTATTTTATTTCTCTTCTTCAACGAAAGACTGAAAAACTAACTTCCTCTCTTGACCTACTGCATTCTAGGTTATGGCCTTCTTAAGAGAATAACGGCACTGCGAGTTTAATGGTTTCCTCATATTTCAATTCCATGCACCAGTTTAAATGTTACAAAAACCTGCTCACACACTTACTAAAAGTACATAAGTAACATTAGAAAAACATTATGGGCTCCCTAGGCCTCAAAATCAAGTACCATCAGTAACTGAAGACTCGAATATTTCCATATAATTTTAAATAAATTACATATATTTTTTGGATCTTTAAAGTGGTATTGTTTTTTAGTCATAAATATTGGTGATATAGTTAATCAAAAATATTTATTATTATTTATACATCACCTATTTTCTTACTAAATTTGTTTATTCTATTCTAAATGAATCAATCCACTTAATAATAGTTTTATATGAAATTAAATTGAAATTTTAAATTTTATTTAAATGTAATAAAATTTAGATACTTTTTTAACTGAAAGAATGTACCATGGAAAAAATTTATCTTGTTCCAAATTTTTTTTCTGTCACTTATATTAATTAGAAAAAATCAAAATACCAATGTGATATAGAAATACTGAATAATGATTATATAATTGAAATAAATTATGAACTTAAAACATTAAGCGAATAATTTCACATTTCTATTGTTTTAAATTATTCTTTATTAATTCATTATTAATATTATTTAAATCATAGAATGGGTTGATCATTCAAATTTTGTCTCTATATTTTACTAGAAATAGATATTTATTTTTTGGTTGTTACACTAATGATGATTTTCATAAGATTGAATTAATGAAAAATATTCAAAATAGATTAAATTAATTATTTGATAAATATTTTATTTTAAAAGTTTAATAGTAATCTATTATATATTTTATATTCAGATATTTTCACCATGAACAACAATTTTATTAATTTCATATACACGTGTTATTTTAAGAATCTGAACATGATCTATTCAATGGATGGTTATGTTTCCTTCCATCCATTACCATACCATTATGTGTTATCTAAATCATTAAGCAATAATATTATAATGGTCTCATAATTGTACAATGGATGATAAATAGATGATTCGTGGGTCTAGGAACATGTGTCTTATGAATGATTGAGTTTTTGGTGTGGTTGGAAGAATTCATAATGATTACCTGGCCAATAATGACTATTTATAATAATAATACTAGAAATATATGATGGAAGCCCTTAAGTGTTGGGTCCAACCCATATTGGAGGTGTAGTAGGTCGTGGACATGATAGTGACATTAAATCTACAGATTTAGAGTTATGTATATTTATTATGTAACCATAATGTAGTCCTCGTAAAAAACATTATTTATTTATATTTGGTCCATGTATATAAAAAAAGTAAAAATTACATTTAAATCTATTATAAATTCTGTTTGGATACCTATTTGACACATTTATCTAACATGACATTTTAAATACAACATGTTTTGTGACACTGGATTACACATTATAGTCCAATAGAAAATTTTCTATAATGTATATCTACAAGTTCAATTCCATTCCATTATGAATTTTTGACACAAAATTAATCCAAGGGGATATCATGTAAAGCTAGTGTATATAGTCAGCATATACCCATAATACACTCCAAATACATTGGGTTTATCTACATGTTTTTTTAACTCTATTAAATTATTTTTACCAAGAAACATTTCATGGATTTTGTTGAAATATCATATAAACATCTTAAATTAGTACACTATATGAATGGACCAATTATCCATATGTCATGTACACTTTATTTTGATGGATTTAGCTACTTTAGTATATAACCAACCCTTTCAAAATGTCATATGTGACCTGTACTACTTAATAAATATCACGTACTCGGATTTTGATAGTAATAATCATTATTTCAAACTTGAATTCCACTTTTAGAAATTAAATTAGTTCTTTATAAACAACATTACACATATATAGGAATAGTATATTCTAATTGGAAATTATAGGACATTCACATTAAAATTTTGGTAGTCTATTATTCTTATATAAATTAAGCATATGAAAAATTTTGGGAGGTTACATTAGAATAATAAAACGGTTAGTTATACCTCTATGTGTTGGGAATGATTTTTTTTTGAATTGGATTTTGGTATACCCGATATTTAAACGCATGATTAGGAATATAATCTTATATGATTGGTTGAGTTTATTACTCTTAAAAATAATGAAGCACGATCCTCCATCAGTTGTTCCAGGGATCCATTTCATGTTGATGTAGGCTTCTCTAAACATGGTTTTAATAATACATGATTAAATATAATATAGTCTTTCATAATGTAATGTACTCTAGTGATCAATATTTATACACCTCATAGTGGAATAATACCCCATGATTAGTGTAAATTGAAAGAATTTATTTATGTGATGGTGTGATTGGGTTGCGGTTCTATATAGTAATTATGAACATTAATAGGCGAATACACGAGATATGACGTGTGTGGTATTTCGGAAGACATTTATTTGGATATTTATTTAACCATAAATAATATATCTATACATATTGATTACATGAATTCAATTTTGTAAATTTATATTGGATATTTATGTGACTAATAGAATATTTTTATACTAATGTATGTCTGGGTTCTAATATAAATAGATATTATTTATGTGTAGATAAACAATTGTTTGGTTATGTAATTCACCATCAAGGAGTGAAAGGGTGAAGTGGAAATATTATATACCATAGAATGTTAATTGTTTCTGTTTGTTGGTAGTTGTGATGATGTTTATATCTAAAGGAGTTATTCTATACTATTGAACATGGTTAGTCTTTGAAACATGTTATTGATCTCATTCTATAATCATAATATCATAGTTTTGAATAATTTACATTTTTGGGATCCTTTCACGTGGGATGTATTATATTTGGTGATAATATATATTGGAATTCATTATTATATATTTTTTATGGAGTAGTTTTTAGGTTGATAGGATTATAGGAAAATTCCTCACATATGTATGTTATACCTTCTTGGTAATGGTCTATATCCCATGTCCTACTTGATATTCTCTTCTAGGAGAACAAATATCCAGCATCAATCCAAAGTAAATTAAATAAGGATACATAGGGATAATGTATTAATGTGCATTGATATAAGTTAATATAAAATGTAACCGTATGATTGGTGTTCATGAATGATTTTTAAATTCACCTGGAAAATGATAAATTTTTTGCCTATTAAATACTAATATATATATCTTTTTATATTTAATGAGAATTTAAATTCATCCCATAAGGTTTTTATTTTATATAAATTATAATTTTATTTATGATATTTATTCTTGATATAAATAATTAGGGGGCATTAATATTAGAAAATAAATTGTTGCATCACATTTAGATCCAAATGATCCATATAATCCAGAACACGTGGATCCCAATCTAGTGATTCAACCTCTATACACCAACCAAATTAATAATGCAGATTTTATTAATGAATGGTAGAGCGGCGATTCATCCAAAAGTGGAGTATTGTGATTATCAAAAAGAAGATTTTAAAATAGATAAAAATCATAAATCTAGTTGATATTAAAAATAAAGTAGAATAACAAAGATGAAATTATTAAAGGAATATAAAATATTATGAAATTGATATATATTATGTATTATGCAGATTAAGATCCCCAATAGTAGATGATTTTATACAGTGTATTACTCATATATTATATCTAGTAAAGATACAAGAAGATAAAATAATTGTTATTACTATTTTTATTATATAAATTGAAATATGTAATTGGTTTTTCATGATCATATAGATTTATATTTAGTCTACCCATTGTGTATATTTTTCAACTAATTATTTATTGTGGAGTACATACCAAAGAAAATGAGCATGATGTGAGTTTTTATGTTGTTACACCTCTAGCGGAAATATGTTCAACTATATTTTTTTATTTTTATGTTCATTAATCTAATAATGTAATATTTAGATTAATATTAAAATAAATCTACGTTAGATATTAATTTTATAATTACGACTGTAATTTATATTTTTTGATATGTTCAACATTTAAAAAATAATACTAGATATATCTTCTGTGGTGGAGTTGTGGGATGTGATTTAGGGAATTACATGGTCATAAAAGGTGACCGTATGATATATGGTCACATGATACTTAGTTAGAGTGTACTATGTACCAATGGTGGGCGTACACAGTCAAGACCCCCGGGTGGGGAAACTGAGTAGCTGATGTTGGTGAAAATAATTTTATTTTAATTTTTTTTAAAATTTTTACATTCAATAATAAAACAAGGAAACAACTCAAGGTTTCCATTTATTGAAAATATAATTGATTATGGGTTTTCCTATATCCACTACTTATTATTCCCTATCCCATTAATCATATATGCGTCTATGTATAAATTCTCTATAAATTGACATTGGATTATATTTTTATTTTAAAAAATTACTAATTGTCACCATAAACTTATGAATTTTTGGGTGTTTTCTATGGTTTTAATGATGATTTTTGTAGAGCATGGTGGATTTGAGTGGAGATGATGAATTTTTTTAAGGAATATACAAAGAACACTATGCAAGTATGGAAATACATAGGTGCATGTAATTTTTATTATTTTATTCCATGTACGTACAAATTATTTGGATTCCCACATAATCCAAACAAATTTATAATGATTTTCAATCATTGGTGGTTATTTTGATGTTAGAGGGCATATAGATGCCTTAATAGTTTATTTCACCCCCATCAGACGATGTAGTAGTGTTGTTACATATCTTAGATAATTTACCATCATTTATTCCCAATTAAATTATTTTTAATAGATTTTGTTAATTAGTTAGAATTTTTTAAAAAATAATTATAATATATTCTTTATAGAAATATAGCTTTATGGATATTGAGGATGACTAATATTATATTTTTCATTAGTAGATGAGGTGGTATAGATATTTTTTATGGGAATAAAACTATATCTATGGAAGGTGTCTATTATTATTTTTATTATTATATTTTTGTTTTTTCATATATTTTATATAATATAAGTCCATTTGGAGGGAGTGACCTAAGAGGAGGATGTTATTTGATTCCCATATTTTGGAAAATTATAGGGACATAGTTTTCTCACATAATAATATAAATGGGTTATGAAATTATTATTATGGACATATATACATTTAGTATATCTTAGACTCTCTGATATAGAAAATAGTGAGACCATGATTGGAACTATAATTTTATCTTCTTCTCATACAACCTAGGTGGTATTTGATGATATATGTGGTCCAAAAATTTGGAGGTATCAATGTGTGAATCCATATAATTATTATGGATTTGGTGGTCTGATATAAGATATATAATAATATTGTAGGAATGATATTAATTACATTGATAATGAACAATCTTCAACATAAATGAAAAATTGGGATATATAGAGCCTGTTGTGAACAAAAAATTATGCTTTTTATTGACATGTCTAATGTGATGATGACTTATTTGGATGTATAATTAGTCATATAGAGTGGAAACATGAAGATGGTTTGTTTTTTATTTACTTATATTATGATAATTTTAGGCCTTTCTAGATTGTTCCATACAATGTGAAAAAAATTGTATAACATTTACTAAATGTTTTTAGATTTCCCTTAATATATAGATTTGGTTTGAATTGAAAAATTATTGAATGAATCCTTTTAAATTGCTTGTTGTATATTATCATATGAATAACCATTAAAATATAAGCCTAATAAATAATTTTTTGGGGTTATAACAATGAAATATATAATATAGTGAGAATTATTAATGTTGAAATGATTCCAAGGGTGAAAACACATTCACTACAGATATTATTTAGGTTGAAATTATTATTTTTTATTTTTTATTATTGAAATTAAATTTTTTATTATTCTGTTGATTGTTCATTCACAATGATTGTCATATTAATATTAGATCATCAATCTAGATAATTTAGATTAATAGAAATATCATTAGCCTATATATTGATCAGAGTGGTGATACATTATTCACCATATAATAAATTGATCTCCTTGATTATGATGAGGATAGTGAAATATCAGTATATCTGTATTTTGAATAATGATATATTATTCACCTAGAGTTACATCATCCACAAAGTTATTTATTAGTGATATATCACTCTCTCATAGATTAATCATTCACCTAATTAATGATCATATATGAAATATATTTTTCACGACTATATGCATTATTCGACATCATTCGGTTGAGTATTTACAGGAATTGTTCATTCTATAATTTCATAGTAATATATGAACCACTTAAAGATACATTGATTTCCAATTATTTTGTAGTGATCCATTATTCATATTGAAATACCATATTTTGTATGTTTTTTTATAGTACATATTCCACCATTGATGACATATATTGAAATAATTTTCATGTTAGATATGTGTCAGTGATATACCTCTCACATTCACTAGATTATGGGTAATTCAACATTCAAATTTTTTATGAAATATAAAACAATGTTTCCTCTATAATAATGATATGACTAATGATGGAGCTTTCATACTTAGGTTCAATTCATTCATTATGTTTCATTGAGTTTGTTTAACTCTTTCACTATATTTTTTTTAATTGTCTATGTATAATGTGAAATATGATGTATTCATGGAGCTTGAGTAATGGTGTTTTTAGAAACTCAATTTATAGATATTTCATGTGTTGAATATATTTTATGGGTAGTTAATAATTATGGTGATTTGTAATTGTTATTTATGGGTAAATTACTCTATTTTTATTAATCATGTTTATTACTAAAATATTTGTTATAAAACACATTGATAATAATAGTATTTTTTTGATAAGGTATTGTCATGGTATTTTGAAGAGGTGAGATTAATTGAATAATTTTTTTGTATAAGTATTGATGCTCACCACTAATCCACTAGTAATGATATGTCTAAATCCCAAAAAGCATTCAGTGATTTGTTCATGTGGCTGATATCATACTCCACAATGTTTATATTTATATTATATGATATCATAATATTGATCCACAAAGACATGGTTAGTTTATTTTTTTATAGATTATTGATCCAATACATCACATTTAGTCATTGATTCATCATATGGTAGATCCACTACCAATCTATATTTTTGTGGACTTAACATGTTTTCAATCCATTCAAAACTCATTTCCTCGGATTTTTTTTATACGAAATCAAAAATGTTATAGAATGGGAATAAGTTTAAGGATTCACTATACATGTCTTATTTGAAGGAATCTTTGTATATCAAAACAACCCCTATGTAAATGTCAACAATTCCTCCTATATAATTCATTTGAGACTTTGGAAAAAATGATAAAATTATAAAAAATTATGAAATATTTTGATATTAAAATAAACGATGAATGAGTGAAAATTTGATGCTTCATATATTTTTCCTAATTGATCCAATATTTATAGAGACATGGAATATTGAGTCATTCAACTCTAAAAAAATTGAGGGCTTGAGTCCCAATCATGGTGAAAAATATCAAATAAATAAAGGGTTCTAGATCATTTCAAATATTCATAAATATTGAAATTGTTTTTCAAGGATATAGTTTCTTTATAAATTAACTACTAAAAAATCATCCAAATACCATGATTCTATAATAATACACAATCCTTGATAATTTGAACAAAATCAATCATCATGGTGAAATATTTTAATGTAAAATAATCGCAAAAATTTCATTCAATATTGATAAAAAATCTAAATGATTAAAAAATGATGATACAAATGATGTTATGAAATGATTGAAACATAATAAATAAAATATTGATTCATTATATGAAGAAGAGAAACTATGATATTATAAGATATTTTCTTTATCCTCTAATCATTTCAATTCCAATAAGTATATTTATTTATTCTCTAAATAAGGTAAAAAATGTGTCCTCAGGAGTATAATTTTCTTGTGTATAATTTTTTGTGTAGTCATGTAGACTTATTGATGATGAATTTGGATGATTATAAGGATAATTTAATAAAAATAGTATAATTATATAAAAAAATTATTATTATTTGAGAGTAGGTTGAATAATGGATGAGCATATGATGGTTCCATAAGAATAAAATATATGTGGAGTAATGGAATGATGATGCTAATGTTGATGGATATTTTTTAAATAAAAAATTTAGTCTATTTATGTTCCATAATATCTCAAAAATATGGAAATCCCTCTTTGTCTGAGATGTGTACTTTTTTTAGCAGAACCGGGAGAACATCAATCACAAATTTATTTTTTTTAATGTCGATTCTTTTTGTTTGATTATATTAATGATTTATTTGGAGTTCAATATCCTTGATCAATAATGGTGAATGGGTTCCTTCTATCAATACTTTTTATCCAGATGTCAATGTAGACATCAATTATATTTAGAGTTCCCTATGTCGAAATAGTACATTCCATCTGGAGTGGTTGAAACGAAGCCACACATGAAAAGTTTTGCTTTAACGTCAACATAGTTCTATCCAAAATATTGTTTGTTGCACAATTATCCAATGTGTTTCATCATGCTTGATACAATAAATCAATGGAGGAATTTAGTGTGATAAGGCCATTGAAACATTATTGAAAACATCCTCCTCCACAACACACAATCGAGGTATTATGGTATCCCCCATTTACTAGTTAGAAAAATTGTAAGTATCAAAGGGCATCGATGTGTAACCTAGAGCCATCAAGTAATGGTTTTGTATTTAGGGAAATTTAGAGTGATTTTAGTTATTTAAAATATAGACATTATATAATGGATACAACACTAGGAGTCAAGGTTTAGGGGATAATTAATAGTTTCAAGATTTCTAAACAAATATACTGGAACAACAAAAGGTTTGTGTGTGACTCCAGAACAATTGTTCATGATTTTTGAATTATGAAGGAACATCATAATTGTAAATTGAATATATATTGGGATAATTACATTAATAATATCTCTTATATTAACTATATCATTACACATGTCTATCATGAATCCAAAACCATTTCTAATGCATTGGAAAACAAGGGAGGGAATACTGAGGTTTTATATTGATTGGAATCCTTACTAATGATCTATTTCCATTGTTATAGAAGAAAAATTGTAAATTCCCTTCCTTCAGACTGATATAATATTTAAATTCAATTTATTCATGGTTATATGATATTAATTTTATCAAAAGAGGAAAAAGTGACAAGTAATAGAAAGTGTTCTAAATTTTAGAATATGAGAAATATAGTTATTCGTTGTGGGAATAATTTAAGAGAATTGTCGATGAAAATTATGAAATAAAATCTAATAATAATTAGAGTAGTTAGATGAGTTCAATATAGAATCGAAAATAAAAAACAACTCATTATCATATAATCCATTGATAAAAAATATTGATTAGAATTAATTATAGTAATATAAAAACACGTTGGGTATGAAATCATTTATTAATGTCGATGCTCAGTAATTATGCATCTATTAGATATAGAAGATCACACTACATCATAAAATGAAAGAGTATTACAATGTCTTGAATATGTGATATAATAGGGATAGTGTTACATGTTCAATTCCTAGATAAATTCAATAATTCATATGTGATGTTATTGACAACATTGATATTGATTTCAATTGAACTAATATTTTATATAAATAAAAAATATAATCATCCATGAATTAAATTAAATATATACTATCATATATTTATTGGGATTTCATATAAACTATGAAACATAATGTATGCAGAGAGATAATTATGTAATGCAATGAAAATTTTATGAATATTCTCTAAAATTTCCATTTTGATTTTCAAAATCAATTCCTTTAAAAACATGAAATTTCAATTCCCGGTGAGACATACAATACATCTTGAAGAAGACCAACAAATTATAGTCAACATTATATTATATATTATAATACTTCATTCAGTTATGTAAACAGTGAATTCATGGAGTATAAATTTTTCACTAAACAAAATAAAAATACAATATATATTTTAACTAATTGACATTCACGAATATGGTACATGTTATCATTGTTGGGAAATAAAAAAATACATAATAATTATTTGAAAATAGAGTTTTAATTCAAAATGGTGATTATGTTTACAATATAATTTAATAAATTTATTAAATCAGAATAAACCACAAATCCCCCCCTCGGAATTCATAACTAGTTTTAATTTTCATTTCAAATAGTTTGATAACAAATTTTACATTATCATATGATCTTTTTCAAACTACGATTTAATTTCACTTGAGTTTAAAAATTTCTATTTCATGTTTTCTTTATATCGATCCTCAAATCAAATGAATATATTTCAAAACTATAGTTCAATAAGAAGAAGTATCTCATAGGTTTGTAGAAATTATGATAAATAAATTTTAAATTATGTTGTAAAAATATAATGTCATAATAAATAACCAAATCTAAAAGAATTTAGTCAATGCAGTGACAGTGTTTGAAACGGTTTTGAATTTGGAAATAATACAAAAGTTAAATAAATATTTTATTTTTATTCTATATTTATTTTGTATCTTAAAATGAAAATCATTTACATTTTTTCATATAGAAATATATAAATTACTGGAGTATAGATTTATAATGAAATTTTTAATGACTGGGATGGTAGAATGGAAGATTCATTGGATAAACCAATTGATAAATTAAAAAACATTCTAAAGATTGAATAAAATATGATGATTTAGTTACCCATTAAAACGAATGATTATATTCTAGATGAATAGATTTTCACATATTATAGTGATAAATAAGTTATTTATGAGGTGATATATTCACATTATTCGATGTATATAAATTCCACAAATGTTAGATAAACCCAGTTTGGTGTTCAAGGTGTGTTTTTTAAAGGTATGAATGGTTCATTGGTATAAATATGAATGTTACATTGGAGATAATATTTAATTTTTTTCTAAAACTATAATAAGGGTTTAGATATATAATGGTCGAACATAAATCATTCACTCTAAAAGCTATATATCTTAAAATAAATTTGAGGAATGTAGAACGATAAAAATATATAACATTCCAACAATACATGAAAATTATTACTACTGTATAAAATTAAATTATATTTCTACCAGATCAAATACTCTAAACATTTTCTTGTAGTATGTGAGATCATAATGATATTACACCAACTCATACACATTGTTAAATGTATTAACACACTCAAATAATATATTAAGTAATAAATCTATAGTTTTTATTATTGAATGAAAAAAAAATAATTTTAGAGGTAGAAAATTTATAAAATATACATGAAAAAATAAATGGAATGTGTGAGAATGTACCTGAAAAATTTCACCACCAAATAGGTCCTAAAATGTTAGGGTTACCGCATTAAATAAAAATTGTATCTTATATAAGATACACTAATAACATAAGGGAAATAATACAGTTTTCTAAAAGGTGTTAGTTTTTCACTAGAATTGGGCCTTAATACCTTGAATTTAGGAATATGTTTACATTTTTAAAATTTAAATATTTGTTTAAAAAGAATAATATTTTAGGAAGCTATAATAATTTTAATGACTCCAATTTTTATAAATAAAATTATCCTTTGAATTTAATTAAATTAATTTAAAAATATTATGGATAAAAAAATATACAATCACTTATTTTGATTCTTTATACCTGATCTAATTTAAAATGTCGTTGTGCATCATTTCCATTTGTTCAATATCAATTGAATAATGATCATATTATAAATATATATATATATATATGAAATTAACAAAATAGATTTACGCATATAGAGAAATAGATAGTGCTAATGGGAAGGATTATACACTAATAAGACCTTATATCCCCAATTTAAAGTGATACAGAATTATTGAGTCTTTATCATGACAAATAAGAAGATGATATCTAATAATTTAACACGAGAGAATCTCTCTAGAATAAAAATTCAAGATCATCGAGATCCATAACCAAACCATGTACACTAAACCACCCCAGGAATTTATTTCAATCACCAACATACTCATTGGGTATTTTTATAGTGTATTAATAAAATATTTATCAACATCGTAATAATGTGATAATTTATATTTTATTGGAAATTTAATATATATTTATATTATTATTGGTAGTTTATAAATCAATTTAATTTTGATATCAGAAAATAGAAATTTTATTTATCTTTAATATTAAAAAAAATAAAGAAATTTTATGGATGAATTAATTTATTTTTTTAAAAAATAATATGTTATTGAGCTATTATTATTAAATATTTTTTATTAGATATAAATTTCTATATAACTTTTATGAAGTATAGTTTAATTGTTATGTGTGTTTGAAAACTGTTTTAAAAAAAGCACATATATTTCTTAGTAAATATCATTTAAATATTTTTTTAAAAAATTAAATATCAAGAAAACTGTTTTATTCAAAGAGATATTATTTCTAGAATGAGAATATCTAATTTATCTAATGTATAATTTATTATAATTTTCTACGATAGTTAATTTTATGTGTAAAAATTAAATATAGTAAAAATATATCGTGTCTATTATGACATCATAATATCCCAAAATGATGAAATAAATATTATAATCGGAATCTAAGAAAACATTTATGTCCCAAAATTAAAATAATTTAATATTTAATTTATTTAATTTATTTAATTAAATTAATAAATATTTTATGAATCCCTAAAAATTATTTTTATATTCTACAGTTTTAAAATGTCTTCTTTAGAGATATAACCCACTTCCACATAATAAAGTGTAATATTTTATTAATTTTGGTCCTTATAATTATTAAATAAAAAACTCCACAATATGGTAGAAACCGTTGGAAAAAAATGTAAGAAGTTTTGTTTTTGTTATTTTTTATTATAAAGAGTCCAAAACCTATGACTGAGAAATGATAAAGAATTACAAAATTGTATCCTATATACACCAAGATAATATCCCATTCTTATACAATCAAAATTAATATAGTTTGTACTTAATCTATCATCCCCTCATTTGATTCCACAAATGGTTCCCATTCTAATTGCATGTAATCATAAAGAATTACCAACTTGTTTCCTATATAAAACTAGATAATATCCCATTCTAATCCACTCAAAATTAATATAGATTGTCCTTAATCTATCATCTCCTATTTATATATATCAAATGGTTACCGTTCTTATTTCCTGTAATGATAACCAAAATCGCTCTCTTATAGGTACTTTAAATGTGGTTTAAGAGTAGGAAAGCATGGGACCAAGTCTATGCTTGCGATGCTTCTGGGATTATTTTTATATTTTTTACATTGAATATTTTATTGTATATACCACCAATGTAACTATATTCTCTATTTTATTAGAATCATGTAACACGAATCATTATCCTATATATGATATAATTTCATTTTTAATTTATACTACCAGACTACTGATGGTTATCTATATTGTATGGTATTATATCTTCCACTATATATATGATATTTTCATTGTGTTACACTCTACTAATGAGGGAATAGTCTCCCTACTGACTCACCAAGGCCCTCTCTTATTGTTGGATGCCTATGAAATTTTGGCGACGTGTGTGAGGCCATGTGGCAAATTGGTCATAGAGAACTATTTAGTGGAATCCGGATCAGGGAACCTACAAGTTGGTATTAGAGTTTTCAATTATAGGTTTCCTTACAGTTTGGAGATAATATAAAGGTACATGATGGAATATGAAGTTGATAATGCACTTTCTAGGGCGCAGCAAACCCACATATAGTAAAATTCCATTTTGCCTCGAATTAAATCCTTCATTTTTTTGATTTTGATCAATTTTAATAGATTTTATTCCACCATTTGTTGACGAACATTACTTAATATATTAGTAATGTTTCTTTTTTGGGTTATATTATGTTTCAAACCAATTATATGAGTATATTCCATCTCATGCATTAAATTTTTACTTGTTAAAAATCACATCCCATGAATTATTCATTCTATTTATTGATAATTATGTTTTTCATGCTATTGTGATAGATTTCATGATAGATAATACTACTAGTGTGATTGGTGTATTGGTATATGTTATAATATAAATCGAATGGATGCTAAGCATTGGTCCATGGGATGTATTGGCCTTCTGGGATTAGAATTCGGTGAATTCTGATTTAGACCTAAAGTTAATTCTGATATGACGTGACATTAGTTGATTCAAATATATTAATATTGGGGTGTTGGGGACCCAAAAAATAAGAATTCAAGATGAAAATAATTTTTCCTTCTAAAGAATATGTAATAAAAATTAATCTAGTATCAATTTAATTAATGTGAAGGTGAACTCAGTTTGAAGTTAAACATTTATGAATAGAATTGAAACTAATATTGATTATAGTAGAGAACATGAAAAACTGAACATTATTAGTGGGTTTTTTATAGTTTCACTTATTTTTTTGATACGTAGACCTAATCGATAGAGATGGAAGAGGGGGTAATAATTATAGAGGAAGGAATTAAACTATTGTGTTTTGTTTTTAGTTCTTTTGATTCGGGATCTTTAATAAGTGTCAAGATCTGAGTCATGTGTTTGATATTATAGATTCATGCCACCATGATGTCCTCAATATGTGCTCTAGGTTTCTAGAAATGATCATACCTCAAATGTGGTAGGCCTTGGGAAACTAGAAGTCACTCTAGTCATACTAGTTTCATAGCTAAGAGTTGTACCAAACATAGGTTTCGAGGCACATTTCTTTGATGGGTTCTTGTATATCATGTAGAGAATTCAAGGTGCATTGCAACCCTTAATGACTATGGAAGAGTAAATTTATGTTATTCAACAGCAACATCCAACATTGTTTTGAGTGGATGGAAGACTAAAAACCGTAGATTAATGGTTAGAGGCCATCATGCATATTTTTTAGCACATAGAAAAGCATCATAAGAGGACAATAATGAATTATATGTAGATGTTTCATGATTCCAGTGAAATATGTTGCGATGTTATCACCCAGACTAAACATAATCGTGAAATATTCTAGATGGGTGTTCATATGGAATTATACGATTTCCTTTATCCTTTGAATTTAAGGGTCGATTGAGCCTAATCATTCTTACAAGTGGAGTAGGGTGTGTTATCAGTTATTGGTTACTCGACCCCTTTTACATTGCTCCATTGTTTCGGTCCTATTATGATGGGCGATGAGTAATTGAACTCTAAGCGATTCATGGTTGGTCTCATGTGTGACATACGATCAATTGTAAATGTATTCGACCTGACTACTATGTTTGAGATAGTGAATCGGGTTCTAATCACATAACATGAGAGTGTTTGGATGTGATATCCATGGTGGGTTTTAACCTAGGATTTTTATTACATTAACTGATAGTTGGAACTATTGTCTTGAGAATCCATGCATAGATACCAGCTGTTATAATATACCATCAGGTATTCAGGTTAGGTGCTACGAGTGTGGTAGGCTAAGAAATATGATGCCATATTTTTTGAAGGACTATGTTATGTTTCAATCATGTAGAATGATAGGCCATCCGCTATTCTTCTATAGAACTTTTACACCAGTATTCGGTGAAAGTGGGTCTACACTGACTCCATGATTAGAATTAGGGTCAGTAGTTTCTCATCTAGAAGGAAATTGGGGTATATCAGGCCTATCAGGCCATAGTGGTGGTCATGGTCATGGTATTCAGATGCATAGTTTGCAAGGGATAATGGGTTTATCAACATAGATTGTGTCATAGGGCCACGGTACATTCTAGGCATATATAGTGAAATAAACCAACCAGAAGTAGGATCTCATACCATCTACGGTCAAAGGTACTATTGTAGTAGTCTCTTTTTTCTCTTCTCTTATATTATATATGAGGATTGTCAAGGTTTAATATATATTCCCATTATGGTTAGACATGGGATATGTGTTTATGGTTTTGTTGGTGTTATGATTCTAGACACTTCATTAGGGATCAAGTAAAAAAATTATTTTTTGTGTCGTAAGATACACCATTACGGTTAATGGGTGTCATATGTTATAAGACCATTAAATCCTTGAGATGATGGGAATTTATGTTATTATAGGGAAGTACTTGATGGTTCCCATTTAATTTTTTTTTATTTTTTTCACTATAGGGTGAGTTTCATGTCACCCTAGTGTAGAAGGTATCTTCACAATGGTGAATGGGGTGTCTCAGAAAGCAAAACATGACCCAAGATTCATGGGTTGGGATGGTTGACCACCCATATTTCTATTTTATATCAAGATGATTAGGTAACATTTAATGTGAATTTACCTCCAGTGGTTCATCCTTTTAGGGATTTCTTCTGAGATGACATCTCATGTTTTCCACTTATGCGATAGGTAGAGATCTCTATCAATTTTCCCGAAGAAGGTGTACCTGTATCCATTACACATTATAGAATATGTATGATGGAGTTTCAAGAGATCAAGAGGTAGCTATAGTATTTTTAGGAAATGGGTTTCATATGTCTGAGTAATTAATCATGGGGTCTTCTGGTCGTTTTTGAGAAAAAAAGGACAGTATCCATGGGCTATGAGTGCATTACCGAATATTGTTCCACTTGATGGTTGAACACATGAATCATATTACATTGATAAATAATCCATTAGTGGATGTCTGAGGATATTGAGTGATATTAATGAATTATTGGAGATCTAATTTTTGTTAGGTGTGTGTTAGACTATTAGAAATACCTCACACAGCCACTTAGAGTAGGTATAATTTGTATGAGTATTTTTTAATGTTGTTCGGTCTCACAAACCTACAAGAAGTCTTCATAGAACTAATGAAATTTTTTTGCCGTAATTATATTATCATTTTTGTTGTGGTTTCGTTGGATGGAGTCTAAATGTGTTATCACCACAAACATGATGAATCCAAATATATTGAGATCATTTTGAATACACTAAGAGATAATAAGATATATAATAATCTTACAAAGTGCCTCTTTTAAATGGAACAAATTCACTTCATGGGTTTTTTCATCTTAGAGATAAGAGTATCAGAGGACTTAAAAAATGATAGATAAGTAGTTACCTAGTAGAATCCCAAAAATGCATTTTTGGTGATGAGTTTCATAGGTATAGCTAGTTACAACAGTCATTTTGTACAAGATTTCAAATTCATTTTAGCTCCAATTATGGGATAGACTAAGATGGGTGTGATGTATGTACAATAAGATTCCTGCAAAATAGTATTTGAATATTTTAATGTGAGATTGATTCATCAATGATACTGATTTTTCTAGACAAAGGATGGAGTTAAAATGTGTACTACGAAACATTAGCTACTAGGATAAGATATATTCTTATAAAGGGGGGTTGAGTAACGATGTATATGTCAAGATAGTTGAAGACTCGTGAGACAAATTACCCAATGCATGATCTCTAATTAGCTATTGTTCTTCAAAAATTTCAATGTATGATACATTATTTTTTAGGGGAGAATTTTGTGGTGAACATAGACCACAAAATCCTCAAGTATATATTTACATAGCATAATATAAAACATAGCTAATGATGTTGGGTAGAGTTACTAATGTATTTTCAAATCGATCATCCTTACAAGCCAAGTAATGTTCAATCTAGTGGACAATGCACTGAGAAAGTGGACTCAGATACATGTACTCTAGTTGCGATGTAGTGAGTGGAAGCTTGTGTCGTTTTTATAAAAGATGAACATGGAGGTGCACGAAAGTCATCTGAATACAATCTAGTATTATTAAGTTTTTACCACCTCACTTAAAAAATAATTGATTATGAGGAAAATATTAGATTTTGAAGGACTGTTTCTATGGGATAATGTATAAGGTGATGACCCTCCTACTTGTTGGGTTGTATGAGTTGATGAAGTATTTCATTTTCATGGTCTTTTGTGGGTTTCAGAGGACATGTGAGATGAGATCTTCTAGGATTTGAAGGCTTAAAACTGTTCAGCACAAACTAGTGTCACCAAGTTGTATCATTATTTACATCATCAGAATTTGTGTTTGGGTATGAAAATATATGTAGCTAGTTTTTTCATGAGGTGTTTCAAATTTCTACAGGTGAAGTAAGAACAACATCTACTATACAGACTATAATAAAAGCTACTCGTTATCATGTTGAACTGAAATGACATTGTGATGGATTTAATCATAGTTATACCGAGGTATCCTAGTGGTAATGATGCCATGTAGGTTGTTATTGAAAGGCACTATAAGGTTTCCCATTTCATGAACATCATGTAAAATTTTAGTGTTGATGAGTTTGGGATGTATTACAAATGTGATATTGTATGACGACATGGGTTCCCGCATACAATCATTCCAGATAGGGACGCCTAGTTTACTTCTTGATTATTGCATGGTATAAAAAAGTGTTTTGGTAAATAGGTGCTTCAGATAATGAAATGCCACCCTGACATAGATGGATGTCAGAATTCATGATATATGTTATTGAGTACATGTTGTGAGAATAAATCTAGGATTTTGGGGGAACATGGGATAGGAATATATAACTTGATGAGATCAACTATATTAATATCATTTAGGATACTATTTATATTGTGATATATGAGGCCTTATTATGGTAGGCCGTACTGATAATCCATCTGTGGGATGGGGGTAGGTGATGAAGCAATGTTGGGACCTCATCTTGTCGAGGTGATCACAGAGCTATTGTCATTGATTCGAAAGAATATAGCTACTGCATAGTCTAAATAGAATTTATACTTTAATTGTTGTATAATACATGTTTAGTTCAAGGAAAGTGATCATATTTCCCTATCGGTTTCACATATATTGGGACACAAGTGGATCTGAATATAGGGTATATTTTCACCAAGTAATGTTGGACCATTTGAGATTCCAGAGACATTCGGGCCAGTTGTTTATTGGTTAGAGTAACCTCACATGTAAAAATCCATGCATGGACTATTTTTTATATTATCTAAAATGTTACTAATATGACCTATATGATATTGTTTAACCCATGTAGATTAAGTTACATGTAGATGAATACTTTGAGGAGCATGCAATCTATATTTTTTTATGATAACATGATGGTTATATGTTGATGGAATATTCATTTAGTATGGGATATATTATTGCATGACTAGTCAATGACAGGACCTGGGAGTGGCTGGATAATATACAAGAATAGTGGCCAGAGTTTTTATTATGTATTTCTTCACCACCATTGAATGGTAAATATGAGGATGTATTTCATTAAGGGGGATGTTTGTAAGAACATGGGTATTCATTGATGTATAGAATCAATGTTTTTAGTTAATTATCAATTTAATATCTTCAATATGAAAAATGTGGGTTTATGTTGAGGTACTTGAGGGATCGTGGATGGTTGAGGATGGTTCAAATATCGGAACCTAGATTATTACTCTTATTGGACTAACTATCTGTTAGTATGAACCATGTGTGGAAAGCCACACTGTTTGACTAAACTATGTGAAATTGGATTGGGGGGGTGTACATGCCACACTATTTGAGTAAACTGTGTGGGAGGGTGTCCAAACAGGTGTGACAAGGCCTACATTTTTATTACATTTTGTAAACGTCACCTCAAAATGTATGTGCATGGTTTTTATACTATGTGGGTGAACTACATGCTATGCCTAAACACTGTAGGAAGTTGTGCATGGTATTTGTAAGGTTTGATAATCACCGATAGATAATCGTGTGAATCTATAGTTTTATGAATTTTATATTTTTAATATAAAAAATGAATTATTTTTAAACCTAAATGAGTCCCCAACCATAACACAATCACCTAAAACTCATCTTAGAAAATCTATCCACTTATCATTTTTTGGATTTCAGAACTACTCCCCAACTGAAATCCAATTTGACATCAGTTTAACTCCTTGGATCCATAATGTTAAGAAATTAATTCTTTTTTGATCTAATATCAATATTTTGGGGATTGAATATACTATTTTGATTTTGGATCATATGCCCTAATGTATCATTATTCATATATTCTTCATATTTTATAAAATCGGGATGATTCATAGCATGATATATGATGATCAATATAGTACAAATCAGGGGTAGGTGATTGTGTTATTTTAATTTAAATTCAGGTTTTTCATATGTTCCATAAGGCCTCATGGCCCATTTCTAGGCATCACCAAAATAGAATTTGAATCCATTAATTTTTATGCATGACCTATTCAATTATATAAAATTTGTTATGCATGTTGTAGGTAGATATCATTGAATAAAACACACCTCTAGGTGTGTTGGATGTAATGTCCATTTTGACGACTTAGCCTTCTGAATCATGATTCCCATGAGATGTGTCGATATATAACCACATGATTAAATTGGAAAATTGAATTATCATCAATTTATTAATAGATTTATATTAGAAATGAATTAATTTTATGGCATCAATGACCTACACCATAACCCTTAAATTACATTTCTTATTTAAGAATCTCATATATGTAATGCATTTTCTATGTGAGTAAATTATATTTTATCACTATAATTTTTTTAATTGTTTTAAATTACCATTTTTGTTGATTTCTTCACATGAAATATAAGATAACTAAGCCTGTGGGTATCTGATTAGCCATGTTAGGATTGTTTTGATTAAAATTACCATTTAAGTATTTGAAGGAACCCCCTTGAGATTTCCATTGTTTTACAATTAATATAACAATAATGATAAGAATATTTTATTTCTATTCCACATGAGTTACGTAGAGACCATGATATAGAATGAATTGATTTGGAATAGGAAGATCGTTATCAGGTTACACCTATGTGAGTAACTGAACGGCTATCTCATATGAGGATAGAAAATTCATGTTTCACACCATTCATGGGATTTATATATAAAATTCTCTTGGTTTTAACCTTGAAATGTTCATATTAGCTAATTTAATAGATTTTTTTTGTGAAATGTTATATATATTAGAGTGACACATGGATTTTTCTTAGCATTTTGTGGTTATAATCATCAGATTATTGATATTTTTACCACGAGTGATACAATGATCCATTTAGGGATTGTATTGATGGACCCTATGTTTATGTATGATTATGCCAGGGGTTATACATGGATCCATTAATGTATTATTTGGATGGACTCAATGATAAATGATTTACATGATGAGTGATACATGGATCCAATTGAGGGTCACATGGTTGAACTCAAGGGCATTTGATAATATTTAGGGGTTATATTTGGGGGTTTTTATAGGGTTTCCAAGGTTTAAATAAGATGATATAGACATTATACCTCACCTATAAGGATACCAAGATCCTAAGGAGTTTGATCAGATAGGCATGAAGGGTTTCAGTAGATATTGAACCTATAGCGATACTTAAATTCCAATGTAGGAATTTGAATGAATATGTAAAAATATAGAATGATTATTGAAATGGAATTTTTTATGAAGTTTCTCCAATGACAATGAACATTCTGGGATTCAAACGTCTATTTTATTACATAGATTAACTTATAAGGATTATATTGGGCTTCCATTTACATATTTGATGCTAGGCTATAGCTCTATCTCAAGAAATTTAAATTAAATACATTTGAATTGATATACTAATGGTAAAATTAAGTAAATGAAAATAATTATATGTCCTATGTTTACATATGAGTACTTCCTTTCTTAAAACATTTCACGTTTCACACTACGTACTATATATATTCACTGACAGATTGGAATAAACCATGGATGGTTTCATATTGGGATTTAGTATCATATGATATTTTTGTCACTTTATGGAAGAAAATTGATGATATGAATATAAGTAATGAAAAGGTAATGTTTTATCCTATATATAGTTGATATGCTATCTAGGAGTAGGATATCATTGGACCAACCAAAAGCTTATGATGAAAACAATACTATTATGGCCAATTTGTACTTTGAAACTTGTTTTGTATATGTCTTATGTGTAACTATTTTGGCTATTTTACTAGAAACATATGGCATGCCTCATTGTCATGTATATGATATGACTTACGATTTACATTTTACTATTATTATTTTTCATCTTGTTTTTGTCATATGGTATTACTGGTTTCTCAACGTGTATGATATTTCCACTTTGTTACACCCCTCTAATGAGGGAATATGATTCCCACTGATTCAACTGGGCCATCAAAAATAATCTTCTACCATTTATATTTGGGGAGAAGTTCCAAAGGCCACATGGATTATTGGGCTCAGACCAGAGTTGAGTGGAATCTGGGTCCAGTACATTACATTTCTCTCTATAACGTGATATTTGGTACATATGAGGTTAATGATATCATGTCCATGTTAGGATTTAATATACAATTCACAATATAAGGGTTTATAATAAATGATCTTGCTATGTATATAGAGTCAATAATGGTATCATTATAAACAAAAACATGGTAGGTACTCTAATTTCATAATGGTTGGTTCTCTTTGATAAACCTGGTATATAGATAGGTTGACCAGATTTCATGTAAGCATCAAAATATCAAACTCATTGTATATAGGTTTAACAATTTTGATAATAATACTAGTCAATGGGTAGGTTAATCTCTTATACGGAGAATTCAAAATTGATTCATTATAATTAATCTTCCCTTATTGTCGGTTGTGGTTCCTTATCTCGTGATATAAAATAAGGGTTCTAGGTAGGTAAATAAATCCCATTATAAATTTTTTATAAAGAACCTAATTGAATGTAAATTAATGGGGATTGATTTCAGTTTAATCTACGGGTAACATATCCAAACTATGTGAAAAGGAATGATATAGAGAGGAAGTGTGATCCAGATGATATTTATAGAATGTTTAGTGGAATTGCGGTACATTGATAAGTGGTAGTTTTTATGCATGGGATGGAAGAAGGATAATGGTGCTTTTTGATTATATATATATGATCAAGAGTACTATCGGTGATATAAAATATAGTAGATATGTGTTAAAGCTCCTGCATAATGACAAAATTAGTGCTAGGAATTATTGAGGGAGATTGGGATGTGTGTTAATAATGAATATATGTCCATAGTGAAGGTGGTGAAGATCAACACTAGTGTGACGATATTGATGTTTGAAAATATATGGCTGATTTTGGAGACACTATTTACTATGAAAATACTAAAAAAAGATGTGTTGGTTTGTGAAACCTATGTGGATGTACAATAGTGATTTGTTGTAGAAGACATAGTGGATAACTATATCCACAAAGAGGAACACTATCATGATGAAAAATGCACATTGATGGATATGATGAAATGTCATCCAATAATGTCATTATAAAGAAAAAACATTGTATATATACAGATGAATTTATTTTTCATATGAATATGTATATATAAAACAAATATTCATAATATATATCTTGTATAGATTTAAAATTATAATTTTATTAAAATATAATACATTTAAATTTAATTATGATAGAAAGTGTTGGAACATTGACTGATCAAATATGTATTGGTATATATGTATATTTGATACAAATACATATAACAAAATGTATGTGGGTTAAAATTTAAAAAAATTATGTGTTTGTAAAATATTCTTTTTGAAAGTATAAAATTCAAAATAAAATAAAATATTTAATTTTACAACACATAAAAACATAAATTAAATATTATTGAATTTGTTTTAACAATTTCAAATACATAAAATTGAAATTGTGATATATATATATATAAACAAAAAAATTTAAATAAATAAAAATTTTAAAATTTTAAATTGTAAAAAAATATAAAATATTAGAATATGATAAATAATTATTATAATTAAATGTATTGAAATTTAACAGTATAATATAAAATCAAAAACACTATGTGAAAACAATATCCCCATTATTCATATCTAAGAAACCAAAATAAAAAATCAATTAATTTTTAAAAATTCCCAAATATTCTACGACTTTTCTAATATTAAAATATAAACTAAAAGATTAAAAATTTTATTGAGAATGATACTGACACAATATGAAAATGGTGAAAACCCTCCCAAAATTCAGGTCATCTTGACATATATATCATATAAATATTTGAAGAAAAAAAATCAAAATCTCCAAAACATTATCCCCTAATATGTAGTTAATAACCCAAAAATTGTTCAAATTAGGATGTTCTATATACAATGATGATTTTATAACATTAATAATTAAATAATATATAAAAAATCAAATCAATAATTATTTATCAATAATCGTATTGAAGAAAAAATTATTCTTTATCATAAAATATTATTGTTATCATATTAAAAATCATTTTAAAAAAATTTCTTTTCACTCATTCTATTCTATAATTTTTCACAATTAGATTATAAAATATTTCAAAATAATTGATCCAATAATTTAGTTTAATATGAATTAAAACATGATAAACAATCCATTGATAATAAGTTAAAACATATTTCTTCTATCACAATATATCCACAAATCTTAATGATAAATTTATTCTCGTTAAGAGATTATAAATAAACACACAATGATTTATGATATCAAAGAACATAAATAAATGTAGATCAAAAACTAAAATAATTAAATAGGTTCAAATAATCTAATTAATACATCAAATTTATATTAATTGTATTAAAAACAATCTCAATTAAAATAATCAGCATAATTTTAGCATAAATAACTAATTTAAACTAGATTAGAATTAATAATTGATTTAAATAATATAAAATAATATATAAATTTTAAATCATAAATGAAAATTTAGAAGTTATAGTGTTTTCCCCCAAATCATCATGATTATTTGAAAAGTAAAATTAATGAACCAATATAAGAAACAAACTATTAAATCATAGGGTTCTTAAATAATTTTACAATATAAATATATCATCACTAATATTTAATTTATTTCATTAAGAAATTTACAAAAATTACATCCATAAAATTAAATATTTTGCAAAAAAACATTTCAAATCTTTTAATTTTTTTTGAAATGTGAAGAAAAAAACTATTTGAAAATTTATTTAGATACTATATTTGTAGTATTGAGTTTGAAAAAAAGGATTAATTCCTATAAATGAATTTTTATTGAAATACATAAATCAAAACACTATCTGTATGAAATATTTATATATAATATGAAGGTACAAAAATAAAATTTTATAATATGTTAATTATATCATGTTTAAATACTAAAAAATAAATATATTGTAGTTTGTTTTATTTTTAAAGTCATGAAATAAAAATATCATTATAGAAAATATCAGACATCTTGAATTATGGTATTCTTGTTTTTATTTCAATTCGGTTCATCAAATATATAATTTATCTTATTTAAACCATTCAAATCATAATTATCATTTAGAAAGGACAAAAATCATCACCAAAGTAAGAATTATCCGAAAATATGAAAACAGATTTTCCACATTTTAATAATATATAACCATTTCTAAAGATTCCATGTGAGTGTACTAAAAAAGATGAAACATATATATACATAACTCTTACTACCAAAAATAGTAGTTCGAATGTGTATGATTAAATTAAGATGATCTAGTTATAAAAATTTAAGAATTTTAACATTATATATAAATCCAATAGATTCATTATTCATCTTACCCTTTAGATAAGAATCACTAAAAAATACATTCATTAATCCATTCAACATTCATTATCTTTCTATATAAATGTTCCCTTTATAATATTTTTTGAATTATTTCATATTAGTTTTTCTGGGAGAGTATTTATTTCAAACCCATTCTTTATCAGGTCTTAATTTATTATAAATAATACATTTATTCACCCATATTCATTTAAAACATTAATATTAATTAAATATGGAAGATATATTCTTAAATATAAAGGTATTCTATTCATAATTATTGAGTAAATCCGGAAGAAAAATTTTCTCTAAAATGAACAAAAAACTCATATCTATAGAATGTAAACGTTGAGACATTTCCCTTAAATCCATTAATAAAATTATTTTTGTAAATTCAACAATAACTCTTTTGTATCAAAAAAACTATTTTCATTATTGTGTTTGTTCATAAACACCATAAAATAAAACATTTCATAAACGTGAACAAAATATATATTTTTAATTTTAATACTATAGATTCTCTAATTAATGTTTTCATTAACTATTTTAATAACAAAAATTACATAACAAATTAATATATTTTAACTTGAGCTTATGATTTTTAGTTTCATATTTCCAGGATTCAAATTATTTTCTTCATTTTAAATTTTATATAAATTATAAGAAACAAATTAAATTAAATAATATTTATCATCATTGTTTATTAAAATGAAATATTTGATAATTTTTTCCACTTAATGTTACTTAACTATAGAAGAATGAAAAGAACTATTTTGTTCATTAACATCATTATATTACTATTTACATACTTATAATTTTTAGATATTCTGAAAATATAACTTTTAATATTTTTATTTTGATAATGTAATTCTATAAAATAATTTTCAATACAAGGCTCATAAATAAATATATAAATACATTCAATTTTTAAATCATTAATTTTTATTATATCTAAAATGTAAACATTGTTTGAAATGTTTTCACTATCATATACAACACTACTAGGGTCTGACTCTAATGTACAACTCTTTCTATTATAGTAAGATCATTTTTAATCCACATTTAATTAATATTATTTTCCGTATGTTATTGGATTTTAATATTATTATATTCTATATCAATATTTCCTACACATAAATTATATTATTTCATAAACACCATATCGCGTAATTTAAAATTTGTTTCAACCCTTTTTATTGTTTTTTGACAGTCTCTTCTACGACACTTATTAAATATTCTCATTACATTCATGTACTTGTAGAATCATTAGGTACATTTTTTATTTTCATGTCCTCAATTTAATATAACCTATAATTAGAAGATATATATATATATATATATATGTATATATATAATTTATATTACATTTCAATTTATTATTATTCAATTTATCATCATTATAATAATTTTCATTATTTATTTCCATCACTAATTGATTAAGTGATCCAAACATGTCATCCAATGAATACTATATAATTTCATATCATATTTATTCCACATTTTTTCTAGATATCAATAGAATATTTTTATATTATTTTCATTCCTTATTATCTCTCTGAGTGCTATCATGCTTCTAACAATTTTGGTTAATATTTTATACATCACATCAATGCTCTCTTGATAAATATTTTTAAATTCTTGGAACTAAAATTTGTGAATAATATTTGTTGTTATTTTTTACTTATATGATCAATGATGAGTGACCTCTAATTTCAACAATATTACTGAATCAACTTTACAATATAAAATATGAATACTTGTATTTATATTTAAAGAACAACGTGAAAAACTCAAAACTATATTTTTGAACATATTTTTTAGGATCATTAATTGATAGTTTTTAAAATTATATATACTTATTTTTATATGGGATTGAAAAAATATCATATAAATCAATAACAAGTCTATTTAGATATTCCTCCATATATTATTTCTAGTAAACATTTTCACTTTTGTTGATGTGCACTGGTTTACATTTATTTGACATCCAAAATTATTAATCTTCCAAAATATAGTTATGAAAATATCCAGAGTCAATTAAGTATATTATAATGGTTAGTTCAAAATTATAATAATTAAATTATAAAGAACTAATTTAAAATAAACCATCATCTGAAATACAATTTTAGGACCTAATAAATTGAAATAATTGTTAGAGGGGGTTGTCAATTTTACTTCTAAAATTATTCAATCAAATATGAAAACTTGGGGGATTAAAAATTGATTGATTTTTATTTTAGATTGAATCAATTAACACATTTTTAATAGTATCTCAGACCCCCAATATCTAAAACTAATATTCATTATGATATACTTAACAAGGTAGTGAAGATTTTAATAGGTACTCACATTAGATAATTAATGAAAAATAAAATAAATACAAATGTAGAGTTTTAACATGTGGTAGAATATCCCCAAAATTTTGGAGTGGGAAACATACCCGTATTTTTTGTGGAATTAAAAAACAAAACTTATTTTTTTATGGGATGAATAAAAAATTAAATAGGATTTGGATGTGAAAAATATAACTCAACCATAGACTGAAACATCAAAATAGAAAAAAAATTAAAAAATTGATCATCGAACAGAATTATGACCAATTGAGAAATTGATATTTATATTCAATTCATCTTAATATCTACGAACACATTATTAAAAAGTGATATAAATAGGGAATTCCATCATTATCTAATAATTAGAAAAAAATACATATAATCAATTCATCACTTCAAACAAATAAGATGAATTTTAAATTTTCCTATTGTACAATTTAAATCAATTTTCACTACCAATCATTTGATGTAAACATTTTCAAGTTTTTTTATCGTAGAAGTCAATTTCAAATGAAATAGAGAATATTTATTCATTAAATAAGACATTCATAAAGTGTATTGACATATAATCATAAAAACAATCATTAGAAAAATAATAAAATTTAGATATATATCATTTACCTAAAATTTGAATTCATGCACTGAAACATTGAGATTCTCCAGGTTTTTTGTTCCAATAATTAATATATTGGAATAATATAGAATGATATTATTAAAAATAATGATAATAATTCAAATGAATAAAATATAAAGAAAATAGGATTATATTGTTAATGATTTAATAATTTTACAAGTAATTATCATAATAATAATAGGATTATAGTGATTTGATAATTCAAAATACTCATAAAATGGAGATTAGGACAATTACATGTAAATTTTTTAAATCATTAATAATATAATCTATATTTTCATTACTGAAAATTTTCATTTATTAATTATAACAATTAACTATTTTTCACATTAATAGGAGAATTAATATTAGTTTTAAAAATGTCATATAAATAAATTAGTTAAATATATATAATATAGATTGATTTAGAATATATAGATCTTATAAAAATTATAATATAAAAATTTATATTGTGATACAAATAAATCAGGGAATTTTTTTTCTATAAGTATATTGAAATAATGAATTGAATTAAATCATATGGCCACTCCTAATATCTTCATATTTTTCACATGGTAGTTATATTGTAAACTATCCACATTAGATTTAAAATACAATTCAATGTCATATAGTAGATAGGAACAGTGCATGGTTGGTATTTAAAATCCTTCATAGTAATTTCATAATCCCATGAATGGTAGTTAGTATGGTGAACTCGCAGTACATTTTTTGGGAGATTCACAATAAGTAGGTACATTTTCAAAATGAATTGTTCCTTCAAAATAACACACTCATGTTATGTAGGTCAAACACTCAAGGTAATCATGATAGATGAACATTAGGTTCACCACTTATTCAAAAACATAAAAAAAACATAATCATAACCATTATTCAGTAATTTTAGTTTTTAGTGCCTTGTATCATAGTAAGTAATTAAAAATAGAAGTTAATCAAATTTCATGGTAACATCAATTCTTGAACTCACTGTACATACACAAACTATATGATCAATTAGTTTTCTTTGGGGGTGAGGTAGTTAAACCATGTGAGAAGGTACAATGTAGAGAATATGTTTCCTACAGAATATATAATATGAATGAAAATTTCCATTTCAGTTTTTTTGTGACAAATTATTTTTTATTCCTAAGAAATAGTAAGAATAAATGATCACATTGTAAGTACATGGATGGGTTGGATAACTGATGGAGAAAATTTTAACAATTATGATGAATCTAATATCAGAAAATACTCTACAATATGTATGGGTCAA
Organism: Viscum album; assembly: GCA_963277665.1. Taxonomy (NCBI): domain Eukaryota; kingdom Viridiplantae; phylum Streptophyta; class Magnoliopsida; order Santalales; family Viscaceae; genus Viscum; species Viscum album. The sequence continues at coordinate 1,860,509,851 of OY728142.1, read as the reverse complement.
TCTTGAGGATGCATTGGATGCGTGTCGCTACCAAACGTAAGGATGGAGTGAGGGTGATGAAAAAATGGAGTGGTTCACATCTATAGAGGTTGGAAATAATAACTTCCATGGAAAATTCTAGAGATGATAATTTTATTTGATATAATTGAAACAAGGATGAGTTTTTTTGATATTATTGATGTGGAAATTCTAAAATAATTAAATTCAACTGACATGTATGAATCCCAAATCCACAAAGACGAAGATGAACCAAAATATGGACATGTTCTGAGGGAGGTGATGAAAATTTCAATAAAACACTATATAAATAGTTAATATTATACATGTATATATATAATATATTTATTTTATTTTATATTTAATAAAATTAAAATATTAAAAATTTATTATAAATATTAAAAAATAAATTTAATAATTATATATGGGTTTTCAATATATAATATAATGTATTAGAGAAGTTATTAATATAATCTGTATATATGTATATTTAAAATAGAAATATATAATCTTTGTTATAATGTTTAAAATTATAATAATCTATGAAAATATAAAATATTCATTTTAAAAGAATAAATTTAATTGAAAATATATTCCTTTAATATTATAACATTTAAAAACATAATTATATAATATATAGAATGATGTTTTGTATAATTAACATAAATCATTTGGAAATGGTGAAATACAAATTTAAAAACATAAATAAAAATAAATTAAAAAATAAAATACTAATAAAATAATAATATGAAATATATTTCTATATTTTAAGTTATGATTTTAGAAGAAGTTATTGTAATTTATCAACAAAAAAACAAATGAAACCTAAAAGTCCCTGGTAACAATTTCTAAACATGTAAATTTTTTATATTATTTATAAAAATATAGAAAATGAATTGGATTATTGATTTCTTATAGAAAATGAATACATTAGTACATATGAGAAAAAAATTTGATGATTTATGTGGAATGCTTTTAGTGTTATTTTCCAACCAAAAAAAATTGTTTACATAATGTTCAATGGAATTATACAAAGTCATCGAAGGGTGTTATCCATAATCAGCTTATATATATATATGATAAAATCACTTTTTCCCTCTCAAAGTAGATATTATTTTAGAGACACCCATAAATCTAATTTTTGTAGGAAAATAAATATGGAATTGAATTTAAATTATAGTAATTAAAATCATTGGAGGATGTAGTTGATTCTCCCATTACACTTGATGTGTGTAATTATCATTCCAAATATTTTAGTGGAATATTAAATATGTAACTCATTTAATTGAATGTTAGAGTGAAATTTATTTCTAATGTAATAATAATGAGTTTGATATTGTTAAACATGGAGAACATGATCCATAGAAAACATCACCAATAGTATAATATAAAAAATAAAAGGAGTATGGTTATTATGATAACAAGAACTTTTATACGATCATTAACAATAATAATCGATTTCACCCACATCTTAATCTTGGGTATAGTGAAAAATATAATGAAAAAAATATTTTCTATATGGTTTATGATAATTCAATGGATAATGGTACACAAACCATCCACTCTAAATTTTACAATATAAAATTGTATTGTGGTTCAACATACTCATTCATATCTAAATATTTTATTAATGTTATGAAATTTCAGAATTAAGGATTTGATGATGAATTAAAAGTATAAATATATAATGTTATTATGATAAAATATGATGCCTATAAATCTTCTCAGATTTATGATTATCAGAATGTGATTCTGGAAAATCATATCATTATCCCTCATGTTTAATTTGATATTGAATATTTCATGGTTTGGTTATCAATATTAAAAACCCATATCAATTTCCATGGATGGAATTCTACATTTTATATTCAAAACCAACCTTTTATCATCTCTATGATCATTGATAAATATGATCATAAAATTGATATTACTTCTATTGTACGAGCCTTGATTTATACTAAAATGTTTTAATTCAATATTATGGAAAATAAGAAAATAAAATAAAAAATATACTAATATATTTAGTTTTTGTATAACTATCAATGTTTATCTAATCCAAACTCTGTGTTGTCTTATTTTGTTTTCAATAGGATTCCTTCTCTATGTGACACAAATTTCAGAGACTCTATATTAAAAGACACTAACTGCCTTTTTGGAATTGAAGATCCAAATCTAAGAGAATACTAATGAATGATTAATTCATAAATTTTTAACACAGTGGAGTGATCCTATTATATTTTTTTATAATTAAGTATGATAAATGAGACTCTCTATTTGTTATTGATAATATAATATGATTTTGATTAAGATTATATATCTTCTACCCCATAATGCAGATTTTTTCGATCAATTTTTGGGGAGATATTTATTTTACAAAAATTTTATAACGATATATATACATTAAATTGAGAATAAAATGTGATGATATTCACAAGAAAACCATCCATACTAGTTATTGATACCATGAATTTGTATTTATTCCATGTGGATTTTAAAATTACCTTAATATTTTTCCGATTTATGAATATAGTTATTAAAGATTTCGTGGAACTATTTGTTTTATTAATTTTCATTATATTCTCATATATTTCAAGAGAAATAATGATTACAAAGGTCATGTTAGTAATGAATTAAACTGAATATAGAATGAGAATTTACATTAAAAAATTACCCTTGATTCTTTATTGATACATTACATAACATTTTATATTCAACTAATATCAATAATGGGAATACTTATGGTCTTGTAAATGATGTACGTCATCTAAAATATGAATATGGAAACCAATATGACATTGATCCATTGTTTCAATTGATTATTTGGATAACAAGTATTCTATTTGATGAATTTATTATTTAATTATATCACACTCAAAAGGATTACACAGAAGGGATTAAATTTCATCTGGATTGATGATGGTGGATAATATTTCAAGTAACTAAACATATGTTTCATTAGTGCACTTATAATAAAACTACCAATTATAAGATAATGGATTGATATTCATTTTGATTATTAGATAACTGTGTTGTAATGTGTTTATAAGTAGAATAAACTGATGGTATGTTATTCATAATTCCAACAAAATTTTCAAGATTAAAATTACCTAAATAATGATTTATATTCAGTTGTTTATTATTTTTATTAAATATATAAAGGTTCTGTCATTTTAATGTAATTTATATCATATATAATAGTAAATAAAGTTTGATTTATATATTCACAATGAAATATTTTAGTAAAAAATATAGAACATGGAAGGATGTGATTAAGGATTATGTATTCATAAGCATTATTAGATTGGGGAGATGATCATGGTGAAAGAGACTTCTTATTGAAACGATCATTCAAGAAAATCAAGGATATGTATGGAGAAAAATATTTTATTGATGGAATCTAAATGGATAGAACATGAAATCTAAATAGAATGCGATTGTTATTGTCATTCTTGATTGATTCTGGAATCATATAATCATTTAATGATTAAATATGAGAAATAAGAGTATATTAGTGTAAAATTTAAGATGAAAAAGTTTCTATAGTTCAATATTGATTATGATGGAATAATATGGTTTGGAAAAATAATGTGTTTCCCATTATATCCATAATTGACAAATGTATTATAGGTATAAATTTATATCTCATTAGTCACCATCAATACATTATGTATTTATCTTTATAAATATAAGAAAGTAATATTTTTTATATAAAAACATGATGATATTTATTTTTGAGAATTTTATATCTTACATTGGAATGTTATAAAGTTATGTTAATCAAATTTTTGTCAAATGTTTTTGTTTAATCATTAATCAAATATTAATAAAAATTTTAATGAAATAAAAATGGATTTCATCATTAGACTCTACAAAGTTTCAAAATCCCATTATACTATTTGTGTTGTATTCAATAGCTACATTTATTTAGAATAATTTGTTAATATCATATATGATTTCTATCTTGATCATATTTACCATATATATATTAATGAATTTTTATGTATTCATGGAGTTTAACATTTTTGATTTTGAATCAGATACATTTTCTAAAAACCATGTAATGGGAGAAGTTATCAACATTAAATGGATATTGAAATATATATCAGTATAGTGTATCATTTATAGACACATGGTCTGTCTAATTAGACCTTTCAAACACTATATAATATAACAAGAATATATTCTATAGGTTTCAATGTTTATTCGGATAAACACCTTCTTCTTGTTGGATTCACTTATAAACTAATTTTAACTCAAATATTTATATCAATCCTCATGAATACATCTATAGAAAGAAATAATTAACTCTATCCTTAAGAGAGAATGTTATAGAACTAAATATATTTTGACGTATGGTAGATTTGGAAATTTTAATTATGGTTTGACCCATTGTATTTCACTTTAAGTTAGTGTAGAGTAATAATGAGAGTTTTTTATAAATCTTTAATGATATTGAGAATACTATGTTTTTGAGAATAAATTCAATTGAATTTCTTAATGGCGTAATTTTATGAGATTTGAAATGTCAGAATTTCTTCCCTAGAGTATATTTGGACCTTTAAAATTTTAGATCATGCATGGACTATGTAATATCACATGGCAGTTCCAATGATCCACTCTGAGATTAAAAATTTGTTCCTTGTATCTATGTAGATTATGTATTTATCAGATCCTTTATTATAACAAAATAATTTTTTTAATGCTATATCCTGATATTTGAAATAATTTATATCAAATAGAAATATAGTATCACAATGACAATTTTAAATTGATCTATACATCTATCCATATTAATATTCATTGGAGTAAAAAGTTCATGGAAGCAACATGGGAACCTAATGATGTGATAAATTTGAGATATAAACCATTTTTTATGTATTTTATAATGGTTTCAGTGATAAAAATTTTAGGTGTAAATGGGGTAATATATTACATTCCATGATTTTATATTTATATCCATTGTAATAACGATATGGTACTTTTGAGATTTTTTTTCATTATAGCACTGATTACCCAAAAATATGTGATATATTGATACATATTAAAATAAATGTTAAATTCAAATGCATGGATATTTATTACTATATTTTGAAAATTATTTCTATAATATTTAATGAATGGTATTTTTTTGATTAATCTATAATAAAAAAGTACTAAATTTTAAAAAATACGTTTATGATTACATAATAGGATTTGTTCAAATATGATTTTCATGAAATCTACTGTGTGATCCATATAAATAATTAAAAACAATTTCTATATTTTTTATTTAATTAAGGTAATTTTTCAATAATAATTTCAATATTATTCTGATGGTAATTTTTGGAATTATACTAAAAATATTCAATTTTTTGTGAATAGCGTAGACTTATAATTTTTTTTAGAACTGTTACTTCATTTTCAAATCAGTAAATAAAATTGTTCCATTCTGTTCAAAATGTTATCTTAATGTGTTAAAATTATTATTTAATTAAAATTAATAAAATAAATTACATTCTTATTATATTTATATTTTTTTGGTATATGAATATTATATAACATGGGAACTCAAATTTCTAAAAATTGTTGTTATACACCCAATGTGTTTTTGATATTTTAAATTAAAATTGTATTTATTTATTATTATTTATAATTATACATGTATATAATAAAGTCTGTGATATATTTTAATGACCATTTAATGGTTTATACAATGCAAGAAATGGATGTAAATTTAATTTAATTCTTAAAATGTATCATTCTGGAAATATTGTATTATAGAAGTTTATATTATTAACAAATGTATATTTTTAATATATAAATTAAATATAGTGTAATAGATTAAAAATTTTATGGATCCATAATTATTATTATGTTATATTTTAAAATTAATTTTTGGTCATAAGTAATTGTAAAAATGTGAAATATTATAAACATGGTTAAGGTCAAACATGTCTACTAATGGTGTTTAGCCCAAATCCTTGTTTAGTAATTAAACATAAAACAATTAATATTTTTATTTTATAATGTTATTTTAAACATATTTTTTCATATGTCTAAATAGTTTTCCTTTTAGAAGCATTATAGTTGAGAAATTCCTTAATTATGTAAAAATATTTTATATTATTCCAAATATGTCCCCTTCCTCACATATAAAAGGGAACCCAAACTGCACCATTATAAATAACTTTTGATCACATTTTACTAGTAAATATATAATTAAAATCTTTTATAGTTTCTTTCCATTCATCATACAAAACCAAATCTTCTCAAAAAACTAATATGTATGGGCTTATGGTGTATGTCAAATGATGCCTCTCAATGAAGAGGTATAAATCATAAATCAACTTATTTAATATTATTTCTTCTTTTAAAATATATAAACATGTTATAACTATAAATCCCTGTGAATATATTTTCATAAATATATTTATATTTTATTATGATACTAGATCAACCATTTTTTTACCTATTCTTCATCAAATGGAATGTCAAAGTATCTGTCCTTTGTATGTATGGTCTGCCACCTCTACACAATGAAAAGATGCATACTACATAACCATATATTATTTATGATTGTATTATTTTTTTAAAATATATATAATATTTTAGATAGTAATGTGATTACGTAATGATAAAATATTATCTATATTTCTTTCCATATTTTTTTATAAAATGAAATTTGCATTCTCACATATGCCTAGATAACCATCTCCATGAATGATGTAATTAATTTCATCATATCTACCATATATATATAATTTATTTCATATTTATATCATGATGATAATATTATTTTTGAGGTACCCCTGAAAAATGTGCATAGACCATAACAGTATAACTGATACATACATTGAAAACAAATAATTTTCCACTAGGAATAAAAAATTTGGTAAAGAAATACAAATAATTGATTTTTAAAATGTTTTAATGAAGACATATATAGTGTTATAGGTTCTGATTAATTTTTTAATATAATTTTTATAGATTTAAATTTATAATACAATAGAAGAAAACACTTATGATGAAATACATATTTGAGGTATGTGTTTTATTTTACAATTTCACTTTTTACTGAGAATATATATGAAAAATTATACTATGAAAAAATTATATAATTTCTCTATATAGAATAGTATATTAATTATTATCCTTAATTTATTTTTAGAAATTATAGTCTTCCATATCAATTTTATCTAAATTTACTATTGATATTGAATTATTTTTTTAATGAAAACACGCATTATTTTTCCATTCGGTTAGGAATATTTTTCTTTCATATCCATATATTGTGTAATTTTTTTCAATATTGGTTTCAGCATTCAATAATGATTTATAATTTTTTACACATGTTTGAATTCCAATATAATTTATAAAAGGAATTTTTTTATTGTTTTTTAGAAAAGAAACTGTTTTTTTACCTAAACAAAGAAAAATAAATTAACGTACAATGAAAAATCAAATTAACTCTTATCTTTTGATATGATATTTTTATAATTTTTAGTTCTACACTCAATTTTTTTTAAACCACGATAAAGAATCTTCATATACTCTAATTGTCTTCATATTTTTCATGTATATCCTTGAGAACTTTTTATTCATTCAACTATAACCCATTTAAATTTTTTCTGACCAACATTTAATGCAGTCTTCTTCGTCATCCTCAGTCGATGAATTATTAAAATCGTTCATTGGACAATCAATTAAAAAATATCAAATATGAAAATAATTCATGAATATTACATAAAGAAAAACATATAATTTTCCTCTATATCTTCTAATATTTTTATAAATAAAGGCCATGTCTATTTTATAATCTCTATCACTAAACTCCACAACATCATAATTTTAGAGTGGTTTCCTGTTCATTTTATTCAAATTTATACTTTTTATTACATTGATATCTTTTTCCACCATATCATTTTTTGGTACATAGAATATTTTATCATATCATAATTTATAGGTGTATTATGAAATTCATCATGATAAAATTTTTAAAAATCTTCCATGTTTGAAATCATTAAATAAAATATGTGATGAAAATTACATATGACATTTTTACAATAGAAGTATCTTCCAAAGTGTCACCAAAAACCATGATATGACATAAAATGTCATTCATCCTAGAAAATAAGTCCTAAAAGTATCATCATACTACACTAAAATATCTTTATACAATGCTCTTTATATATTATGTTTGATTCGGTGATATTCACATTCCCTTTCAAATATAACCTCTATTTTTCCCGGCATCTCCTTAGTAGTTTTTAATTCAAACACATTAGAGAAAAATTTATCAGATATGGATGAAAAAACAATTTCTTTCTTTAAAATATATATAATATTTTTTCATAAAGTTTCATTGGATTATCTTCTCTAGGTACAATAAATCCGACTATTACAACATCACCAACTTCACGGCCTTGTAAAATCAGACATGGAAGCATTTGAGTCTACCATCTATAATAGTTATTGACATCGAAGAACGAAAATCCATTATTGTTGAATGAATTAAAATTCTCCATCATTAAATCATCATTAAATATAATATACATACAGAGGGATCCTCATTCCCTAGTTCTACATGAAGTGTCCTGGTTTGATATATTACATAAATGATGAGGGGTGAATTAGTGATATTTATTTTAAAATTTTTCTTTTCAAATCATCCTCTATCATCAGTTAATATCTTGATCAATATTTATTTTTATATTCACTTTTCGCATATATAGACAGTTGAATGCATTGAAAATTAACATATGTATATTTAAAAGGTATTTACCCAATGTGGGGGACAACATCATTAATGTGTTCGAGATAATAAAATACAAAGAATCTACACATGTAATAAGAAATGTGATTACAAGTAAATATAATAACGAACAATTATTGAGAGACAAACACTAATAATTATGAATCTTCTTTGATTACGCCAAACTATCTACGAACATGATTTTTAGATTGGAATCCCACCAGTGATCTTTATACTGACTCCCACAAGTTGAGATATCTATTTATAATCAATTATTATTTTTACTAGAATCCTTTATTTTATTTAGTGAATACCTCCTATGAACATGTCCTTAACATAAAATACTATCTGATGTAGTGATTTTTTATCCTTATTCAACTTCAAGACCACCTAGTATAATCATTTGATTATCATTAATCCTTTCTCAGAACAGATTTCACAATTTTTTCAATATTCATAGATCATACATGCATATTTCATGAAACTCAATACACTATTTTATCATATGGTTTAAACTGCATGAGATCATGGAAGTGTTAAAAAATACTAATTCAACCACACATGTATCCAAACATGCACTAGCTTCTTCATAGAAAATCCACTGTCTACTTATCAATGTTTTCAGATAAGTTATTATTGAAGAACATGTACAATCCGAAAATCTAATTTTAATCATTCTATAATTTCAAACAACCTCTTATACTCACTTATACAAGATCCTATTCGCATACACACTTGTTTTTTTCTTTCTCGTGTGTTTTAAACCATTCCATATAGTATTCACACACACAATTTTACATATACAAGTCTTAATGCGTGAGTGTGTGTGAATCGTAATATCTCATTACTATATATACACTAACCTTCTTCCATGTGAATTTTATTCAATTTCCGGCATCATTATATAACCCACAATATAATGTACACAACTCATTGTATCAAAATGAATCCATAAGATCACCGTTATCATAATTATAAATTGTTTTGGTTTCATAGTAGTTTAGTAAACCTAGATTTATACACAATATTTTTTGTAATATCTCGAGTGCTTCTTGAAAGATAATTTATTCATGAGATCCTTCAAGAGTTTTATGCACATTTTAGTGGATCATGGATTTATTTACATCCACATAAAAAAGATATTTTTTAGAATGAATTCCTTACATAGTACTAAGAGATCATGAATCAATATTTCTATAGATATTAGAGATTCTCCCAAAAATATTTGACCAACTACACTAAAACCCTATATCACATTTAATTGACTTGTAGTTTCGACAAGATTCAAGAAAATCACCTTAGGGAAACTAGACAACCACTATTGTGTGACTACAAAATTACCATAATCAGAAAAGTAGCTAGATTCATTTTGGTTTGTCTTATATTTGTTCTTCATTATATTCTAGAAGAGAGGTGAATTATAATTTTTATCACAATGGAATCAATAGAACGATAAAATGGATCTCAGAATTCATTGTTTTATCTTCCATTATGCTATAATATAAATATATCTTAATGATCATAAGAACTCCATGAGATATTTTTTTAGTTTTATCATTTGTTAAATATAAAAAATAATATTTCTAATATTCTGTTCATATTCAAATAATATATATAATTAAAATTTGGTAAGAATATTATCAAAATAAAAATTCAATGTTATATGGATTATAATTAAGATCTGTTGTACATAGATGGTATAATTGTAGAAGAATATTCCACTTCAATGATCGATCAACATATAAACATAGATATACCAATAAAGTGGTCGTAGTTCATTCAGTTCTATAGTATATCGATCCAACATTGAAAAAGTTTCATGTTATTCACTACATTATAAAACAAACACATGATATTGATGCTCAAAAATAGGATAACTGATCCTTCCATCACCACTTATAACATCACCATGTCGCGCCCTGCACTAAATCCATTATTCTCTTTATGTAAGACCCTATGAAAAATCTATGCTCAAGAAGTTGTTCTTTTCATCGCACCATTATACCTATGGTCTTCACTTGATCTATCTCTCTCATAAATGATTAACCCTTAAAGGCGCCACATATGGTGATGGTTGAGATGGCATGATATTTTTCAGTATATTAGAAAATTATTTAAATTTAATTGTTACGGAAAACAAGGAAATATTCTTAATGATATCCAATTTAACAAAATCAAGATATTCCAACACGAAAATACTCAAAAACTCATGACAATTGATAAAAAAAATGTTTTTCATCTCTTCTTATTTCATCCACTCAAATTCCAAGTCTAATTGATTCCAATACATTCTATGTTTTAAACACTTTTTCATCATCAAATAACTAATTCAACATAGTTTTTTGAAATAAAAATCAACTCTACAATATCACATTACACACTATATCAAATTGAATACAATTTAAACACCTTGAAACCACAATTATTCATTAATAACATCAACTAATTTTACAAATAATTCAGAGATGATATGATTCAATAATAATATCATAATTATTTCACTACATGGTAAGTTATTATGGAAATAATTTCATGATGAAACATGTTTTCTTATTGATATGTTATTCATCATTGAAATGAATATATTTTTTCTAAACATAAGACATATATTCGAATGGTTTATGATAATGTGATGGATGGATACATTATATAACTCCAACTAATCATAATGATTAATGTTTTATAATGTCAAAGGTTGTCTACTAGTTTATCATGTGAACCAATTATTTATCATGATAAGTTATATGATGCCTACAAATGGTTCAGGGGAATTTATCTAAATACTTAATATAATTGATGGTAGGATATCTTGATCCTGTCACATTAATAATTTTATTATTTTTGATACATGGTATATGATTTTTATGGTTATGATTTCTACACAAAATAATAAACTATATAAGGAAAATATATTGTAGAAATATTATTATCTCATGGATCTTGTTTATTATTTCATAATGATTTATTTATTTAGTACTAAATTGATTTATGACAAGGATTATTATTATGATCATTAATTATTGGTAATGGTTTTAATGTTTTACAATGATAATCACATATTCTTTTTTTTTCTTTTTCTGTTTTCATGATCGTAGATATCTCCCATGCTTACCATTCGAATGAATCCTGTCGTAACCTTGATTATATATATTGTACCAATGGTAGGACGAAATATTTTATTTATAATTTTTTATGAAGTGTGCTATATGTCCTGAAATGGGTGACATATGATTTAGATATTTTTAATAACTATTATTTTTAAGTAATTAAGAAAAATTAATAAACCATTATATTTATAGATTGAATCTTTGTTATATGTTTATTATATTCGTCTAATAAAATTTAGTATTTATGTTTGAAATATTTGGGTCCCCTCAATTGCTATTATGGTGAGCTTTATTAACATATGGAATTAGGGATTTGAAAATTTTAATGCGAATATTAGGAAAATAATAACTATAAAATAGCATATAATTATCTAATAATGATTGTATTATATTTTTGAATTAAAATATATCAATAATAAATGATTTAAAAGTTGATGTTGTTCTGACATAGATGCACCTAGGGGTATACACACTTACCCTTAAAATTGGGTTGTAACTCGATCAACACCAGTACCTGATAAGTGGTCTCATGAGTACACATAATGAACCAAGACAATTAGTTTATTATCTAATTATCTAATTTTTTATTTAAATCCATATTTATAGATATAGGTTAAAAAATATATTATAACCTTATAGGCTCTTATTACTACATCAAGTTCTGATGTGGAGGAAGCTTTGTTACTATTGATGGAATGTTTTCATATGGTAGTCCAATTTCAGATGGCCATGGTTCCACATTATTAGATGAGTGATTGATGGGAGTCATAAACTCTTCATTGGTACTATAGGGTTCAAATCTGGATATGAGACAGTAGAAATCAATGTTGGAATTTTGGAGTCCATTATACATCTGTAGTTGCATCGTCAATTTAGGGGATCTTGAATTTCATTATTTTGATCTTTTTATATAATTTATGTTGGAATAAATTTTAATAGTGATTGATTTTTTTTATTTTATGTTTATTAATATTAATATATCATTGTGATCTGATGTCTTTGTTTAGTTTCATTAGGAATGTGCTGTCAAATGTAATAGGTGGAACTGGGTGGGAAGCATTGAATGGGGGTGGGTGTGCTAACACCCATCATTCATCTATCATTCATTATTTCATGAGGGACAGATGGGAACCCAATGATTGAATTATTTATAGTGACTTATTATAGTATTTTTTTGCATCAGGTTGAATTTGTAGTGGCTTCCCCTTATTATTTTTTAGATGGGTGGCTAAATAGAGATATGGGTGTGCTTGAACCAATAATCTACCACCCCCCTTGTAAGTGTCAGATAGAGTGGTCATTGGCCATAATGTGATATAATCTCATGGATAAACTACTTGTAAGGGGGGAAATCATCATCATCAACTTTTTCTAATTTGAAATGTTTTGTATGGAGGTGAAAAGACTTTTTGGGTTCTTTTGCTGATATATGACTGCCATTGCACACATGGAAGAAAAATTATACCACATGTTCATGTATATTTTATGGTATCATATCCTTTTTCATATAATGGGTTCAATATTTTCAAATTCATCAAATAAAATCTCTAATTTATGTAATATAAATTGGGATTAATCCTCAATATATTTTAGAAACCCAACAAATCTATATCAAAATATGATTAACAAAATAAAAATAGTTTATCTTCTAATAAAGGAGTCAAAATTCAATTTAATAAAATCTAAAAAAGTTTGAGGACTGATATTATTACATGACATGATTATGGGTAGATTAACCATGATAAATGAATCAAAGGAATGAGATTATGTCAACATAGAGTGTTGTTGGAAATAAAAACACTAATTTTTTTGTGAACAATAAATTTTTGGTGGGAAATGAATACCATTTTATTGTAAATTTATTTATATGTTGTATTTTTTGGGAACGAAAAAGTTATCCATTTAAATTTCCTAATAAAATAGAATACTACTAGACCATGTAAGGGCCTGTACTATGAAAATAAATCAAGTATAATGATTAAAGTGTTTATGGATTGAGGTTCAAAAATTTTATTTCATAATTGTTTTACTAATTATATTATTGGAATTGGAATCGTGACATATATATTGACTATTCGTTAGTTTTTAAAATTTATGTATCTTTTAACATATTTTGAATAATAATGAAAATATGGAAAAGTCGTTTACTTGTAATGGAACATTTTTTGGAAATCCCAAGATTATGTTATATATAATTATTAATATATTCTTGATGTAGGGATAATATTTAATAGATAGGATAAGAGATTATTTATAATTATAAGGAATTTATTATAGTATAGGTGGCCATTAAAGGGATTAATGATTTGATGATATGGTAATTTATGGTATCTATGATTAAATTTATCTAATTCTTTGTTTTATGTAATATTTTATTTTTCTTACCATATTATTTAATGAATAACATATAGGTAATAATGGGAATAATATTTATTTTTTTGGGAAAAAATCCCACAAAGTAACATTGCCGCATTTTTTGGATGTTTGTGTTTGTTGACAAAACAGGTTTACATAGTACAGTGTTGAGTTCCAAAGACATTGTTGACAATAATTGTTGAAAAATAACGATAAAAAAAGGAAAACATGATCTAGAACATCAATATATGGAAATTGAATGAGGATCAATGATGATTTGGTTTTTTTGCATAAGGTGACCATAGAGATAGAGGCTCGGGTATTTGGACTTGCGCACTGGGAAGAAACATGCGTGTGATGATTAGGGTTCCCAAAATGCCTATAAATATAGGTTTTCCCTTCTCATTTGGGTTGAATATCAGAAAATATAAATTTTTTTATCTCCATTCATACTGTTGGATTGCGTGAGAAAGTATAAAGTAATTCATATATTGTGATCCAGTTGATAGTTGTGAGGAAATATTGTTTTGGGCATAAAAGGGTGTGCATTGCCGATTTTATGAGATGGATAAGGATGTGTCTTGAATGAGGTTGTTCATAACATTTACGCCACGCTTAGAGAAGCATTCCAGTATACCTAGGGTTGCATAAAAGTTACAATATTGCATAATACACCCATGGTAATGTTGTATTCATTAATGAATGTAATTTGAACATGAATAGAGAATCTTAAAATAGAGGAAGATGCATTCATTTATGAAAATAAAGGTAAATACAAGTCATTAAACATTGACGGTATCTTATGTAGAAGAAGTGGGCCAACATCAGTAGAGAGATAAGTGAACATTCATACTATGTGTTATTGTAAACCAGGACGGATAGTGATTCTGCTATGAACATTGTAAACAATAGTGCGCTCATAGAGGATTTGGTATATTGGCACATCACTAGTGTATGCTCATTGGATATAGACCATTGAGGTTGAACCAAGTAAAAATTTTGTGTCCTTTTTATTCTTTATGATTTTTTTATTTTCCATGAATAATGTATTCTTAAATATTATTCGATTTATGATATTTTTGGAATATTATTTGATTATAATTATACCATATTTAAATCATGATTTCAAATTTATTATATTTTTTTATTTTGACAATTTTTCTACAAAGATTAAGTTTATAGTGAATAGTGATAAATGCATATTCTCCTAAAACAGTAATTTATTCTTATTAAATTAAAAATATTAAATGTAAATTTTTAATATATTATTAATTTTTATATAACTAAATTTTACTAATATAAATTATAATTTAATAAATACAAATACACATTTCACATTATTTTGTATAATTACAATTTTTCTAATAAAAAACATTACTCAAAGGAGTTTTCAGAATTGAATTTTATTTTTATCAAAAAAATAAAATAAAAATAAAATATTTTAAATAATAATGAAATATATATATTAAAAATGTTATATAATATTTTTATGTTAATTTAAAATAAATTTATTGTAAAATAGTGAGTATAAACATTTTTTGAGCTTTAAAAATAAATTTTCTAAAAAAAATATTTCATGGGGTTTTGAATGATATATATAATAATTAAATATTTTCAATATGAGATATTTTAATTGATAAATTTTAATTTCTATGTTGAATCAATAATTTAAAACTAATTTGTGGTTGAAATTTTCATTTATATTCATATTTAAATTTAAAAATGATAAAACATTATTACTATGGTTATGATAAAAATTAGTTTATCTGGGAAAAAATAAATTAATTAATGATTTCCACAAAAACAATTCTATTTATTATTTTGTGGATATTTTTTTATATAAATTATAAATACTTGTTTATTTTAAATAATTACACATTTTAAATTCATTATTTATTTCTAAATCATATATTTCAATAAATGTTAGTCATATCCATAAAATATTATTGAAAACCTCCTCTAATACCAAATTCCAAGGGTTTGAACAATATATCTCATCATGAAGCCATAGTAATACCTTCATAGATTTATTCAATTCATCCAATATCTCATTTTATTCTCATAAGACCAATATTTGATGGCATAAGATATAATAAATTTATTATCTCTCAAATAAGAGTTATGACTCTAAACATATATCATTAATTTATAGTTCATCATCAAAAATCTATACATATTTGACTTACAACATTGAATTATTGCACCCATATTTTCAATATTCTGAAAAATTATTATGGGGATGTAACAACAATTCTCCACCTCTTTTACATTAACAAATAAATGAACGTTACAATGGTGATTATGTATGAACAACCACCTTTATTTAGCAATATTATTTATTTTACATCTCTACCAAACATTTTTATTTATAATTATTCACTTTTAAAATGAATTTTATTTAAAAGATATAAATATTATTCTATTTTTGTAAAATATTATTAATAATTTTTACCATTTTTTCATATGCAATTGTTAAAAATGTTCTTGAAGATGTATAGGATACAGTCAACACCAATGAATTAATTATTTTTTAAAATACAGTTATTAATGATTCTAAATATATTTAATGTCATCATATATATTATTAATATCATGAATAATATTATGGATAATATAAAACCTTGATCATTGTAAATATATTGGTTATACTAAATATAAAATTTAATAGACAAACCAAACAATTAACATATGGAAAAAATGATTTTACCAAGTAAACCTTATGAAATTGTTGATATTGGATTATTTTTTGACTATATATTGTGTGAAATATAAGATTATCATTTTTCATAGATTTATAATAAATTTTAATTTATTATATTATATGTTATAGATATTATAATTAATTATAAAAAATTTAGGTTAGTGTTTTTATCTCAAATTGACTTATTTAAGAATATTTACTACGGGAAAGTAGTTTTGAATTGTTCTTATGTTATGAAGAAGTCAGTTGTGAGGGAAAAAAGTGTTAATTTTTTATAAATTTTTTCTAACACGAGTCACATAAAATCATTGAAAATTCCAAACATGGTGTAAGGATGTTGTTTACAATAAAATGTGTGTAACTCAATGGGTCCAGTTCCTTAATATGATCATACGTAGAGTAGAACTAAATGTTAATATTATTGTGTTTATAATTTTATAAAAATGATTTTTTTGTTAATGAAAAATATATAAATTATTTTTTCATTTAAAAAATTAGAAAACCTCATGATTAAACCTTGGGAATCATGAATATAGTAATCATAAGTTTAAGGAATAATATTTGTAAGAATAATGAAATGGGATGTTTTGAGAAAAAAATGTTTTGATTGTTGTAAAATAGTTTGGTGTGTAATGAAATATTATTTCATATTCTATGAGAAATGTTTAAATACCTATATGAGGAAGAGAAAATCAATTTCGATGAAAAATATGATATGATTCCCACCGGTTAGAATAATGTTTGCAAGAGCATCAATAAGCGATGTATTGTAGATGTTATGGATAGAATACGGATTCGTGAAAAACAAATAGACTACCTGACATATGAATGTTCAAAGGAGAAAAAAATATATTATTTTGATTAATTTAATTTAGAAAAAATTATATGAGTAAAATGATTGGTCATAGTATAATAATCCATTCTTATTATTCATTTTCAATGCCTCAAATTTTTATAATATATAATATAGTAAATAAATAAACAACCAATAATGTTATTAGTCTAGTGCATTTTCAATCATAGAATGATAAACACTTGATCTTAAGTGAGGTACATTATCTCCCAAAATGTTATTCAAGACTAGAACTCTGGTTATACGCATCATGCTTAATAAATATCTTCAGAACATGTGGGAGGAAATAAAAAAATGAGTGGGCTCATATTCATAGTAAGAGTAAAAAAGGAAGACATGTAGGCATTGAAAAGATCATTGGGGTTTGAGAATGTGACCATAACATTAAAAGATCATTACATGTATATAAAAGATCATAAACAAGATTAATGGAATAAAACATGAATGATCATAAGACATGAATCATTTGGAAATAATTAAAGAGAACACATGAAATCTTGTCATAAGAATAAGGAATGTAATTCTAGAATAAATAGACATGTAAAATCATTACCTATAAGTCAATACTAATCAGTAGAAACTATTAGGTCACATCAAAGGAACCACATATTTTAGGCAGGATAAAAAATCCTTATTCACAATCCTTTAATTATTATGTATTGGGTATTCCCATCTTCACAAAGAGTATTGGGTTTCCCCAAATTCCAACTTCATGGCGACTAAACATACTAGGCGGGACACACCACTATCCCCAGTCAGAGTACTTCCTTATATGGGATTGGGTTCTAAATCTTCCTATAGAGGATAAAATATGTTATCTTTATTTTCAACATTATCTCATGTGATATAAATATTAACCCA
Organism: Viscum album; assembly: GCA_963277665.1. Taxonomy (NCBI): domain Eukaryota; kingdom Viridiplantae; phylum Streptophyta; class Magnoliopsida; order Santalales; family Viscaceae; genus Viscum; species Viscum album. Next base: position 1,860,491,246 of record OY728142.1, on the reverse strand, counting down.
ATTCATTGGTGGGAGTCATCGGTCCAACCCATATACTAATAAAGTCATTAATGCATGTTCCTCAATATAATAAAACATTAAAAATATCATAAACCATAAAAGGGATGTGATTTATAAACATCCTATAATATTCCAATTAAATGAAACGAAATTTGTAAAAATGTAATTATATCATAATCAATGGAAGAATAAATTATCTGTAATCATTTAATTGATGGATAACATAGGGAAATTAGTGGGATTCACAAGAATAAAACTTATAAAAGAGGAACAGGTTTCAAAAGCCCAATTACATCAAAACATTAACCATTTAAATAAATAATATGAATGGATCCTTTGAATCATTTTCCATATGGTCATGACTAACATCAACATATTTCATCATAGATTGAAAATAATTTAAAAATAACCTTAAAAACATTTATTAAGGGAAATAGCTTTAATTTTTTTAATAAAATTCATTCAAGGGAATGTAATATTTTTGAGCAGGAAAAATAAAATAAACCTAATGGTGATGGAGTTTTTTATATAAGTCATCTTTGAATCATTACACAATGTTAATGGGGATTACATGTACCTTAATCCCCCATTGTTTTGTTGTTTTATGTAATTTTTTTATTGATCGGTTTGTCAATCCCTATGGTTGTAGTTACTATACCTCAACCCTATGAATCATAATGTTCTCTCTTTAGCTATTTTGAGGATTCATACACCATGTATTTGTTCCACGGTTCTCTCAATCACTGTATAACAATCCATCATTGATCCATGATGCATTGTTACTCCATTTTTGGTGTTTCTTCTAGGATCGACACTCTTTCTTTACGTTATTATCTCCATGATATGGTGGATGATAACCTTTGTTTCCAATGGGGTTCTAATTAGTTTTCATTATTATGGTGTTTCAATGGAATCCTCATATAGAGGAAGATTCTATGGGAGATGTAATCATATATCCGTCGAGTTGAATCTTCTTCTATGAATACCATTGAGACCATTTTGAGTAGGATTCCCTTCGTCCCTCTTATTTGTGAATCATGTGGTGTAGGTCTATAGATTTATTCTTTGTGAAGATGGTTGAATATGCATTTTCAATTATAATTGAACTGGTTTATGTTCTATATGATGGGGGTTTGGAAAAGTTCCACATGATCCTACATTGTTATTTTTTCTAGTAGATATTATTATTTTATATATGATCACAATCCACTAAAAATAATGGTCTTTAAAGTCCATTGTATTCACACTAAATGATATATACAATTTAGGTTTTTCATATTTAGTTAGAAACTTATATATTGAGATTTTAATCTCTTATTTTACACTAATGAATGGATTCCTAATGAACAAATTGTTTCTGTTATAACCCCGAAATAAACAGGTGTAAATAAATATAGGATGACATGTTACATCCAAACATATTTTTTTCCATGGTACAAGGTGTTATTTTTTTATATGGATTGTTCTGGTCTGTGTTTTAATCTGGTTGTTAACACAATTTTGTATTGTGGGTGGGATTGGGTGATGTAAACAAATATCAGGTTGAGTAGTTTATTTATTGTGGTATGTATGATAAGTAATGTAAAATAGTGTATAAAACCTATTATGCAATAATTTTTACTAGACGAGGCTGTGATTTGGTGTTGGTTCCATTGATATGTGATTAGAGCAGTATGAGATTGAAGAGTTATTGTAGTGTTGGTATGGGTAATTCTACCAATGTTTCTACATGCATAAAATTTAGAAAGCTTAACCATATCCCTATGGAATTTTGTACGATGTTTTTTAATGATAATTTGTGTTAAATCATTTTTATAATTATCCAACTTCTCAACTTTTTTTAACTATGATCCCTATTTGTGTCATGCCTAGTTTTTGACCATGTAATGATGGATGAATAAATAATCGTTTAAAAATGTTGGTATGTTTGTCTTGGTTTGACTAATAGAATAACAATATTTAATGATATATCATGAATGTGTGTTTAATGTGGATGAACATTAAATCACAATTAGGTTACTAGGCACTAAACCTACTAAAATGATTATTTGGATAATGATAATTTCATTTAGAGGTTTTAGCAATGGTGGTAGTGTAGTTTGATGATTTATATTAGGGAACACATACGTTAGGAATTTTTATATGGTATAAAGTAATTATATACTTGTTTATTTAAATTTTATATCTATACGCACACCGCTATATTTTACAACAATGGGATGTACATGAACATCATCATGGTGAAGGTTGTCTTTTCCAAAAATCGTGGTTGGAAGATGGATGGATGGACACCATCTATTCTTGGCGCCCTCTTCTAGGTGGAGATATCCCATGATTCTTTAGGCATGTTGTGATAATGTCTATGTCCAAGGTGTGTGTGGGAGAGTTGTGCTTTCCCAAGTGTCTTCAAGGCGATAAGTTTTGGGATTTACAATGTGTTTTTGGGATGAGATTTGTTAAGCTTTTCTATGAGTCTTTGTGATTAAGTGTTGTTTTATGGCCTTTTTCCTATGGGGGGATGTTCATCAGTTTCTAGAACTTCTGTCTGTAGGATGGGTGAGGAGTTCTTTGTGGCCCATGTGTCTGCTGGCGGTATGTGATATGGATTGTGGCTAAGGGGTGTGTGTGTTTGAAGGATTTTACATGGTATCTCTAGAAGAGGTGGGAGATCCATGAGATCTACTATTAGGGATTGAGAGAGGATAATCAGTGGAAAAGTAGTGTGGGAACTCTAAGATCAATGTTATTTAATTATATTACATTACTTGACTTGGTTTATTTGGTGTTATTGTATTGGAGAGGTTAGAATGTTTGTATACATGTTAGTTGTGGTTTGGATCACCTATTTTCTCACTAGATAATTACCATGATTCCCTCACAAGTTTACCTGATACATTAGTTTTTCTATAATGTATATATGTATGATCACTATTTGTATATAAAAAACATCTATGATTCCAATGGGATTTTGTGGAATGTGTCAGGTGTTACTAGCTTGGGATTTAGGGATAGTTTCTGTGTCCTTACATTACCTTTCTTTTGGGTATTTTTAATTAATGAATTATTTTATTTATACAATTTCTACATTTAACATTCATGATATATGGTTCTGGGATTATATATATTCTGGAGATGTTTTTGGGAAGGATCACCTTTATATAATGATATTGTTTCATTAAAGGGTAATGCCTCCTATATTGTGTAATTATTATTCCCATGGTTTTAGTTGCAAATCCAAAGCCTATTTGAGGTGGGACTCGTGTGGCCACACTCTCTCATTCTTCATATCCATATTAGGAGGGTCATCCAAATAAGGATGGGGATACTGACGTTATGGTATCTTATGTTATGTTCAATTTAAAGGATGGAGTTTAGAGTTATGAATGAGGATGATTACATTATTTTGAACTGAAAATGGGTTACATGATCTTAGTGCATGATAGACTCCAAGGAACACCACCTTAGACAACATATTTTAGAACCCACTTGATTTGATGCATGGACATTGAGCCTACCAAATTACAATGTGAGTCTAATTTTTTATAGGGTTTACACCTTAGGAAAAATACATGCATCAAAATGACTTGTTCTATTTTTTTAATTAGGGTATTTTGCATATGTATAGATTGATAAAAATGGGTAACATTAATGAAAATAAATTTTAATAAAATTTCATACTATATGGTCTTAGGAAATCCATTTTTTTATTTCATGTATGACACTTAGCCATTATTTTCATGTGGACATAGAAGTGGTGGTTTAAAAAGCTAATATATTTGATTGACATAGGGTTGATCTAGTTGTGGAGGATGACTAGTTGAAGAGGGAATTGTTTACATGCTAGATATAGGCTTTCGGAATGTTTTAGGGTACTATTTCAGACATAGAGATAGAAATATGGATTAATGATCTTGAGATCACAATTTGTATGATCTGGGCCCTAATGGAGTACTAGGATCCCCTTGCTATATTCATTATGGGGGGAGCATTGTGTTACTTATGGTCGTTGTATTTGGGGCCATCGAAAAAGGCATACATTTTTCTGTCAAAATGGAGGAGTTCTATTTTGAGTTTCATTCACCTAACATGATGATTAAGAAGAGGCAATATATACTAACACTTCAAAATTTTATTATGCCACTGACGGATATGGGTATCATTTCAATGGATCTGGAACGTTTTTTCCTAGATGTCATTTTCTATTTGGAGTCTCGTGTGAGGCTTTTTTAGGAGGCACATAGTCCTTCAATCTGGTAAATGGTTACTCCTTTTATGTTACGACAATTTTTGAGGTTCAGAAGAAAGTGTTTCTGATCAAGTAGATGTACATTAATTGATGCTTACCACGATATGGGAGACAATGAAGTTATTTGAGTGGTAGATTTGACAAGGGAATGACTAAGGAACTGGTACCTTTGAGGTTTCAATTAATATATAGTTGACCTCAACAACATCATTTTAGAACTTCTATTCATTGTTCCATTCCCTATAATATGGGAATGACTTGTTTCATTTTTGGAGTTCATTTACATATTCCAAATTATTTCTTAGTGGATGTATAAGCTCATTTTGGTGGAGGTGGACCTGTTCAATGCTATCCTCAACATTAGTTACCAGTTAGGCAGTTTTAGAAGTTGGGTTAGCAGTATCATGATCCACATAGGGGTGATGGAGTATGTAAAGGCTTACCTCAGGATGATAATCATATTTTGGGATGTCGACCTAGACATGGCAACATATTTGGTTATCAGTATAGAGACATATGATTTGGTTACGGTATGATGAGAGCAATGGATGCAAGAGTTCTATAAAGTCATGAGGTCATTAGAGTCATGGTCTATTTATTTAGTACCCTTGTATATTCCAGTCATTGATTTACGATCATTGAACTATTTTCTTCACCATCTCTAGATCATTTTATAGGACTAGACATATAGGGGAATCTCATGCCCCTAGTGTTGAGTACACCAGTCGAAGACAAGATAATCTTGTTTGATGTGTGCTGTTGGTGTAGGAAAATGATGGGCCCACATCAATCCCATAAGGGTCTCTTCTTACTATTGATTCATCCATATGAGGACATAAATTTATTCTAATTTATGTATCATGAACATATTTTTATTGACTAATTCATGAGGAGATTTATGATTTTAGATGTTGGATGGTAAATGTGTAATTTTTTATGGAATGTTTGGTTTTTATGTGTGAAATCAACATGTGTAGCCCCTTATTTCCTTGTTGGATGATTTTTTTTGGAATCAATGGACATTAAACTGGTTGGGGTTCTCAGAGTCATTAGGTAGTTTCTAAATGTTTTCACCAAAGAGGTTGTAACGCTATCCACTTAATGTGATGTATATTTAGGGATATAAAAACATCCACATGGTTCTCTAATTTTGATGAATCATTATCTGTTGTGACCTTCTACAATGTGGGAGTTAGGGATTCAGATAAATGATATGATGTAGAAGGTGTGTATCTAGACCAATGTTTTATCATGGGGTGATCCAATGCTGTTAAAAATATATGAAGATGATGGTCTGAGCTTTTTTATAGATCATCAGTGGTTTTACCCAATTATGGTCAAAAACGGTTACCCCCTTCTAATTATAGTCGATCTGTTATAATATCATAGAGAGGTGATTAAGTTTCTTATGATCGATCTACATTCTGGATATCACCTGTTACTGGTGAAAGAGGAAGATATCCTAAAGAATCATTTCAGATGTTGGTATGGGTACTTTGAGTTTGTAGTCATATTTCTTGGTGTTACGAATAGTCCAACCCTAGTAATGGGACTGGTGAACTCTATTTTAAATGAATTACTTGATCAGTTCATCTCCATGTTCATTGATGGAATCATAATCCACTCGATGTCGTATAAAGAGCTTGTCGAGCATCTCAGATATATATTTCATTTTCCTCGAACCCGCCAATTTGATTAAAAGTAGTCCCACATTTATGTTCATGAAAATAGAAGTGCATTTACATGGGCATGTGGTGTATCAGTGGGGTGTGGTTGTAGATTCTTCGATTGATGATGTCGTTTTTTCTTTTGTAGAATAAAAGAATGTGTCCTAGTATCATTGTTTTCTTGGTCTCAATAGAGATTATCATAGGTTTTTAACTGATTTCTGTCAATATATAGCCTAGTTAACATCATTTACTTGGAAGGATCATAATTTTTTGTGGAATTATTTGTATTAAGAAGAATTCTGGATATTAGGAGGGTAAGTCTATAGTGCCCTAGTGCTCTGGTTTCCAATGCAAGGGATGATGATTGAGGTGTTCTGCGATTCTTTCCATATAGGATTGGGATGCATCTTGATGCATCAATAGGTGGTGATATCTTATAATTTTATAATTTTATTTCTACACAAGCATTACAATTCCACTAAAATTATGGAGATAGATGATGTTGTGTTTTCATTGAAGTTATAGTGATATTAACTCATTGGAGTGCACATTATGGTCTTCACAAATCATAAGAGACTGAGGTATATCTTTTTCTTATTAGATATGAATGTGAAACATCAAAGATGGATGGAGTTTCTTTAGTATAATCATTTTTCGATCTATTAAACCTATTTTTGGGGGAATAAAATGGTGTATTATTTAAGAAGAAATATTTATATGGTGGTTGATCAAGAGTATGTGGAACCTTGGAGGTTGATGGAGGAGTTAGTAGCTTTGTAATTATATGAAATAATGTAAGATAGTAGAGGATGTTTATTTCATATGATGGTGCATCCTTATCTGATGCCTGCCGTAGAGGAGTATCTGTGGGGGAAATGGAAGTGGTGGTTTCACATGATCATGTTCACCATATAAATTCTCTTGAGGGGTGGTCATATAATGGTTGGAATGAGATGTTGTTTCTTGGAATGTTAATGGATCAGATGTCAATGCATTGTGGTTTCCTTTATGAATTCCACGTCACATCCATGGTGTTTCATTTAGAAGTTTCTAATATGTATCATGGCTTAAAGATGTAGTTTTGGTGGTCCAAAATGAGAAGATTAGTGGTGGAGTCTGTGGAAATATGCTTCGTTTTATATTAAGTGATGGTCGATAATCATGGTCTTAGTGGGTTTTTACTGCCCATGGACGTACCCTTGTAGAATTTGGAAGAAAGATCAATGGAATTAATCTTAGGGATACTAAGAGCATAGTATGGTTGCAATTATATGTCGTGATGGTTGATCAACTGAATAAATCAGCTTATGTCACCGTATTCAAGGAGTTGGTCATATTATATTCATTGTAAAAGTTGAATGTTGATGATGTGGTGTGAATGAATAAAGTTAAACGGTATATTTTTTCAGACCAGGACACATGTCTTACCTCACATATCAATAGGTGATTACATTATGCATTTGGAACCTAGTTTGGCCTCATCAATGATTGGAAACATTATACAGATGAGAATATGGGACAAAAGATCTCTATGCTGTAGGATATGTTGCGATCATTCAGCTTAGACTTTTGTGGATATTGGTTTATAAATTTACCTATTGTAATGCTTCCTTATAACAATGTATTCCAATCTTCCATCAGTATGGATTTGTGTGATGACTTTTATGAAAGACATTTCATTCTCCATTGTGGTGGGAAGAGGTTGGAGAGGCAATTCTTCTTGGTCTTGAGGCTGTGCAGAGCCTGAAATTACAGGTTATTCCTTTTTTGTGAGAGGTTGAAAGTATCATAAGGCTATTAGAAGTGTTATCGTGATCATAGGAGGACACCGATGTAATTCGAGGTTAGGGACCATGTGTTCTTGAATGTTACCCCTTAGCGTGGGAAGTAGAGGTTTTGCAGAGGATGTAAGCTTTTTCCGCATATTCATTGGTCTATTTGAGGGGTTATGATGATCTAGAGAAGACGTTTACTAGTTTTCATTTCCAACACAGTTGGAGAGGATCTATGAAATCTTCCAAATCTCTCAACTTTTTTGGTATCTTCATGATGATATCCATTTTCTTGAATGGGGAGGGATAAATATAGAGGATGATCTAACATTCATTGAGATGCATTGATAAATATATGATCATCAATAAAGTGTACTTCCTGTGTGGAGAATTCCTTCTGTTCATTTGTTGTTGAGGTATGGTATCTGGGATTAGAGTAAATGGGAATGAGAGAAACAAATGAATTCCTAGTACTCAGGGAATTTTTTTCATTACACTATTTTTCTTTGAAATGTGATATTGGAAACATTTTCTCTAAAATGTGTTTTTTCCATTATTTTGTGATATGTGTGGAGTGATAAATTATTGACATATAAAGAGACGAAGACCAGATTCCCAATTGAGACACATTATATAAGAAATAAATAAACACATTTGGGTGAGTCAATGATCCCTTGATAATATGGTATCATAACATGGAGGACATAATTCATTGATTTTAATGATTCATGCATTGTAGTTTGATGTTCACAGTGGTTGTGTGCTAGTATATTCGATGTACGGTTGCATGAATGGAGTTATCTTTTTATTGTATTTTTGTGGATGTGTGGTGTGTCCATGTTTTCATTTTGGATGGTACCTTGGCTGGCGGTTGCATTTGAGGTTTCAAGAGACTCTTGAAAGGTATGTTGCATGGTGGTACTTCTTACCACATTAATTTTGGGATTAATTTTTCATTCTCATGGATGGAAATCATCTAACTGTTATATAATGTAATAGTTTGTGCCATACAGACCTATTAATTTATCTAATTATGGTTTTTGGAGATGTTTGCAGGAGGTCCTATATATTTTGTGGGAGTTGGTGCTGCATCAATACTACTATAGGGATTAAATGTCTTGTATGCAGATTAAATGGTGTTAATCATGGATTCACGACTTGTTATGGATGGTTCATGACATTCAATGTATTTTCGGTTTAAAAAATAACATAAATCTAAAAGAGATGGGTTTTTCCACAAAAACAAACCATGGGGAATTAAATGACATGAAAGTGGGTTACATGCTATGTAATCTCCCACTTCTATAATCTTTTATGTATTTTACAGAGACTCAATATGTCCAACCATATGGATACAATTGCTCTCCCTCAACCCTAGGTGACATGGAGACCCCTTGTCAGTTGTTTGAGGATCCCTAAACCGTGTTTTGATTCCAAGATTCTTTCCATCGATCCATAGAAATATATCTTTGAACCATGGTACATTATTCATCTGTTTTTTGGATTATTTGAGGTAGATATCCTTTTACTCTCTTAAATATCTACATGATATTGAGATTGATCTACATTTTTTCTAATAGGGTTATCATCATTTTTGTGGGTCTGCGTTGCCGAAGCATCCTAGTACAAATGAAGATCATGTAGGGTAGGTGATCAGAGATCTCTAGAGAGGTTTTTCTTCAAGTGAGGACCTTTTACCCCATTTTGAGTAGGTTTCCATTTATCCATCCAATTTATGAATCATTTCAGGAGGGGATATACATGTTTTCCTTGTTATAATAGTCTAATATGGAGTAAGAAATATAATTGAACTGGTTCAAGATCAACGGGTAAGGGGACGAGAAGAGTGACACATTATCCATATTTCTTATTATTTCTAGTTGATATTGTGATATTTATGGGATAAATACACACTAATGATCATTCTCATTAGGGGACCTGATTAGTCACTGAAAGTGGCTAATATTCATTGTTAAGATCTTAATATTAATGTGTTTAAATGTTCATAAACATCTATTTTAGTCCAATTCAGAAATTGAACTTCATTTCCCATCATTGTGCAATTCATGCTTAAAATGTCAATTTGGGCCCACTAAATAATTTTCTTGTGGAAATTACAATATTCGTCATTTTAATTTTCAATTTTGGGATATGATTGATCACTTTGTTTGGAACATTTTATCTTTTAGGTCCGATGGATGAATCTCAAAGGAAGATGGAGAATTTTGCGCCTGAAGGCAGAAACATGCTGGAAAAAGCATAATGGGCCTAAGGCCCATCAAACAAATGTGGGGCCCAGACACAAAGCCCAATGAAGCTCAAATTTATACAGTAGAAAGATAAAAATATGAGGATCATTTTATTAAACTGTGGCTGGAGCTAATTCTGAAGTTATCATGATGATAAAGGGATCTGAAGTTAAGATTTAAATGGTGGACTCGTCATTAATGCACAGAAATCCGTCCCACCATTGCGACCATAACTTCCAAACGGATGAGCCAAATGTCCTGAAATTTTGCGAGATTCTAGAAGACACATTAAAGAAGACATTACTCTTCAACAACACCTCCGTATTCGGCCTTCTTCAATTTCTAATTCACACGTCAATATGGTGGACGAATCTGGACAGGTTTCCGGGTCAAATTCGAAACATCAATTTCCTTTTTATTATTCACCCTCCATTTGACTCTATTAATTGTTGGGGGGTGAATTAATTGTTGGGGGATGTACCTAAGGATCCTAATATGCCTATATAAGGAGCTATTGGTGAAGGGAATGGGGTGGATATTTTTCATATCATCTTGGATGTTTTGTTCAATTGTAATGTTATGCTGCATTTTTGTCGCCTCAATTTTGTCTTTCACATGTAAGATTGTTCAATTCACATTAGTTTCTTAATAAAAGTTCTTATTATAATCTTATTCTGTTTTTCTTAATATCACTTTGATACCGTTGGATCAAGGTGTGAATTTATTCACACCAACCCTTGTGAAATTATTCACACAACGGTGGAGTGATCATTTTATTTTTGTTGTTTTCTTTACTTCTCCATTTCCTCCCTCATGAGTCTACTTTCCGCTTCCATTGAAACCATGGGATCAATGGAGGGCTAACCCACTTATGGGTTGATCCAAGGGAGTAGCAAGGGACTGGATTGGATGTTATTTATCACCTAATTAATGTATAATCACTTCTTTAATTGGGATTTTTATTTGATGATTTTTAAACTTCATCGTCCTTGTTGAATTTAAGGCCACACACATCAAGTACTAATACGATCCTTTACCTTGAAGTGATCAAAACATTGATCCTTCAAGTGTATAGGTGATTAGTATTAGAGGGTGTAGGCATTAAACCAGTAAGTGATGATGTTGTTTTATCTCCTTAAATGAACCCATCTCAAATTTAAGAAATTGAAATCATTAAAAAGAAAATACGTCCAATACACCCCGAGCGATAACCTAGGATCAACTCATTTCTTTTAAATTGAATCCACTTAAAATTTTTAGATATCTTTAAAACCCATCCAAAATCAATCCAATTTGGCCACTTCATAGCCAAAAATCCATCCCTTAGGTTGTGTATCTTAGGTATCTTCTTAGGTCTCTGTGGAATCGACAACCCAAGCTACACTACAAGGACCGTTCTACCCTTCTTCTCTTGGGTAAATTTGGGCGTGAACCAAATTTTGGCGCCGTTGTCGGGGACCCAAGTAAGTACCTTAGACACTCATCTTCTTTTCTCACCCCAAATTCTCTATTCTCACCCTAATTTATCTTCTCTATTCTCCTTTCTATTTCTGCGTGTCCAATGAATCCAAAAAACAACTTTCAATCAACTCCATTGGATTATCTTCAACATTACCCATTAATATACCAAGGCTATAATCAACTGGAAAATCAATATTTTGAATCACCTCACATAGAAAATTTCATTGACCAAACCAGGATTGAGTACACCACACCAGATGAGATGTACAATCAATGGGATGCTGATTGTTTAAAGGATCAATTTCCATACCTCTCGAGGATGATTGAAGAGATCAAACATAATGAAGTTCATGATGTCCAAACATCTATAAATCCTAATTCTGAAAAAATTCTTGAACAATTGTGTGAAAAAATGGATAAAATGAATTCAGAGGTTTCATCTTTAAGAGTAGAACTACAAAGCATTGAAATGGTTGTGGAACCCATTCCTACTCAAGTTGTCTCTTCCTCATTACTAATACAAGAATATTGTCTCCCACAAACCTCACAAGAATTTATTGAAGAACCAACCATTGAATTTGGGATAGTTGAAGATAATCAAGGAATTGTTGATGGGTGCTTAAATCAAGAGGAAACTGATTTTTTGAATTCAAAAGATAATAACATGACATCATGGATTAAGTTTCCTAAACATGGCTCCATTAGTGAATTTTTAGGACCACCAATCACTGAAAAATTGGGAGAAATACCAAACATTGATCCCATACATACTTCTGATATTCAACTGGACAATTTTCAGGATGAATCTTATTTTCAAAATGAACCAATTCTTTCTAAATGTTTTGGAGAAGAAACTGATTTTGATTTAATTTGTCAATCTCCTTTAGGAAATTTCAATGAACCTGAGCTCAAAATTATTTTACTTTCTTCTGAACTCAAGAATCCCACTATAGGAGATAAGAAAAACCTTGTATTTGTAGTTCATTCTTCTCAAGAAACCAATAATTTTGGAATGGTCATTGATGTCTTAGGAAAGACTAGAAATTCAACCGAATCAACCATTAACAAATTTCCTTGGACTTCCACACTCATTATTGACCATGGGATTTCACATGAAACATATTTCAAACAAATAATCAATCTCAATCTTGTTTAAGTGGAGAAAGATGGGTTAATTAAAATTTTGAAAGTTGGAATTGGATAAGTTGGGGGGAAAAGTCGAGCCAACGACGTTAAACAAAAGCGCTGCATGGGAGGCAACCCATGGTTTTCATGTTTTCTAATCATTTTGAATCATTTTCTTTTTCATATAATAAATTACCATAGACTGTTGACCTGTTCTTATTTTATGTGTAAGGATGGGTATGAAAGGGGAGCGCCATATTCATCCGTGTCACGTGGCGTGATCTCTGAGTAATACCTTACCCAGAAAATATAAAGAAGACAATGTATCATCAGTTTATTTTATTTTGTTTTATTTTTATGTTTTTATAGGTTTAAAAAAAATAAAAGGACATGTCGTAAACCATAAGGAAAATCCATTCACCATCATCCAAGCCGCTGAGACTCAAATCCAGGATTGAAGGGAGACTATGGCATGCGCTATCATCATCAACCACCGGGTGACTTCATTCCATGATTTTCATTTAAAAGTTCTTCTTTGAACTCCTCTCCTACCCCCTTCTATCTATTCTTTTCATTAAACACTGGGGACAGTGTTATTCTATGTTGGGGGGGATAAAAAATAATTTTTTTTTAGAATAAAAACATGCATGAAAAGAAAAATTCCATTAACCTTAAACATGATAAACACACATTGAAAACTCTAAAATTGGATATCAAATAAATTTTGCATTCCTTGATTCTGATTTTAATGAAAGTTTAAGTTCATGAGCATAGTTTTTGGAAAGTGCGGTTGTCCAATGTGATTTTTCAAAGTTTACATTTTCATCCTCTTAATAAAAATGCCACAATGCACGTCTTTTGGATTGTGGGTGTAAATTTGAGTTCTTGGGTCCCTTTCATTATAGCATAGGGTTCTGGGGTCACTTTTAGTTTAATTTGAGTATCAAAAAAAAAACAAAACAAAACAAAAAAAAACAAAAAAAAACAAAAAAAAAGAGACCACATAGAGCAATGTTTTGTCCAAATGCGTGGCGTTCGGCACTTGGGGATCGTGACTCCATAGTTGTCTTGCCCAGAGTTAGGCTTTATATCTCTATTGTAGAGCATGAAATTGACAATATGTCTGGCGTCCGGCACTTGGGGATTGTGACTCCATAGTTGTCTTTCCCAGAGTTAGTCTTTTCATATCTATTGTGGTTAAAAAAATAAAAAATAAAAAATAAAAAAAAGGGATACCTATCTTAAGGTTTAATCTGATTCCCACCTAGCGCTTCCATTTTTTCCCCTTGAACAATAAAATGGGCCCCATATCTTTTATGATGCACAACACTTTATCATGCTTAATTGGAATTGGATGAAATGTGGCAATGAATTTGAACAAAGGAATGGACTTGGGCTTGGGATATGCTTATGGACCTAGCTTGTTTTAAATGATTTTGATGGGTTCCATAATTTTTTTGGTATGAGGTCTTTTGGGTGAGCAATGTGTATTTAAAATGTTTTTGGAAAAGGGGATTTCAATTTCATATTTGTAATTTATTTTGCTCGGGACTAGCAAAACTCAAGTTGGGGGGTGTGATTAGTCACTGAAAGTGGCTAATATTCATTGTTAAGATCTTAATATTAATGTGTTTAAATGTTCATAAACATCAATTTTAGTCCAATTCAGAAATTGAACTTCATTTCCCATCATTGTGCAATTCATGCTTAAAATGTCAATTTGGGCCCACTCAATAATTTGCTTGTGGAAATTACAATATTCATCATTTTAATTTTAAATTTTGGGATATGATTGATCGCTTTTTTTGGAACATTTTATCTTTTAGGTCCGATGGATGAATCCCAAAGGAAGATGGAGAATTTTGCGCCTGAAGGCAGAAACATGCTGGAAAAAGCATAATGGGCCTAAGGCCCATCAAACAAATGTGGGGCCCAGACACCAAGCCCAATGAAGCTCAAATTTATACAGTAGAAAGATAACAATATGAGGATTATTTTATTCAACTGTGTCTGGAGCTAATTCTGAAGTTATCATGATGATAAATGGATCTGAAGTTGAGATTTAAATGGTGGACTCGTCATTAATGCACAGAAATCCGTCCCACCATTTCGACCCTAACTTCCAAACGGATGAGCCAAATGTCCTGAAATTTTGCGAGATTCTAGAAGACACATTAAGGAAGACATTACTTTTCTACAACCCCTCCGGATTCGGCTTTCTTCAATTTCTAATTCACACGTCAATATGGTGGACGAATCTGGACAGGTTTCCGGGTCAAATTCGAAACATCAATTTCCTTTTTATTATTCACCCTCCATTTGACTCTATTAATTGTTGGGGGGTGAATTAATTGTTGGGGGATGTACCTAAGGATCCTAATATGCCTATATAAGGAGATATTGGTGAAGGGAATGGGGTGGATATTTTTCATATCATCTTGGATGTTTTGTTCAATTGTAATGTTATGCTGCATTTTTGTCGCCTCAATTTTGTCTTTCACATGTAAGATTGTTCAATTCACATTAGTTTCTTAATAAAAGTTCTTATTATAATCTTATTCTATTTTTCTTAATATCACTTTGATACCGTTGGATCAAGGTGTGAATTTATTCACACCAACCCTTGTGAAATTATTCACACAACGGTGGAGTGATCATTTTATTTTTGTTGTTTTCTTTACTTCTCCATTTCCTCCCTCATGAGTCTACTTTCCGCTTCCATTGAAACCATGGGATCAATGGAGGGATAACCCACTTATGGGTTGATCCAAGGGAGTAGCAAGGGACTGGATTGGATGTTATTTATCACCTAATTAATGTATAATCACTTCTTTAATTGGGATTTTTATTTGATGATTTTTAAACTTCATCGTCCTTGTTGAATTTAAGGCCACACACATCAAGTACTAATACGATCCTTTACCTTGAAGTGCACAAAACTTTGATCCTTCAAGTGTATAGGTGATTAGTATTAGAGGGTGTAGGCATTAAACCAGTAATTGATGATGTTGTTTTATCTCCTTAAATGAACCCATCTCAAATTTAAGAAATTGAAATCATTAAAAAGAAAATACGTCCAATACACCCCGAGCGATAACCTAGGATCAACTCATTTCTTTTAAATTGAATCACTTAAAAATTTTAGATATCTTTAAAACCCATCCAAAATCAATCCAAGTTGGCCACTTCATAGCCAAAAATCCATCCCTTAGGTTGTGTATCTTAGGTATCTTCTTAGGTCTCTGTGGAATCGACAACCCAAGCTACACTACAAGGACCGTTCTACCCTTCTTCTCTTGGGTAAATTTGGGCGTGAACCAGGACCCTTCTTTCACGCTATAATATTTTTGGAATTAATGTTATTTTATGTTTTACCCTTATGTGTGATAATTTTTTAATCAAATATATTCTGATAATGAATTTATTCCCTAAGATCATAAATATTACATGATAACCCTAGAGTTAACAAGGGTAATTAAATAAGTAATGCCTTTAAAATAAGAAATTGTATCATTCCTTTGTACATGGGGTTATGTGATGTGTTTTTTTATTATTGTTTGTGATATATTTTTGTTATGAGCATGACTATGTGTCCTGGGATACTTGGGTGGTTTAATGGAATATCGGGTTGCAAGATTAATTTATTTTGCGATGGATGGGAAGTATTGTACAATAGGACTCCAAACTGGTTGTGGGGTAATGTGTTACCAGATATTGTGGGGAGTTGGTGGTTGGTTTAGTTGATATGTGGTCTGAGTGGGATGAGTTTTATGAATGATGTTAGTATTCTAATGGGTAATTATCCAATTGATTCTTCATTAGTAACATGAAATATGATTCAATCCATAATGTAATAACATGGTCTTATGTGTTTTAATTTGATGTCATGTTAATTTTCTATGAAAACACTTCATCTTGTCCATTGTTTTTTTACTATTTTCCATGATTGTTTTATGCCTGATAGTTTCCCATTGATATATATATATAAATAAATAATCATTTATTAAAGTTGTAAATACTTGGCTTTTTTGTATAAGACAATACATGTGGTTAATAAAATCTCATGATTTGGTGTGTAATATGGGTTAAATGTGAATCTTCTTCTTTTACTAGGGTCATTTTCATCTAAAATTATTTTTATGGATAATAATGAATAAATTTATATATAGCATAAAATGTAGTACTATTATGTGTAGATTTCCAATTTGGAACCCATAGGTTGGGATTGTGTTATTTTTATCGTGTTAGTTTAAATTTGTATTCATACATGTGATTTATATATACAAACCATACGGGTTGAGATCTATGTGTTGAACACCTCCATCATTATAGGGGAGGCTTTATTTACCAAACATCCCGGTGGGAGGATGGATGGATGGCCACCCGATCATTGATCGTCCCACGATTCACTGTTTTATTCCACCCTTACACCGCAGTTTTAAACTAGTTTTGTAATGAATATTCAAAATATAATAATAAATTGCACATTATTTTTGATTCAATAAATTAATTTTAATCAATATTATAATGGTTAATTTTACTTGTTTTTATTGTTTCAATGTAGGTGGAGGTGATTTAGAGGGCCCTTGATGAAGTGGAAGAAAAATGGGCCAAAATTGCTTGGATACATGAACATCTGTCCACTTTTTTTGAATAGTAAAAGAACTTAGTGCTTCAAAATGGGCTGAAATTTTGTGGGATTGTCCAAAATTTAATAGGCTGCATTTAATATTAAGGAACCGAATCCTGATTCTGCCTCTATGGGGCCCATCCGAACTGATCTGTACAAGCCACCGAATTTGGACCAAGTCAAATGCAGTGTTCTATATTTTATCAATATCTTGAGTTGTAGTTGTCCAAACAGTGCCAAACATTCGATGGAGACATTCAAGATCTAGGGATACATATTTTATGTTTTCTCCAAAGCGAAATAAGACTGTATGAAGGCCAAAACATGTCGTTCACGTGGATTGATGAAATATGTGTGCCTAAAACCGCCTTCCAATTTTCCTATAAAACGGCACCAAGGGAACCTCATTTGCAAGTTCGGACAAGGAGTGAAGTGCTTCCATTTTCGAGTCCTAGAAGAGTCTCCTAATCACCTTGGAGGTTCTGGAGGACCCTATCCTCATAGGGGAATCAAGGATGAAGGAGTTCCACCCGAGCTTCCTCCTCCTCCCGATGTAGAGCTAAAAGTTGGGTGTTCGTTGTGAGGGAGCTACACACATGTCAATGGAGTTCTGATGCATACACTAGATACTGTTTTGGGGAAATTTGGGTGTTTAAACATTTCATTCAATGTATCTTATTTTATTTCAGATTTGAATGCTTTATTTGATACAAGTGAGTGTTATGCTCTTAATTTCTAACCGATCAGTGTAAGGTTTTGAGTGCGTGACTTGTGTTGTTCCGATTGGGAATCACAATAATCCTTTTCATACCCAAATTATTGAGATTTTAATATTCATTGTAATCTCTTATTCCATGCATAAGTACTGGTCCTTGACAATACGATTGTTACGTTAAGGTTTGGTCCTTAAAGCATTGAAATAAAAGCTTAGGAATTAATCGGGATTCCAATTAATTCCAACCAAAGAATTACTCTAAACCTAAGATGAATCTATATGAACAATGAACTTGATATGTGTGTAGTGAAATCACATCGACACTTTTATCTCATATTTCTAAAAATCCACTTGGTCACCCATCTTTTAAGTTATTTCAACTAATTCATTGTATTAAACTGTTTTCAAAACCACCCCCTCTCTTAGCCATTTTTATTAAAAATACACACTCTAAAACTACCAATTCTCCTTGAAAGACGACCTATGGTTCACCCTAGACTATAAATCAACCTTAAAAATTTAATCAATTTGACGTGTCATGACAACGCGGTCAAATTTTGGCGCCATTTCCGGGGAGTGCTTTGGGTTTTAGTGCGTGTTTTTGATAAAGTAGTTATAAATTTTGTGAATATTTGTTTGTTTTTTTCTACCTTTTTATTTCTTCTTGTGTTATGATCCATATCTTGTGTAGGTTCTGTTCATGACTCGTTCTACATTGGGAGACTTACCACCTTTCGAACCCGAACCGGAGAGGATCCTATGTCAGTGACACCGAGACGCACAAGACCACACTTGGAAGGAGGAGACATCAAATCTTAAAATTCTTCTTGATCCTTCTTCTTCTTCTGAAACCAAAGTTAAAATTGAACATAACTTGTATAAAATGGCTGAAAATAATCGAACATTAAAAGAAATAACCTCACCTGATGTTGATATCCAACCCACATACATTCAAATTAAAGTCTAGGCACCTAATTTTGAATTAAAATCTGGTTTAATCCATTTATTACCAAGATTTCATGGACTTCCTGGAGAAGACCCTCATAAGAACATAAAATAATTTCATAATCTTTGTTCAACATATAAACTAGATAATGGTGATGAGGAACATGTAAATATTAGAGCATTCCCATTTTCTTTAGAAGACACTGCGAAATATTGGTTGTACTATGTTAATTCACCAATAAGAGGCTGGGCGGACATGAATCATCTTTTTCATGACAAATACTTCCCAGCCTCTCGAACTGCAACTATAAGGAAAGAAATATTTGGTATAAGACAATCTCAAGGGGAAACACTTCATGAATATTTGGAAATATTTAAAAGTCTTTGTTCAAGTTTCCCACACCACCAAATAAGTGATCAACTCTTAATTCAGTATTTTTATGAAGGTTTAATTCCAATTGATCGTAATATGAGTGATGCTGCTGCAGGTGGTGAGCTGGTAGATAAGACCCCAATTGCTGCAAGAACCCTCATTGAGAACATGGCACAAAACACTCAACAATTCGGTACATGGTCCAGTGTTCCCATACGAGGTGTCCATGAGGTGCAAAGTACTGAGTTTGAGAAGAAGGTGGACACGAAGTTCAAAGAGGTAAGTACCCTTCTACGACAACTTGCTCTCTCCCAAGGGAAATCTCAATCTCCTCCTCCCATCAATTTTGGAATCTGCTCTTCTGACACCCACCATTATGAGAAATGTCCTTAATTGAAAGAAACTTATGAAAGTTGTGAGGCAATATTTCCAGGACGCCCCTTTAACCAACCCTTTAGGCAAAAACCATACTATCCATCCAACCAAGGGTGGAAGGACAACCAAGACTATAGGAAAGGGGGTATTCAAACCAACCTCAACAACAATGGAACCAACATGGTCAGAGTAGTCATCCACCACCACCCAGAAATCCTCAACCACCCCAGAGGCCATTCCAAAAACCCCTTCCAAAAACTGAGCCTATCCTAGAAGATATGATGAAGAAAATGGCTGCCAATAATATCCAATTCCAACAAACCACCCAAGCATCCATACAAGACCTAAAGACCCAACTAGGCCAACTTTCCAACTCAGTGGGGGGAAATCCAAAGTCATGGGTCGGGTAAACTACCATCTCAACCAGTAGTAAACCCTAGGGATAAAGGAAATGTTAGTGTCATCACCCTTAGGAGTAGGACACTACTCAAAATCCAAATGACCCCTCCATTAGAGTCATCCCATCCAAAGGAAACAACCATCCCAACTGCTGAAAATGGTCCAAGAGAAGAAAACCCTTTTCTTGAGAGAATCCCTTCCAAAGGAAAGACTGTGGATTTTGATGAGTCACCTATCCCAACCATTCCGCTTCCATTTCCTCAAAGGGCTGTCCAACCTAGGAAAAAAAAATAAAACGAACTTTATAAAGAAATCTTGGAAACTTTCAAGAAAGTACAGGTTAACATTCCATTGATTTATGCTGTGAAGCAAATTCCAAGATATGCCAAGTTTATGAAGGAGATGTGTACACACCGAAGGAGGATTCATGGTGATGAGAAGGTGAGCCTAGGAAGGAATATTTTAACATTGATAGGGCCATCACATCCCACCAAGTGCAATGATCTTGGGACATTCTCAATTCTATGCACCATAGGAGAGTATTCATGTTCCAATGCTATGCTTGATTTGGGTGCTTCTATTAATGTGATGCATCACTCTATTTACTCTTCATTGTAGGTCGGTGAACTGAAGCCCACTGGTATTGTCGTTCAGCTAGAAAATCAAAGTACATCACACCCATCTGGTGTGTTAGAGGATGTTCTTGTGAGGGTGAAAAATTAATTTTTTTTGCTAATTTTTACGTGCTTAATATGGAAGATGATATGATGAATGGACATGCCCCAATTATATTGGGGAGACCTTTCTTGAAAACCACCAAAACCATAATTAATGTCCATAATGGTACATTATCTATGGATTTTGGTGGTAATACTCTCCACTTCAATATCCTTGATGCCATGAAGTACCCCTCTGAAGAACACTCCTCTCTCTCTCTGTCAATTCAATTGATGTTCTCCCTCCCCCTGAAACAACTTATTTTCATTCCCCTGATCCCCTTTCTGAGTTTTCTTCATTGATTGAAATGTTAGGTAATGAATCATGCATTGATTATTGTAGTGGTTTAGAGAAATGTCATGCATGTTTTTTTATTGATGATTTCTTGAACACAGAGGATCACATGACCATCGATGATACTGCTAAGATTGTAAAATATCATTCCTCATCTGAGGATGTTACCATTGAGCAGTTAGATGAGATCAGTGACTTATCACTTTCACACACACTTCCGTCAATCCAAAATGCCCCAGAATTGGAACTAAAACAACTGCCTCAATATTTAAAATACTCATATCTTGATAATGGAAACAAGTTGCCCGTCATCATTGCTAGTTCACTCCCTCCTGAGCATGAATTGCGACTGCTTGATCTTTTGAGGAAGTATAAACAAGATTTGGGATGGAAACTTGCTGACATTCATGGTATTAGCCCGTCAATTTGTACACATCATATTTTATTAAATGATGAGGCTAAACCGGTGAGGCAGTCACAACGTCTACTAAACCCAAACCTACATGATGTTGTTAAAAAGGGAGTAATAAAACTATTGGCTTCTGGAATCATTTACCCTATCTATGACAGCCAATGGGTCAGTCCCGGTCAAGTAGTTCCAAAAAAAACTATCCTTAATATAATTAAAAATGAAAATAATGAATTGGTTCCAAGTCGTGTTCAGAATAGTTGGCGTGTCTGTATAGACTATCTTAGACTAAACCAACACACTAGGAAGGACCATTCCCCATTTCTATTCATTGACCAGATGCTAGAGAGGCTAGCAGGGAAGTCCCATTACTGTTTCCTTGATGGGTATTCTGGATACTTTCATATCCATATTGCACCTGAGGATCAGGAAAATACAACCTTTACTTGCCCTGTTGGTACATTTTCTTATAGAAGGATGTCATTTGGTCTGTGCAATGCTCCAGGTACTTTCCAACGATTTATGGTTAGTATTTTTTCAGATTACCTTGAGAATTGCATGGAAGTTTTTATGGATGATTTTACTGTTTATGGATCCTCTTTCGATGAATGTTTGAGTAGTCTTGCTACTATCCTATGTCACTATATTGAAAAGAATCTCATATTAAATTATGAGAAATTCCATTTCATGGTGTGACAAGGCATAGTTTTGGGACATGTCACTTTTGGTGAAGGTATCCAAGTGGACAAATCAAAAGTAGATATCATTTCCTCCCTACCATTCCCTAAAAATGTTCAGGATGTGCGGTCTTTCCTGGGACATGTTGGATTTTATCATCGTTTCATTCATGACTTTAGTAAAATTGCACTCCCCCTCTCCCGATTACTCCAAAAAGAAAAAGAATTTTATTTTGATAAAAAATGTGAGGAAGATTTCAATAAGTTAAAATGGAGTCTCACTTCACCCCCGGTAATCCAACCACCTTGGTGGGATTTACCATTTGAGCTCATGTGTGATGCCTCTAACTATGGAGTTGGGGTAGTCTTATCACAAAGGGTTGACCGAGCTCCACATGTCATAGCTTATGCCTCGCGTACTCTAGACCCTGCCCAATGAAACTGGAGCACAACTGGAAAAGAATTTCGTTCCATTGTGTTTGCCTTGGATAAATTTAGGTCATAACTTCTAGGGTCCAAAGTAATTGTGTTCTCAGACCATGCAGCCCTCTGGTATCTCCTTAAGAAACCGGAAGCCAAACCACGTCTCATCTACTGGATGCTCCTCCTTCAGGAATTTGATCTAGAAATTAGGGATAAAAAAGGAGTAAAGAATATGGTTGCTGACCATATCAGTAGGATTATCCCAGCCTCTGACATTGACTCATCCCCCTGTATTCCCATAAATGAATTGTTTCCTGATGATAAATTGTACCGAGTGCAAGATGCTATTCCTTGGTATGCTGAAATTGTAAATTATTTGGTAGCGTCTTTTATTCCTGCTGATTTCACCAAAAACCAGGCTGACCGTCTAAAACATGAGTCTCATTGGTACATTTGGGATGACCCCTACCTCTGGCGCACATGTAGTGATCATGTTATTAGGCGTTGTGTTCCTGATAGTGAGTTTCAGTCTGCACTTAAGTTCTGCCATGCTCTTGCTTGTGGGGTCCACTTTGGTCCCCAATGGACTACTTGCAAGGTCTTAGATTCTAGTCTCTTTTGTCCCACATTGTTTCAGGATTCCACGAATATTTTTAATCTTGTCCTCATTGTCAAAGAATAGGGAATGTCTCTAAAATAAATGAGATGCGTCAACAACCCTTACTCTTCCATGACATTTTTGATGTTTGTGGCATTGACTTTATGGGACCATTGCCCAATTCATTTGGAAAGCTTTACATTCTTCTGGTTGTTGATTATGTTTCAATGTGGTTAGAGGCACGATCCACGAGGACAGATGATTCAAAGATAGTTGTGGAATTTTTGAGAACCCAAATATTCTGTAGGTTTGGATTACCTAGGTTTATCATCATTGATCAGGGTTCTCATTTTTGCAACCGCACAATGCAATCTATTTTCCACAGGTATGGGGTTGGGCATCGAGTGTCTACTGCTTATCACCCACAAAAAAATGGTCAAGCCTAAGTATTAAATAGAGACATAAAACAGATTCTTGAGAAAACATTTCAGCCAAACAGAAAAGACTGGAGTCTTAGACTCGATGATTCATTATGGGCTTACCGTACTGCATTCAAAACTCCAATTGGCATGTCACCATATCGGCCAGTTTTTGGGAAGAGTTGTCACCTCCCTGTTGAGGTATAGCACCAGGCCTAATGGGCTATTAAACAATGCAATTCAAATATTTCTAGTGCAGGTATTAAAAGGAATTTGTAGATTCAGAAGTTGGAGGAAATGAGAATAGATTCATATGGGAACCCCCGAATTTATAAGGAGCGAACCAAGGCTGCCCACGACCATCTCATCCTTCATCGTCAATTCCACATCGGGCAGAAGGTCCTCCTCTGCAATGCAAGGATGAAGTGTCACCCTGGTAAGTTTCATTACAATTGGTTTGGACCTTACATTGTTACTAATGCCTCTCCATTTGGTGTTTTCCAGGTTCAAAATGAAGACACCAAGAAAAACTTCACTTTCAATGGGCAGTGGCTGAAGCACTTCCATGAAGCCATTCCGGAGTCCCCAATGGAGGAACTCGATGTTCAAGAAGCGGTCTATGAATAACACTCACCAGGTTTTATCCTTCCTTCCCACGGTCTCTTTTATTAAAGTGAAGACACTACATTCTCTAGGTGTGGGGGGATGGATACATTCCTGGGATAGTTAGGAATTATCATTGTTTTTTCCTTTTGTTTTCTCTTTTTGGCCTTCATTATGGTATTTTTATTTTTCCCCATCAACAATTTCAAAGTTCCATGATTTGGAGACCATAATGTGGGGAATGTAAAAAAACCATGACAAAGTCTAAAAAGAGTATTTGTATGAATTTAACATCAGGGAATTATTTTTAGTGAATTGGTTTTTGTTCAATGATATAAATGGTCGCATCTATGTAAAACCTCTGAGATGATTGATGCCCATTGTGTGAGTAGTTTTTGGGAAAACTATATCACTAATATCTCCACAAATATTTTCACCAAACTATATTGTGTGATTATTTCTTACTTAATATAAGGTAAATATATGTTGGGTTAATGTTTTTTAGCTTTAAATGATATTTCCACACATTTGTTCCTTATCCGATCTGTTTCATTACTGTACCAGATTGACCTATGCATGTGTACCTAATTTCCGACTGTTGTACGCCCTCCAAAAAATGTTGTGTCTTGGGAAGGTCAAAAACCACTCCTCCTCAACCATTGATATTGTTATAACTATTTCAATTAGTGTCCTGTGGAGATCAAACAAGGGTTGAGAGATGAGTGTGAGATTTGTTCCAGTTGAAACTTCAAAAAAAATATAATAAATGAGGGGAGTGATGAAATGTGAAACATATAAGGATATCTAGGTCGGGAGCTTATGGTTTGACTTCTAGGAATGCTTAAATGAGTGGGTCTTGAAATATGATTGCAAAGGATTTATGATAAGTTCGGTGACAAAATCATTTAAGCTGAAAAATGTTAAAATAACATATATTTATTGGATAGCAAGTGGAAAGAATAGAAATGAAAGGTTTCCACACACACACATGGAGAGTTAGTGTCATGGTTTACTTCTGAATTCCTTTATCAATTGGGTATCATGAATCTTTTTGAATTTCTCTATGATATGATTTATGAGACATCTTTTTCTATTTTCACTAGGAATAACTCCTTGGTGTGATTCGTGCATTGATCCCTTCACTTTAAATATAATTTCCTCAAATGATAAATCTCCAGGATGTTGGAAATATATATATATATATATATATATATGAATCAATGTAACTGGATATATGACTTTGCCCAGGAGTGCAAATTTTTAGGTGTGGGGGTGTGATCGTACCATGATTCACTGTTTTATTCCACCCTTACACCGCAGTTTTAAACTAGTTTTGTAATGAATATTCAAAATATAATAATAAATTGAACATTATGTTTGAATGCATAAAGTAATTTTAATAAATATTATAATGGTCAATGTTACTTGTTTTTATTGTTTCAATGTAGGTGGAGGTAATTTGGAGGTCCCTTGATGGAGTGGAAGAAAAATGGGCCAAAATTGCATGGATCCATGGACATCAGTCCACTGTTTACAATAGTACGTGAAATACGTGCATCCAAATGGGCTGAACCTTTGTGGGCTGTCCAAAATGTAATAGGCTACATTTCATATTAAATAACCCAATCCTGATTCGGCCTCTATGGGGCCCGTAAGAACTGATCATTCCAAGCCACCGAATTTGGACCAAGTCAAATGCGGTGTTCTGTATTTTATCAATATCATGAGGTGTAGTTGTCCAAAGGTGCCAAACATTCGGTGGAGACAGTCAAGAGGTTGGGATACAACTTTTCCATTTTCTCCAAAGCGAAATAAGACTTTATGAAGGCCAAAACGCGTCGTGCAAGTGGATTGATGAAATCTGTGTGCCAAAAACCACCTTCCAATTTTCCTATAAAAGGGCACGAAGGGAACCTCGTTTTCAAGTTCGGACATGGAGTGAAGTGATTCCAATTTGGAGTCCTAGAGGAGTCTCCTAATCAACATGGAGGTTCTGGAGGCCCCTATCCTCATAGGGGAATCAAGGATGAAGGAGTTCCACCAGAGCTTCCTCCTCCTCCCGATGCCGAGCTAAAAGTTGGGTGTTCGTTGTGAGGGAGATACACACATGTCAAGGGAGTTAAGATGCATACAATAGCTACTGGTTTGGATTAATTTGGGTTTTTAAACATTTCATTCCATGCATCTTATTTTATTTCAGATTTGAATGCTTTATTTGACACATGTGAGTGTTATGCTCTTAATTTCTAACCGTTCGGTGTGAGGTTTTGAGTGCGTGACTTGTGTTGTTCCGATTAGACATCACAAGAATCCTTTTCATACCCAACATATTTAGATTTCAATATGATTTTGAATCTATTATTTCATGCATAAGTACTGGACCTTGACAATACGATTGTTATGTCATGGTTTGGCCCTTAAAGCCTTGAAATAAAAGCTTAGGAATTAATCGGGATTCCAATTAATTCCAAAAAAATAATTACTCTAAACCTAAGATGAATCTCTATGAACAATGAACATGATACGTGTGTAGTCAAATCACATCGACACTTTTATATCATAGTTCTCAAAATCCACTTGGTCACTCATCTTTTAAGCTATTTCAACTAAGTCATTGTTTTAAACTTTTTTCAAAACCACCCCCTCTCTTAGTCATTTTTATTAAAAATACACACTCTAAACCTACCAATGCTCCTTGAGAGATGACCTAGGGTTTACCCTAGACTATAAATCAACCTTAAAAATATAATCAATTTGACATGTCACAACAACGTGGTCAATCATCCCTCCATCCATTTATAGGTGATGATTTCCCAAGATTCTTTAGGGAGGTTGTGGTGAGGTGTGAAACCCAAGTGTTTATGGGTGAGTTATTCATTCCTAGGTGTCATAGGGTTTATTTGTGTTATTCTTTCCCGTGTGTATTTAAGTAGAGATATATTATTATTTCCTAGGTTTCTTTGCAATTAGTGGTGGGTAGTAGTCTAGGTTTCTGTAGGTGGGTTGTGATGTGGTTTGTGTCCCAAGTTTCTATAGGTGGGATGCGGTGTGATTTGTAATCTAGGTCTGTGTCGGAGGGATGTGATGTGATTTTTTTGTATGTGTGTTTTGGTTTCTTATGATGTAATTTAGTTAGATGATGGGGGAGTTTTAAGACATCTTCCATTAGGGTATGAGAGCATCTGACCAGTGAGAATGTGGTGAAAGGTACCCTAACATCGATGTGATTTACTTATATAACATTAATTGAGTTATGTTATTTTGGGATCATTCCATGGTGATGTTGGGATTGTTAGTATACCTGAAATATATAGTTTGGTACAATTTTTTTTAAAAGGAGTATTAGCATGCTTCCCTTATGTGTGTAGGATAGACATTGTTTTTCATACTATGTATTCATGTATACTCACCCTAGATATATAAAACGAAATTGAGGTTTATACAAGGACTGTGTTAAACTTTTCGAGCAATACTAGATCATGAATTGGGATAGTATCTAAGGCATATATTTATGTTTCTTTTTGGTATTTTATTTTGAATATTGATGTCATTTGTACCAATTCAATTTTAGACATGCATTTTAGATGGTTTTGTATTTCTTATATAAATTTATATAATGGATTTGAATTGAGGATGGATCATCATATCTTATAATCATGTTTATTTTAATGGGTATTACCTCCAATATTATGAGATCAGTATACCCTTTGTGTTTTTCACAAACACGGGGCCTATTGGAGGTGGGATTCTATGGGGTCACTATCTGCATTAATTCATTACAAGCTACGACGGTGAATCGTTGGAGGTAGGGGGTCGACTAAAATGAATTTCCAGAATATTAGAGAAACATTTTCTTAAAAAATAACTATTTAATAGATTAATGAAATATTTAATGGAAGGATAGTCGTGATAGTAGGTAAATAAGTACATTCTAAACATCCCTTTTTCACCATAAAATATTTAGAAATGTTCTTTAATCAAATATCATCAAGAAGATTCCTATATTACAATCATTCTGTTGGAATGTGAAGATAACGGTCAAAATGTATTTTTGATATTATAGTGTAATGGTATAATTTTTTTTGTAACCTATTAGAAATATGGTATTGATAGAACCCATGTTTTTTTTACTGAAGTGAGTGGTCATGTATAAAATTCATAAAAACATTTTAATAGTTATCATAAATATGATTGAGTCAAAAAATTAAATCAATACCTGAAGAGATGTTGGATAAACATAGGAAAATAAATATCATTAATTTTCATGATATATGGATCATAATATTTCATCTATTTAATTATAATTATAAATAATCCCAATTGATGATGGGATTGACTCAATTAACGCATACCATATAGTAATGTAAGACCATACTCACATAAAAGAATATAAAAGGAATTGGATCTTAAAATATAATTAAAACAAGTATATACATGAAATAAAATTTCAAAAATACATAAAAAAGTAATACATGTGAATAAAAAATGCTTTCCAAGAAATAAAATTTATAAAAAAACTATATTTCTTATTTGGAATCCATTGAAACATAAACCCACTGAGAGAAAGATTATAAAATGGATATTTGAATAACTATAAATTTAATTATAATAGGAAAATAATAAATTCGAGGACAGTATATACACCACATAATATAAGTGAGTGGTGAATAAGGCTTATATGTTAAAGAAAAAAAGTGAGATGAAATCCTCATACCTTCTGTCACGATACTCATCATACTCTTCCAAAAATCTTGTGTAATAAATGTATGTTTTTTATTTTCCTTTTCCAAAACTATATTCTAATTTATAATTACATATAGGTTTTTATTTTGAGTTTAGAATACCCACTTGTGAAAAATTTCTTGTTAAGTTTTCACATCGATTTATAATGGATTGGTTTTTTCTTGTGTGTTAATTTTTTATATATTGGGTTCTTGTACATATATCACAGTTTCCATAATTTAAACCATGATATAAATATAATTTTTATTCAGAATATTTTTATTATAATATTATATATATTATTGATATATGAAATATAATACACCTTTCATGGAGATATAAGGTCTTACGTACGCATGAACGATGTTTCAGTTTTTTTTATTGTATTGAACGAAGAAAAAAATTACATATATGTATATATGTATATAAAATAATTAATTTATAATTATTATGGAATATATATAATTTATTTTCACTAAAAATATCCTCAATAATTATCATGTTTTTTGTGATTAATACACATCGCTTTGTGGCAGAGGTAGTCCACATTTACCTAAAAGAAATTATTGTATTTGAAGAAGATAAAAAGAACAAAAGATTTTTTTAAATAAAAAATATAGAAGATGAAATAAATTATAAATATGATATATATATATATAATATAACTATATATTACATAAAAATGTTCATAATGAGAAACATTAATTAAAAAATGAACCATCATCATTTTGTGAGGCAGTAGTTTGTCGTACATTTAAACAATATGTTTGATAATCATAAAATGGAATCCTGTTTAAGTGTATATTAAACCCCAAGAATAAAAACATAAATGAATACTATGTATACTGATATTTTTATTAAATATTGCAATTATATTTATTGACGTATTGTAGAGTAGAAAATAAATGAAAGGTTCTTGAGGGGGGATGTTACCACATCATTTCGTAACTCTTAATAATTTAAACTAATGGGATTCCTTGGATTTCATTCATAAATAAAGGATATTGTAGGATGATGTTATTAATGATGGGATGTTTATTAAGAAGTTATTTTATATTAATAATATGTTATATTTGGTTAAAAGAGAGGGAGTTTTGGTGTCCTTTTATTGGGAAGGGAAGGGACACATATGGGTTTTTTTAAAACAAGTTAAGTGTACCAACATTTTTATCTAACAAAAGTCATAAAAACAAAAAAAAATATTAAAGGTTTACGTATGTTATATTTTTATCCTATGGTTTTTTTGAAAAGTTTATAGTTCGTTTAGACCCTTAAGTTAATGGTTTTGTCACTTGTTTAGATTAATTTTTCACTAATCGATTTAATAATTTTAATAACATTAACCAATATAATTTATAATAAAATAATTTTTAACTATTATAAGTTATAAATAACTCCAATTCAAAATATGGGATCCATTTTTTCATATTCAAATCACATATGTATTAAAAATTAATTAAAATTTAATTCCATGGACAAGATGATGAACTAGGTTTTTAATGTAAAAGCCTCCAAAATATTTCAATATTTTATAATAAATTTTAATATAAAATGGATTCAAGTTATATAAATTGGATTAATTGATAAAAATATTACCTATTTATACTATAAAACTAGTTCATAATTTAATTTAATATAATAAATTAATTATACTAAAATAATTTTTGAATTAAATTTCAATATTTTTCACAATTCATTAAAAATTAATCTTCATATAAAATACCAACAACTTCCCCTTAACTAATTCTAATCTTTATCGTTCAATTATTATGTTTATTTTGGAATATATAATCCATAAAATAACCCAATATTCGACTAAAAATTTGTTTTCTATTAAAATGTGGTACAAATTCCTTATTAAAAATATATCATTTTAGTCATAAAATTTAGTTTGTTTTCTCATAAGACAATAAAAAATTGTTTGAATTTGGAAAATATTATCTTGAATATATAAAATATATATCTCATTAATGTCACTCAATAACTATAATTAATTTAATTTATTATCGTAAAATATATTTATAGACAAAAAATAATAATATTCTCTTATATTTATTGTGTTTTTATATTAATTTCTAATTCATTTTAACAAATGAATTTATTTAATAATTGGGTAAAACATAGAATATCATATGTTATTTATCCCTTTGGGAAACTAATAATTAAACCTATATGTTATATAAAAAAATTAATAATATATTATTATAATTACTTAGTCAGGCATGTTACACAATCCATCAAGGAATGTCATTATTTCCAGTAACAAAAGAGACTCATGATTATCTCTATAGAGAATGATAAAATTTATGTTGCATGTAGTTCATTATTAACATGGTTTTGTGTATAACGCAATTCAAAAAAAAATTAATAGAAAATAAATTTTTTATCCGTGAAATGAAGAATTTCTAAATGATAAAATTTATTCAAAAATAATATTTCAATTCATTAGGGGGTGATACAGTCTAACCCACTAGAAATTAATTTCCCACATAAAATTCATCTGGGATATCAAAATATTATTACTTGAATGATTCATTCATAGAAATCCATATCAGAAAAAGAATACTAAAAATTTCCTTAAAAAGGTAAATTTTGAATCAAATTGGAAACCTAAAGTAACATATAACAACGTTTCAAAATTGGGAGACATTGGTTGGGAGTGAAGG
Source organism: Viscum album (assembly GCA_963277665.1). Taxonomy (NCBI): domain Eukaryota; kingdom Viridiplantae; phylum Streptophyta; class Magnoliopsida; order Santalales; family Viscaceae; genus Viscum; species Viscum album. The sequence goes on along the minus strand of OY728142.1, from coordinate 1,860,459,758 downwards.
GTTTTCAAGGCTGAAAATCATAAATATTTATAGATAGTGATTTAGTTTAACACAAAAAAACAAGTGAATGGTAAAATAAAATTCAAGGGCCTCAAAGACATATATCTATAATTATTTAAATGATCATTAATTCAAGAAAAAGTACAGTATTAGTACAACTCATTTTATTGATCATCATCCTATCATTCTCTACTTTATTATTGACCAATTACATTAGTAATCATCAATTATTGATATATATTTATAAAAAAAAATCATTCTTTGGTAGTGATTTTATCTGATTCTAATTAATCCATTACGTTAATAAATGGAAGCATGGAAATCAACATTGATGACTGATGCAATTAATAACATTTTAGCAGATCTAATGGATTGTGAGAGAATGATAAATAGAATAATTTTTCTATAATTATCCATAAAAATAACTATCCTAAATAGATTAATATCTAAACATACAAATTAATAGTACAGATTCATCATAAATATTTATTCATCAAAAATTTATTATACATTAACCAATACGTCACATATGCCATTGGTAGACGTGAAACCCTTATAGTATTTAGATCATGGGTTCAATACCCATTAACTTTTGGAACATGATTGGTTTTCACCCTATATACATGATGTCCTTTTCTGAAATATCACTAATATAATATCCATAATAAATGTGATGGGAATCCTTGAAATAATGTTTATCATGAAGTATCCATTTAAACATGGTTTTTAGTATAATATTAGTTCATAAATAATTCCAATAATGTTTAAAATAATTATTTAATGAATGGATATCATTATAAACCTTGTAAAAATTTAAAATACAAATCATTATAATAAAATCCATTAAATTATCATAACACTGATTCCCAAGATTTCAAAAAGAAGATCTAGGTTTCCACATTACAAACATGTGAATACCTTTATCATGCATTATGTTGAAACGAAGTAATGACATGAATTAAAATAAATCCATATTAAAAACATGAATGAATAATTATTCCAATATATGTTGGATATATTCCTTAAATCCATATCATTTGTAAGCATCATCAATGATAGAATAATATATGTGTCAACATGTCCTTAATTAGCCTCATGCTAATCAGTACTATCCCATATACATATTTATAACCCAATTTTTTTTTAAAAACAACATGATCATAAAATAATGAAAATATTGGGGGTTTATCTTTCCCATAATCATGTCTTTCCATGGACCACGTACCAATTAATTCACTTTTCTATTCCATTGAATCAGGTCAATATATTTTTATAAATCTATAGAAAAAAAACCAAACTAAAAAATAATTATATATTTACAAATTATTTTAACATAATTCATGATTCACTATACATAAAAATATTTACAATTACACATAATCCTAAATCCATTAACATAGATCCAATATCCTATTACGTAACACCACTTTTATTTCTCATTTCATTTGTAATATATTCATTATCAGTAATGTAACCATTATTCTCACATCCATTCAGATTCTCTTTATGAGATTTCCTCTTTGGACATTGAGTTTAATAATGTCAATTTATTCCACACATAAAATACTTAATCTTTTTTATTTCTTAGTGTGCTAAAAATTTTCATCCATTTAATTACCCAAAAACTTAATTTTCCAATTATAGTCACATGCTTTGTGCCATTATTTTCCACAGTCAGAACAACTTCTTGTTCCTATAATACATTCACATTGTTGATTAATTTAACATTATCGATACAAAGGATATCATTTTTCCTTTCCTCAATAGTCTCCATCACCTAGACAGTAAAAAATATCATTATCATCATTAGTGAATCCTAGAGTTAGTTAACGTACACATTATTAATCGTGTCTGTGAAAAATGATTAGGCATCATCATAACATAATTTACTCCAATATTATCCCATTTTAATATTCATAATTAACCCAATTATTTTGGGTATCTTTCATTGAAAAATAAAAGAAAAAATACTATGATAAACACACCTCAGAGTGTAAAACCACATAATCATGAAAAATAATTACTTATAGGATTCCATTATCAATATACCTAGTTCATTAATTTATGTAACCTTAGGTTTAACCTAGTTTATTTATATTCAACATCTTCTTAAGTCCTTGATGATGGTTTGTAAATAGTTTTTTAAATCCTAAATAAATATCATGGCTTTGTCAACCTAGGTGTACAGAAAGCATGTTGTCATGTACCAAGATATAAAAGGTTTGGATCGATTCACCTTGATTGATTTTTACCCCTATGATGATCTATTATGGATCCACATAAACACATATAGTACATAAAATAATGTATTTCAAGGAAACCACTCATTCTATCCTTAAGAAAAATTCCAAGACATTTTACAATACAGTAACTCATCCTTATAATTATTCTTGTATACATACATAGACATATCAGTTTAAATATTGCATGGAATATGACTAATGTATAATGATCCATGTTTCTGAAGGTTAATTAAACTAATGTTATGATACAAACTATAAGAACCCTATAGTGTGATACATTATAATTAAATATCTTTATTAGAATACTGAAAACATTATACATACTACATCCCTAAAACCATATTATTATAGTGCATTTTAATACATGGATACACAACACTAGTACATAATATGGATATATTAGCTCCCACTAGGTTCTTACTGACTACAAAAAATCTTAGACACGTCATATATAATACATATATACATAACAGGAGAAATGAAACATCATATCTGGTGTTCTGAGATGCTCAGTAAGAGTGAAAAAGGGAAACATTTAAGTATAAACATGAGGATATGGGAATAAGAACATGATCATTAAATTAGAGAATGATAACCTACGTATCGAATATAAAAAATGTATAATTACATAATGTATGTATGATTATAATACATGAATCATATGAAAATAAATAACTTTTACAATGAAATCTATATAACGAATAATACATGGAATTTTAGAATACATAATCATTTTTTATCATTACTTGTTAGTAAATAGTCATTTATATAACCTATTCAAGGCACATAATGGGAACCAAACCTATTGGGAGGGACACAAAACCGTCCATAGTCATTGTAATTTCCTTGCAAGTGATTGGGTTTCCACATCATCAGATTGTGGATAAGTTTTCCTCCATCATCCAATATTAGGGTGACTACACCTACTAAGTGGGATGCACCATCATCCCTAGTTGCATTCCTTTATTTTAAGGGAATCAGTTTCTCTGCCATATCATTTTGGATCATTTATTTTGAATTTATTCACATAATTATCTCATGAGATATAAAGTATTAACATATTAATTGGAGGGAGATATGTGTCCCTCACAAAACATAACAAAATCATTCATACATGTTCCAAAATATTATAAATTATTGATCGTATCACAACACATAAAAAAATAATACTTTTATAAATAACTTATCATAATCCCATGAAATAAAATGGAATCATAAATATATAAATATATATTACCCAATAAAAAACATATGATTCATAATAATTTCATCAATTACTAACCCCTAAAAGGATACTTTTTTAGATGAATAATCTAATTGAATAGTAATGAAATTCATGAAAATCATACCATCAAAACATACACCATTCAGAGAGAGAATGTGAATGTATCTATTGAATCATATCAAAAAAGGGCGTGAGAAGCATCCACAAATTTCATCTTATAATGAAAATCATTTTGAAATATCTTTTAAAAACCATTCTTGTGGAAAATGTCTATTCATCATTCAAAAAGGTTATTTAAAAAGAATAAATACATTGAAAAACATTTTCATGAAAATAAGCATTATAATGTGTGAAAAAATATTTCAAAAAATATTGTGAACTATTTTATTTCATAAAATTAAATGATATCTTGAAAATGATCTGAATACTATATTCATATAAATGAATAATTAAAAAAATTTAAAACCATTTTCCATGAAATCATATGATAAAAGCCAAAAAAATTATTTATAATCCATTTTCCATGAAATTTTATTCGAGAACCTTGAAGACATTTTGAAAACATATTTTATTAGAGGGAACATTTAAACAAAAAATTAATAATATTAAGAAAATATTTTCTTATAGATTTTATTTTAATATTTTAATGGAAGCCTCAATGGAGTGACAATCATGAAGGGAGGTAAATCTATATATTCCGAGAATTTTTTCTCCCCATAAAATGCTTAGAAAAGTTACTCGAACCCAAAATGACAAAAATATTTTCTTTTTTAAAACCATTTTGATTAAAATATAAATAAATAGGTAAAAATTTTATTTATTTATTGTATGAGAATACTAGAATATTTTTGGAATCCTATTATAAAATATGGATTTGAGAGAATACATATAATCGATCGATGAGAGAGGTAAATTTTTAATTTAAAAAAAAAATTAAATAGTGGAAAAGTATTACTATTATATGAAGATATATTGAATTAATATTGGAGAGTAAATATCATTAATGTTATGTATATGTGGATTATAAGATTTCATCAATGGAAGCATAATCATATACAATTCAAAAAAAATGCTGGTATTGTTTCACTAAAATCATACCACAAGGTAACATGAGATTATAATCCCCATGTAAGAAGATGAAATTACATGAATTATAAAATATCATGAAAATAATGATATTCATGATGTAAAATATCAAATAAACATACAAAATACAATCAATGTGCATAACAAAACATATGTCTCAATCAATGAAAATTTAGACACATGTACGTTACCGATTTGGTAACTTTTGAAACATAACCCACATTAGAAAATGATCATAATATGTATTTTTAAATATCCATATATTTATGTATAATAAGAATATAATTCATTAAGGGGATGAATATTCACCACACCAGATAAGTTAGTGGTCAATAAGGCATATATGTAACAGAAATAAAAAATGAGATTAAACCCTCTTACCATTTGTCTTTACAGTCGTCGTACTCGTTCAACACTCTTTAATAATAAATGTTAAATAATTATAAAAAATTTATTCAAAAATATATATTTTATATAATATCATAAATTCTTTTATTATTATATTATATTATACATTTTTTTAACAAATTATTGTTTCTCATGTGGTTAGGGTTATATTGGCTTCGTTCTTTTGTTGTGACATAACTTGTTAAATCACTGGTTGTTATACATGTAACATGATTACAATAATTAAATACATTATTTAAATATAATTTATATTATTTATCTTCATATTATAATAACATATATAAAAAATAATTATGAAATAGAAAAGACTGTTCTTGAAGAAGGTAGGTCATATGTATGCTTGAATGTTGTCTCTGTTTAACTGCTCTATTGAAATAATAAGTGAAAATGAGTTAAAATTATATATATATATATATAATATCATTCAGTTTTATTTATTATTTCATATATATCATTTAATTTAACTAAACATATCCATAATACAATCCCAGTAGTGTGAGGAGTAATCAGTTCTCTTTGAGTGGGTTGTAGTCTCCATTTCCTCACGAAAAATTATTGTCTTTACACAAGTTGGATAGAATAAAAGATTATTTTAATAAAAATTAACAGGGTAATAAATAATGGATAAATATAATATATAAATATATTTCCAATTACAATATCCACCATTATATGTGGTAATAAGAAAAAATGAACATCATCATTTTTGGAAGAAGTAGTTCAATGTACACATAAATAGTGTGTTCATTACCCATTTTATTTAATTTTGGGTAACTGTAAGTCAAAAAATTATAATAAAAACATCCTAATATAATTTTTATTCAAGGTTTTTTATTAAATTATTTAATTAAGGTATTTTTGGGATTGGATAATTTAAAATAAAATCAATGATCTTAAATAGGGAAGTGAACTCTTTTTTGGGGAACTTCTTTTGGTTTTCATCTATGGGATTCCTTAGATTTATTACATCCCAAATGAGTTAATCTTTGTGGAATTGAGGTATTTTTAGAAGTGTATTGGTTAGTTATTTTACAATCATTATAGGTTTTATATGTGGGAATAAGACTAATAATTTGTGTTCTTTTATAATGAATGGAGGGGACACAACTTGCATTTTTAAAACAAGTTACTTATAACAAATATTTTTCCTAGTAAAAGTCATATAAAAACTAAAAAAAACGAAATAATATTTGTTTTATGGAATACATTTGTGCACCCATTGGGTTTTGGAAAAGTTTATATGTCATTATACCCTTAAGATGGATGCTTATTCCCTAGTGATGCTTAATTTTTAATTAATCGATTCTGAAAAATTTAATTACATTCACTAATAATTGTGGTAAAAAAATAAATTGAAATGTTTAGAAATTATATATTATTATTATTCAAAAGAATTAATTCATTTCACTAAATTCAAATCACATAATTTAAGGAAATTAAAAAAATTTAATCCCATAGGCACGACGACAAAGTGGGTTTTAAATGTAAAAACCTAAAATGTTTGTTGTGTTTCATAGTCAATTTGAATGTGAAATATAATATAATGACATAAAATAGATTAATATGTAAAAATATGATCTAATTACACATTAAATAAAATTCGAAATAATTTTTTTATAAATAATTTATATTAAAATGGAATTTTGATTGACAATTCAGTACTTTAAATATTCATTACAAATGAAGCTTCATAGAAAAATACAAAACAATATACTTGAACATATTTCTCATATTTATATATAAAATATGATGTTTATTTTGAAATATATAGTACTTATAATTTATAAAAATTTAATTTTTAATAGGTTCAAATCTAGAAGGTCATTAAAAAATCCATGAAAAAATTGTAGTATTTTATGCATAAAAATTGGTTCGTTTGTATATTAAACCTAAAAAATATATTTTATAAATCTAATAGAAATTAATTGATTATAACATACATATATCACATTAATTTTAGTCACTAATTGTAATTAGTCTAATTTATTAGGGTCAAACAACATGGTGGGCATAAAAATAATAATATTTTATTTTATATTAAATAGGTTTTATGTTCATTTAAAATCCATTGGTAACTAATGATATCCTTTTATACTAAAGAAGACCAAATTCAATTAGGCGTTAGATAACCATTTTTATAAATTCTAATTTATCAACTTTGATATACTAAATAATTTTTTAATGAAATATTGTTGTTGTTTTTCATTCTTGAGAGTAACACTAGCCATCCTAAAAAGTCATTGTGTCAAGAAATGATAGCTACCCTCAGTGTTATAAGTAGGGAAAGATAAAATTTATGTTGCATTTAGTTCATGATTAACTTTTTTTTGTCTATAACATTAGGCAATAATAGATTTTTAATAAAATTTAACTAATTTTTCTGTTGTGTGACAAAAAAATATACAAAATATAGAATTAATTTGAAAAAATATATATTTCAAAAAATCTTGGGGTGTTATATAGAGACAACTCACCATGTAAACTAGAATAATATTAGAATAAGTCATCTGGTATTTCAGTTTGTGCACTTATAATAAAGTTATTAGACATTGTGATCCAAAAATATGTTATTAGATTGAGGGAAACTATAAAATAGAGAGCCTTACATGGTCATATAATAGACAATATCCAATGATGATGAATCAAATAGTGTTTTTAGATTTTTTACAATGTATAATGGGAAATAATTTAACTTTTTAAAATTCTGGTCACTATGAATAACATTTAAATATTTACAAAGGGAAAAATTAGGATTGTAAATATTTTTTCCTGATGATTTAAGGTGATAGTTTAATCTGGGTTTTATATAAATATTCATATTGGTGATTTTTGAATCATATATTTTAGAAAGTTTTAAGGCCATAAATCATTGAATGATTTGATAATTATATTCATGATTACATATGGAACATTTAATTTCAGTTATTCACAAATATCTTTTTTTGTGAGTTGAATCTTATATTAATGTGTATTATTTGTTCTTGTAATTGATATCCATTAAAGGTAGTTTTTTTAACAAGATAGGTGATGATGTTTTTTTGGAATTTTCATACATTGTTCTAATATGTTGAGTAATACTGAATAGATTCATTTTTTCATTTGGTATTAGATGAAATATTAAAAGATTAAATTTGATTAATAAGGAGGTTGTGATTAATCAAATATAGTATTAGTAAGTTTTGATCATTGTGGTACCAGGAAGAATATCTCTAGTAGTAGAAATCAATTAGACTGGGTACCAAAAAATGGTCCCTAGTGGAACTAATTAAACTAAGTGTACTAGAAAAATATTATCAAATATGTTATTGGAATGTTTATATCATTTTTCTTTACGTAATTCATTCATTAATCATGTTTTTTATGTTATGATCCTGGATCATGACTTGCATGAAACATTGATGATCAAAAACACACTTGAGTGAAAATTTTACATTTACCATGAAATGATAAAACAATTTATATTCATCATTCTACACAGCTACAAGGGATCCATTACTTTTTTTTGGATATTTTTCAACGTAACATTTCAATAACATCAATCGAACTCCAAAATTGAACATCGAAGCCTTCATTGTCAACAAACGCAATCCAACCATAAACACTGTAATGTTACCCTTAGATATTATTTACTAATTATGTTCTTGATTATATAATAATAGTATATTAATTTATCACTAAACATAGGATAATTTTCTTTCTTATGTAAGAAAAAATTTATATAAAACATCACTAATACACCCCTCCCCATATCAATGATTGAATTTATCCAAATTGTTTTATTCAAATTATATCAGTGAAAATGTTTCCTTTATTGTCATGTTTTTAATATTTTGAGAATATGAACATATATATGGATGTTCCAAACATATTTAATTGTAAGATGATTCATATATTTTTTGGAAAATAAATTATTATTTCGAATGATAAATTTTTTCATTATCTGGTATACATTATTTATGAAGTTATCAAATATATTACATATGATTTTTATCATCTAAATGGTTGTTCTACCATAATAACTTATGATATATGGAAATTTTAGAATTTATTTTGAGCCACATATTCTTTTCATTCCAAAATACAAAAAGATTAATTTTATGAGATTTAATGGTAGTTGTACACTAATGTTAAAGAGGAAATATTGCTGAATTTATTTAATGAAAAGATGATAGTGATGAATAAAATGTTACAGATTTGTAGATTGATGTTGATTTGAATCAATATTGGTGAAGGTGAATCTGATGGATAACAAAATACATGATTTAATGACAGTTTACGAACGATACTATTTCTCATTGATGATTTGGTTTACTTTTATATAATTTAAAAGATTATAATGGTTTTTAAAATATAAATTTGATGTCGTGTTATAATTATTAAAATATAGAAATAATAAAACTATATCTATGGATGATCCTTATATAATTCTCATTATTTAGTAAAAGAGTATTTAAAAGGTTATTATAAAAATGAAAATGTATGATTGAGAAATTTCATTGAATGATATAAAATAATGATTATATAAGAATATTTTCATTGAATAAATTTTAGAAATTTTAATTTAATATAAAATTATTAAAAAATATTATAATTCAAATTATTTATATTTTAAAAAAAATAACATAGTTAATTGAATTTAAAAATGGAAATTTTATCATTTATGTGTGATGGTTGTGATGATATCATGAACTCTTCTATAGATCATCCAATGTTAAATTAGGGAGAAATTTCTCAAAATTATTATATACAAGGGAAGGGGATTATGACGATGTTGGAGGAAATATAATTGATTATTTCAATGGTAAATGACATGATTTTATCTAATTAATAAAGGCGATGATTGTTTCTACATGTGAGTAGGAATAATATTGAGTGTTTGAAACTAAGAAATTTAGTGATGATATATCTGAAAATTTTTATATTATAAAATTTACTTATGAGATATCTAATATGTTTCAAAGCTGTATGTTAGATGAAGATGAAGAGTAGAATCATAGAGTGAATGATTAAATGTAAACAAAAAGAGTGTATGTCCAATATTTTTATATAGGAATAGAAGAATTTGTTTTAATGGAACGAAAAGAATTAAACAACTGAAAAAAATTATTATCGAAAAAAACATGTCTATAAAATAAATTAATAACATGTTAATGTCACTTGATGAAGGTAAAAACCCCTAAATTCATTTTTCTGAAATTTTAACATCAAATAATAAATACTTTTATCTTATTGAATAAAAACTTATTGATGTTGAATGATTAATATATACATTATTAAATAAAATAAATTCTACCTTCAAGATTATTATGAGGTGTAAACCATTGAATGAACTATTAAAAATTATTTCTTGATAACAAAATTATTTGAGTTGTTTCCATGAAAAAAATTAATATGACCCAGTACATATCCAAAACACATAGATTTAAATATCATGAAATTTTAAAAAGAATCTATATTTTAAAAACAATATATTATAGTTATATACTACTTAATGGTTGATATGAAGTATATTATTTAGAATAATTTTAAAAAATTCTAAAAATAATTTGGTTTACACTAATTTCCTGAGACAATTGATAAAAAAATTGATGGAAATTTTTTTCACATCGTTGGACAACATGTTAGTTACAGAATAATGTGTATTTATATAGAAAAGCTATGTATTGTGAATGAATTGGTCATATAGATAAATTTTTAATATTTAATGATGAATTTTAAAATATATCCTAGAGTAACTAGGTGAAATTTTTTATTCTGATTCAACAAACAAAAGGAGTCAAACAAAAAAGTACTGTTTGAAAACTAAAAAAATCAATTTGTAGATACTATTAATAACTATTTTAATCATCTATGAAATCACAATAACATACTTATTTTATTTCTAAAATATCAATTATTTTATTATAAAAATTAAAATTCTTCTTGTAAATAATTTAAATTGAATGGAATAGACATAGATGATGATAATGAACACAATGATAGAAATGATGAATGACATTAAATAATTGATATTGGGTTTTCATCACATATGACGTGATATATGGAAGAAAAAATAATGTGAGGAATTACATATATGAGATATTGAATTTTGGAATTAATGTGTAATTTATAATCAATGGATTTGTAACACCTATCATAGATAAATAAAATACGAAATCTAAAAGTTAATTGATTATATATAGACTTTAACACATCATTTAATGGTTTTATAGCTTTTTAAAGAATTTATCAAAATTATTTTCAAAGGATTTTATTTTTAATTACAAAATTTAAATATATTAAATATTTTACTATATGAGAAAAACAAGTGGAATGTAGATTCTAGCTGGAGATGCTCATGGTAAACAATATATGTTTATGATGGTATAAAATCAGCTCTCATATAAGAGGTATGAAATAATTTCTAGAGGAAAATAAGAAATATCAAATGGAGGGAATTTATTTGTGATTATCCTAATATGAAAGGATAACGATATTTTTGATGTTAAATATGAATCAAATGGATTATTACAAACTAAATACATAAAAAGTGTTGAATCATTAATATTTATCATCATAGGTTATTCATTCTGATTTATATGGGTCTAAGATAATTTATCCAATAAATAAGTATATTTTATAAATTTTTTTATTTTAATAAAATTTCTTATATTATGTTTTGGAATCGTTTTTTAGAGGCACTCAAGTTGATTAAGATATTTAAGGGATGTTCTTAAAAGTAACAAGAATACGATGTAATGATAATTTAACCCACTTTTCTATAACCCACTTTCTAGGTCTGACATTGAAATCATGGGATATACATAATGATTATTTTTTATATTTATGATGAAAGTTTTGAAAAGAATGAAGACAAAATACTTGAAATATTTTCTCAGGATATTAAGATGTTATTTTAAATGTTCATTCTAATAAAATTAAATACATTCTTCGATTAAAAAACTCTAAAAATAAAAAAATATTTTACCATTTCTCATGTTCTGTATAATATGGATCCTTTGAATAAGTCCATAATAGAATATTCAAATCATTTTCCACATCAATTTTGGTGTTAAAATGTAAAAAATTGATGGAAATATAAGAGAGGTTAATCCTCATATATTTAGAATGTTTATTGGAATCATATTTCATTTAATGAATTCGAGGTTCAATATATTATACATTTTTACTCATTTTTATATGAATTAATATGATTCAACATAATATTACCTTATAGAAAGAAAAACAAATTATTATATCTATCGAATAGATATTTAATAACTTGATTTTTGGGTGTGACATAATAATCATTAGATTTCCATCATTATTATTGTTCATATTTATGATGATTTTTTATTCAAATAATGAGGACAAAATATATGAAATATTTTATCAGGATATTCAGATGTTTTTTAAATGACCATGCTAATGAAATTAAATACATTCATCGATTAAAAAAATCTAAAAATAATAAATATATTACACTATCTCATGTGATGTATACTGAGGATACGTTGAATTAGTCTTTCATATATGATTCAAATCAATTTTCCACAACAATTTTACTAGAAAATGTTTAAAATAGATGGAAACCGAAGATAGGTTAATCCACATAGATTTATAATGTCTACAGGAATCATATATCATTTAATGAATTCAAGTATCGATATATTATACACTTTTACTCTTTTTTTTATAAATAAATATGATTCAATAGAATATTACCTTTTTGAAGGAAAAACTAATTCTTATATCTATCAAATAGAAATTAAATTTTAGAATGAAGCATGATATAATAGTTGATATTGATCATTTTGGATATATAAAAGATGATGTGTTATGTTTTGATAATGAAATAAGATACAAATTTAGTTCTGTTTTATAATACTGGGAAACATTTGTACATAGGAAAAAACCCCACTTTTTTGGACTGACATTATAATCATAGAATTTCAATCATTTTTATTATTTATATTTTTGATTATATTTTTTTCATAGAATTAAGAAAAAATATTTGAAATATTTTCTCAGGGTTATAAGATAGTATTTTAAATGTTCATGGTAGTGAAATTCAATACATTCATCAATTGAAAAACTCTAAAAATATTAAGTATATTTCCCTTTCTCATGTGATGAATAATAAGGATCCTTTAAATTAGTCTGTCATAGAAGATTTTAATCATTTTTTCACATCAATTTTATTGGTAAAATGTCATATATTGATAAAAATAGAATAGAGGTTAATCCTAATAGATTTAGAATGTTTATTTGAATCATATTTCATTTAATGAATTCAAGGATCAATATATTATACATTTTTTCGCATTAATATATGAACAAATATTATTCAGTAGAATACTACATTTTATAATGAAAAAAAAATTCTTATATCTATCAAATGGATATTAAATTTTAGAATGAATAATGATATAATAGTCGATATTTATTATTTTTGTTATATAAAAGATAATGTTTTATGTTTTGTTAATGAAATATGACACAGATTTAGTTGAGTTTTACTATCTTGTGAAATATTTTTAAGTTGAAAAAAAGAATAAAAATTGGATTACCCTCAATATAAAGAACAATAATTTTTCTCCAGAACTATTTCATCTTATTAGGTGAATATATATTTCATAAAATTATGATCCAAACTATAATTATAAGGGTGGAATATGCTTGGAAAAATTCATATGCAAATATTTTATTCATATTATATTTAAATCAACTCCGATATAGTTCATCTAGAGAGACCCAATAATTACATACTTGGGAATTAAATTTCTTCTATATAATACATAATAAATCATATAAACAGATTCCCATAGATCATATTAGTTTAGTGTATTGCGAAATTGGGAACCAAATATTCCAATCATTGTGAAAGATCTTCATCGTCTCCCATAAAGATTTTTTCCATTTGTTTTCCAACCAAAAACATTTCTCTATATCCAGGGGAAATGAAAACATATAAAGGGTGATATAAAATTATCATTAAAGGTAAAAATGAAAAAAAAAATTAACAAAACCCTAAACATTGTATGATAAATACATGTACATAATGTTTAAACATCAAAATCTTTTGTTGTGAAATAATTCTGGGCAGTACGTAAGGCATGAATCATAAAGGAACATTAACCATGATAAATAGAGTATAGAGAAAACAAAAAATTGTGGAAAACATATAAAAACATAATATGATTTCCATATTATCAAATTAATTTCATCTAAGACCATCATAGTAGACATAGTCCATTACAGAACCATGTTTACTTGTCATTCCGGCCATATTTTACAGAACTACAATTACCTTCCGTTCCATCCATGCATTACTATACCCGATTTAATTTCTATTCCTGGCATTTCTATATCATGAGATATAATACTTTACCCAATTAATTGTAGAGTGATATGATTCCCAACCATTTCATAATGAAATCAATCTTAAATGTTCCACAAAAAAATCATTCATCATAGAATAACACATAAAATTAAATGTAATTACTAAACATCATTTCATTATAACATTATCAATATAAGATAGATGGTTGTTATAAAAAATTCTTTCACAATAATAATCATATCAAATTATGAAATGTTAATCAATTTCATCACAGATGGAAAATAATTTTCATAAAACATTTGTACATAATTCATATAAAAAATTACCTTTAGTCTTCAAAAAGATTTCATTTTTAAAAATTTCATACAATTTTAAAATAAAAAAATATAATTATAAATAAACTGGAAATATTGTAATGTATGTTTCATGGAAATAAGGTGTCATGAAACCGTAAAAATCCATTTATGACGTATAAGTTAAAAAAACATTCTCCTAGTACATTTTCCAGAAAATCCATAAAGTTCCACCTTTGGTAATCAAAATAAATATGTCATCCAAAACCTAGAGTACAATTCAAAAGTAGTAAAAATGAATTTGAACATAAATAGTATAATATTGAACATTTTATGAAAACATTGATGACAAATATATCCTCAGTAAATATTTATAAATAAACAATCTTGGATAAAAAAGAGACTGGAAATGTTATCCCTTACCAAAGATCTAATATCTTTCGTATATAACCATACCTCTGATATAATGATTTAAATAATGATACTAATTTATTACAGAATCATAATAATTTTTTTGATAATATTTATGATTATATTTTCATCTTTTTGTTAGTAACATTTCATTATTTCCCATTATTTGTGTATTAACTGTTTTATATTCTTATGCATATTTTGTCGGATTAGATGTTGATTCATTTTTGAGTTATAGTTATATCATTTAAAAAATGTTATTGGTATAATATATAAATATATAATATTTATTGATTTATTTCATTTATATAATAATTCTATAAATATGATAATTTTGAATGATTCATATCACACTGTGGATACGGTAAGCATTACATACACACACGTGATGATATTGTTTCCATAATTGATTAATGGTATTGAAGTCGATGGTGTATAATATCTATTAATTATTATATTATTATAATAATTAAAAATATTTATTACTTCCACCATTTTTCTCATCCACGTAAGGTGGTGTTAAATAACGTATTACACAACGGTGTGGAGACGGTAAGTCATACGTATGCACACAGGATGATTTTGTTTATCATAGAATAGATAGAAGGTGAAATTGGATTTTTTTACATATATATAATAACATGTCAGTATATGATTGATAGTAGTTTTATTAATTTATAATGAAGAAATAAATGTTGAGGTAGTTGAAGAAGAATGAAATTGGAATGAATCGATAGAGGAGATTACCTCTTCTTTGATCTGCCTCCTTTAAATTCCAAAATGGGGAACTATAAATGGTCTATTCAGAATACTAGAAACTCTATAATGTTACTAGGAATGTTAAAAAGTAAAATTGGTAAGGTTTGGCAGATATTTAAGGCTCGAAATTGAGTGAATAAGAAAAGTAGGAGGTGCCCTATTATAATTGAGGAGAGGGACATTTTTGAAATCTTTTAAAATATTAATTTTAGAAATTAAATTTAGAATAGAAATGGTCTAATACAAATTTAATTATAAGATAATATGTTTTTTGTTAGAATAACAACCATCCAATAATATTTAGACCAGTTTTGAATATTTGTTTATCCTTATATTTTGGGATAATACTTTTTTTACCGTTTTAAATCTTACCACGTATGATGTTTTTTAAGCATTATGGGATTATGTAATTATCATATCATGTCTAATAACCCACAAAAAGTTATTCAGGAAATATTTGGACTTATATTAACCATTCTGATGAATAATTTATTTTGAGGAATTTAATATCGTTTAATATGTTGTTTTTTGTTTTTTGTTATGGTTTAGGTAAATTTTGAACAGTATTCATAGAGGATTTTTTAATAAAAATCATAACAACCTTATTATATTGAAAAAAGAATTATATCATTCCTAATATGTTAGTGTAATCCAAAAAATTGGGTATGGATTAAAATTGTTCGTATTAAATAAATTTTAATTTTTATAAATTAATTTATTTTAATCATTGATTAATGAGGTAATCACTACAACATAATCGTTTCATAAGTAAATATCTTTATCTAATGTATAAAAATACAAAATAAAATACCTTGATGTATAAAATATTTTTAGATTTATAATTACAATCTATAGACATATAGATCATTTATATAGCCATATATTAAAATCAATTTCTAATAGATGTATGTTTGGGTTATAATTATCGTTACATAGATTTAATTCTTATAAAATGTCATTATCACATAGAAGTGAATTAATGGTGTCCTAAAATCGACCCAATGTTGACCATGGATGAAAATATATCCTACAAAACCATTATTACATTTTTTAGGGTTCTTTAATATTATTATTATAATATTTTTGTATCCTTGTTACCAGATTTACTAGTTTTATCATGCTAAAAAATTAATTACTAAAGTTATTATTCAAATGGTGTAAAAATAAAATATATCTATTTATACAATTTAAAATTTATTATTTCAAATATTGAATCCATTTTTTCAAATTCAAAACATAGAAGATTATGTAATTACATTAAAATTAATTCTTGTTGACAATACCAAATAGAGGGCTATTAAAACGTAATAAATATCAAAATATAGACACGTTTTTATGTCGAATTTTAAAATAAAATTTTATAAAATGACAATAATTAGATTAAATAATAAATACATAATCCAATTATAAATTAAAACATAATAAAAATATAAACAAACTATATAAATAAATTATATTAACATGCAGTTTTGAATTAAAATATAGTATTTTTACTATTCATTAACATTTGAATTTTTTCATAAATATACAAAAAATTAATAAAAAGTAAATATTTATATCCTTATTCCAAATAATATATTTATATTGTCATATTTAACTTATAAAAGTGTCAAAAAAAGATTTAAAATTGGTGCGCCATGAAAAGGTTGTAGAACTGAATTTTTGGAAAAATACTTTGTTTATCCGAAAAATTGTTTTTGTTCTCATTACATGTTCTAGAAAATGTGTATCATATTTAATAATGTTTTAATATTCCAAATATTATTAATTATATTCATAAAAATACTATTCTATCATATTAAATAATAATATTTAAATAATACGACGTTGTTTAGTGACACTCGGTATCACATAGAACACAATTTATCAAGGAAGGTCAATTATGTATTTAACTCAAGCCAAGATAGTGTTGATTTCATTGTAACATTCATATGGGTTTATTTATAACATAATCCAAATGTAGTTCATTTATACATTGAACAAAATCTATACATACTTTTGAGGGAAATAAATTTTATCACAAGAACATGAAATTGTATTCAACAGAAGCCAATAATAGTGTTGAGGATACTACAAGCTAATATAGTGTTACGTATAGCATAAGATAATAATGGTGTAGCATACAGTAGATGACCCCAATGAAATTAAAAAAAATCTATCTCATAAAATCTCATGGTGTTACATTCTATCCCCCTTAAAATGAATTTCTCCCTCATAATATGTCAATGTTATAAAAGGTTTTCTACATTAATGTTTCTTTTGTGGAAACCAACTCTATAAAAAGCGATACTAAAACTACATTTAAAAAATGTTAGAAACATAATGTTTTCCCAAGGTAACTCATAAATTTGTTTCCACATAAGATAAAATAGATGAGAAGTGAAAACATGAATATAGAGAAATATCTAACCATCAGGTTCTGATGGATTGTGATGTTGAATATGGTATGGATAATGTAAACCACCCAAAATCCATAAATCATTGATAATTTAAGGGAACCTCTAAATCATGAGATAATAAGGTACTAGGATAATATCATTGGATCTCATAATATTTTTCCTAATGTTGAATAATTTATATGTGAATAATTACTTACTTGATTTTGGTACAATCTCAATGTTGTTCATTACTTGATCAATTACCACTACATCTATTATTTAAAGAAATGATTTTGAATTTTCCATTCATGAAATTTTAGAAGAATATGTGATAGAATGATATGTCATTACATCTATCTCAATAAAAATGTTTGCATAAGTAATAAAATATGTATAAGTCCATGTCTAGTGAGATAAGACATTAATCTAACATACATAAAAAAACACTATAAATATTATGAATATTACTCTATATCATGTGATTTATACTTATGATCGACTGAATAAGACCACCATATATGATTTAAATTATTTTTCCACATCAAATTTTGTGGTAAAATGTTTGAAATTGATGAAAAATAAATATAGGTTAATCCTTATAGATTTACAATATTTATTGGAATCATATTTCGTCTAATTAATTCAAGGGTTGATATATTATATATTATTTATCCTTTTTTTTTTGAATAAATATGAATCAATTTAATATTAACTTATGATAGGAGAAAATAATTCTTAGATATAATAGGGGAAAAATTAATTTCAGACTGAAGCATGATATTATAGAGGATATTGAACTTTTTGGTTTTATAAATACTGATGAGTTTTTTAATGATTTGTGATACACATTTAGTTGAGATTTACTATCTTATAAAATATTTTAATGATGGAAAAATAATAATAATAACTACCCTAATTATAATGACCCAAAATTTTCATGCAGAACGATTTCATATTATAAGATGAATATATATTTCAAAAAATATGATAAAAACAATAACAGTAAAGGTGCACTATGTTTTCAAAAATAGATATGTAAATGTTTTGTTTATATTATATTTAAATCAAACCCCACTTAGTTCTTCTATAGAGATAGAAGGGTGATGTACATGGAAATTTTATTTCGTTTCTGGAATAGTTATGAAATGATACAAAAAGACACCAAATGATCCTATTAGTTTACTGTCTTTGGAAAATGAAAACAAAATATTCCAATCAGGGTGAATGATCTTCAACATCACCTATAATGATCTTCTCATTTTTTTCGAACCTAATTCATTTCATTAAATCGTGGGTATGAGAAAACATACAAAGGGTGATATGGAATTTTCAGTAATGGTAAACACGGAGAATAAAAAATTACATTAATATTTGATCATAAAAACAAGAACAAAATGCTTAAACATAAAAATCACGAGTCGTGAAATAATTATGGGAAGTATATAAGGCATATATCATAATAGAACATTAAACATGATATAATTGAATTGGATTAAATCATGTAATTGTGGTATACGAATAAAAACATTATATTATTCCCATAGTAGAAATAGAATTTCATCCAAGACCATAAATGTGGACATAGACCATTACTGAATAGGGTTAACATGTCGTTCCAACCATGTATTACAGAACCATATTTCCGTTTCATTCCATCCATGAATTATGGAATCAGATTTAAATTCCAATCCATTCATGTAAAACTCATGAGATATAAATATTTTCCCAATTGCATTGTAGGGAGATGTTAGTCCCACCCATCTCATAATTAAATAAATCGTAAATGTGCCAAAAAACATAAATCATTCATTATCGCCTATCCCATGAAATAAAATGGGATTATTAATCAACATTTCATCATAAAATAATATATAAAAGTTAAATGGCCATTATAAAAATAATTCAATCATTAAAAAATAAAATAAAATTATAAAACATAACCATGTGTCATCGTAGATAGAAATTAATTTTGATAAAACTCTTGAAGTTAAATCATGAAAAAAATCCTTTCGTCTTCAAAAAAGTATTCCTTCCCAGCATCAATGTCTCTATAAGGGTACCTGTAATTTGCAATGGCCATTCAGTTGTCTCGGTTTCATCCAGGGAATTCGTTGAACCTTCGTCGCTTCTTTCCACTACATTGGTTGCAATGTTCACTCGTCGTAGACCTCCAGTTCAGGTGTTCGAGAGGTACGTAAATCAGGAATGGGGTTTAGGTCGTTGTGTGGTTGTCGGGCTCCATGGGCCACATCAAATTCTTGTTTGTCTCGCAGATGAAGATGACCTGGCACATGCCTGGTCTCGTGTAAGAATATCTGTTAGAGAGTTTACATTCCATTTATATCGCTGGTCGTTTGATTTGAACATGAATCGTGACTATTCCTCGTCAGCAATTTGGATTCAACTTCCGGGGTTACCGCTACCCTTTCAGAATCCTGATCTCCTTCGTTCAATAGGTAATTCTTTTGGCCATTTCCTCTGTGCATATTGGAAGACAGATTCCATGGTGCATCCAATAGTTGTGCGCATTTGTGTTGAAATGGAGATCTCCCATCCTCCACACGACAAGGTATGGATCGTGATTGAAGGGCAATACAGGTACGTGCAATGTATCTTCTATGAGTCATGTTCCTTGTTTTGTTCCTTCTTCCATATACAGGGCCACCGTGTTGAGGAGTGCCGCATAAGGTCTTCGGCGGTTGTGGCTGGTACTTCTTCGGTGAGTTAGGGTGACTCAGGTCAGGTCGAGGGTGATGGAGCAGGTTCTGGTAATGGATATGAGCCTATTGCGCACGAACTGAGATTACAGGAGGTGCCTGCAGATACCATTGATCATCTTGAGGCACTTCGGAGTTCCAAGGAGTAGGGGTCTCCTTGCCAACCTGGGGTGGGGTTCCCCATCCCTTCTAATGCCTCGTCAATGGATTATACTGGCTCAGGGAGGGTGAGGTCTGCAGGTCCAGTTTTGAAGGAGGCAACAACGGTTTCGGAACCTCAGGTGGAGGCGGTTGTTGAAGGCCCCAAGAAGGATTTGGGTGGTTTCCAGGCATCTAGCAGCATAGGGAATGAGGGTCGGGGTCTTGTGGTTGGGGCTTTGGCGAGGCCCTCCCTGCCTACAGTCGTGGCTTCCAGATTTGAGGCCACCTGTGCTCCGGTCAGGGGCAAGGAGGATCAGAATCCTCAGCCTCAATATATGGGCAGGGGCTTTGATCAATCTATTCATCTGGAGGGATCAGGTGATGGGGAAGCTGTTGTCATGAATAAAGAAGGGTTAAGTGGTGTAGGGTCTGCTCTGGGTAGCATCCCTAGCTAGCCGATAAGGAATGTACTGGAGGTGCAGACCCTGACCAACCTTGGAGATGTAGGGGGGTTGGGCTCTGCCTTTCGGCCATGGGCTATCTCTCCAGTCCGGACACCAGTCGTCTTGAGCAACAAGTTTGAATGGCTGGCTGAGGAGGCTGCACTGGTTGGGGATGGTCAGGACAATAGGGGAACGATGATGGTTTATTTTTGGAAGGTCGGATTATGGAGAATGTTCATCCAGAGTGTGATGATGGTGGAGGGGAATCTGAATGCGACGTGGTCTGTAGAAGTTTCTCAGAAGCATAATCTGGTTTGAGGAGTATCAGGAGGAAGAGAAGAAGGAGGGGTAGGAAGGATTACTCCTCCTTACCTCATCCTATGAAGACCCTGTCAAAAAATAATCTTTTGGTGGAGAAGCTAGACAATGAGATCATAATGATTTTTGGATAACATGATATTTCCATGGACTTGGTTTTAAGTTCGGATGATGTGGTATCAGAGCAGGTGTTATTTCTCAACGCTTCAGAAGAGGATATAGCCAAGATGATGGGTAGGAATCTTGAAGTGGATCTTAATGAGGAGCAGTACATTTGGGTTGACAAACAGGACACGATCCTGGTTGGAGGTTTCAATAAGGGGTTGATCAGACTTGAGGAGTATATGCAGGTCGGGAATAAACTGACTTTTTTCCTTTGAAGTCCTGATATGGGGGGATACACTTCTGCAGGTATCTAATTTATCCTAGAGGATATTTAGAGACACTGACTCGGGTAGAATTCAACTGATTTTCAATGACTCTATTTTACTTATTTCCTAACTTATGCTTTGTTGAGTTACCGTACTTGTTGTGTGAGGAAAGTTGAAGGGTCGGTTTGGCTCAGATGGGCTAGAGCCAGATGCTTCTTTCTCTACAGTCCATTTGGGATATGGTTGATATAGAGGGATGTCTACCCATCGGGAGGGACCATGCTTTCATGGGATCGCCGAGTGGTCATTCATTGGAGTTAGCGGTTGCTGCTTATGCTTGGATGAGGTTATTGATGATCTTATGTTTGTCGCTGTTTGATGCTTGTTGAACTTATGGTTTCTCACTTTTACCTCAAAACTGTCTCTTTTAATAAAAAATAATAATTATCAGTCAGTATACATCATGTAAATAAGGATCATGAAACGGTAAAAATCCATTCATGACATATATGTTAAAAAACATTATCCTGGTACTTTTTCCAAAAAAGACAAAAAGTTCCTCCAATGGTAAAAAAAATAAATATTCCTTCCATACCATAAAGTAAAATTAAAAATTTGTAAAAATAATTTAAATTTATATAAATGAATATAATTCATATTATGAAAACACAAATGAGAAATATATCCCCATTAAATACATACGAATAAACAATCTCAAGAAATATATGAGATTGGAAATTTTTTCCCTTACCTAAGATCTAATATGATTCGTATGTATCAGTATCTCTTATGTGATGATTTAAATAATGTTTTTTATTTATTCCAGAATCCGAATAATTTTAATGATAACATTAATGATCATATTTTCATTTGTTTGTTAGAAATGATTCATTGTTACTATTTATTTGTGTATTAACTACTTTATATTGTTATCCATGTTTTATTGGATAAGATCTTGTTCATAATTTTCAAATATAGTTATATACTTTACAGAATGGTATTAGTATAATTTATATCATATTTATTCATTTAATTCATTTATATAATCATTCTTTAATGTAGATATTGTATAACAAATAACATCGCACTGTGGAGACGGTAAGTCGTACAAACACACGAGCGACAATATTATTCAAGTAATTGATTAATCGTATTAAAGTGGATGGTGTATATTACCTCAGAAATAGTATCAGGTTATATTAACAATATATATTAATTATTAACACTATTATACTCATATATGTATGGTATTGGTGAAAAACATATTACACCATAATGTGGACAAAGTTTTCCATACGTACACACATGTTGTGATTTTTTTTTTCACATGATGGATGGAAGGTGAAAAAGGGTTGTTAAATATTTATAATAACTTGTTAGTATACAATTGAAACATGTGCTATTACTTTATAATGATGTTACTAATGCATATTATGTTGAAAAAGAATGAAATTTGAATGAATCGATAGAAGAGATTGCATATTCCTCCATGTGCCTCCTTTAAATTCACTCTTAGTGTAGTAGAGTTTCTCTATTGAGAATAACAGAAACTCTAGAATGTATTTTGGAATGTTTAATATTGAATCGGGCTGAGTTTGGATGATACTGAAGGCTCAAATATATTTAAGATGACAGAGGGGAGGATCCCTTTTATAAGAGATGAGAGGGGCAGTTCAGGAAACTCGTAAAAAAATAATTTATTATGAATACAATTTTGACTAAAAATGGTCCAAAACAAATTTTATCCAATAATAAGATGATTTTGGTTACAATATCAATCATTAAATAATTTTTACACTTGTTTTAAATATTATTTTATTATTATATTTTTTGGTTAACCCTTATTTTACCCTTTTTAATCTTATCATGATATCATGTTCTTGACACATTGTGGGTTAATTTAATTACCATATAATGTAAAACGTCCCAACAAAATATATTTCTGTCATATTTGGACTTATATTAATCATTTTTTTTCTAATATTAGATTATTTTGAATTTAATATCCTTTAATAAATTGTTTTTGATGTTTTATGTTATGAATTATGTCAATTTTGGAGACTATTCATACTTATTATTATTTTAAATGATAAAAAAAATTTATCTTCCAAATCAAAGGCATTAAATCATCCCTACTATGAAAATTTAATAAAAAAAATCATTTAAGGCACCAAATTGTTTATATACATTTTTTAATATTTAAAAATTTGTTTATTTGAATATTTAATTTATGTGGTAATCACTACATCATAATTCTATCATAAATAAATATTTTTATCTAATGAATAAAAATTATAAATAAAATACCATGATGTTGGAAATATGTTTATATTTCTAGTTACTTTGTATCCATATATAGATCAGATATATAATCATGTTTTAAAATAAATTTCTGAAAATAAATATGTCTGGATAATAGTTATATTTATTTTAAATTAATTCCTATATAATCTCATTATCGCATCCTTGTGAATCCATGGGGACCCTAAATCGATCCAAGGATAACCATGGTAAATTATATCTCATCCAATATGACAATTAAATGTGTTAGAGTAGTTTAATATTAATAAAATATTTTTTTTATCCTTATTTTCCAGATTTACCCATTTAACTATGGTAAATATAATAATTACATAAGGTACTATTCATAATTTCTATAATTAAAGGATACTTATTTACTCAATTATAAACATCTAATTCCAAATAGTGAATCCATTTTTCCAAATTGACAATAAATATTTTGCAGTAATTACCTTAAAATTAATTCTCATTGTCAAAACAAAAAAGCTGGTTTTTAAAAGGTAATAACTATCAAAAGATTGACATTTGTTTATGCCAAATTTTATAATAAAATCACTTCCAATGACAAATATTAGATAAAATTACTAAAAATTAATATAATTAATCTGAAAAACCAAATAAAAAAACAATCAAACTATATAAATAAATTAGATTAAAAGATATTTTTCAATTAAAATGCATTATATTTATCTATTCATCAATATTTGAATTTTTTATGATAAATACCAAAAATTCACCAAAAGTAAATTTTTATATTCCAATTCAAAATAAGATGTTTATCATGCATATTTAACTTATAAAAGTGTGAAAAACTGGATTAAAAATGGGTGCACTATGAAATGGTGGAAAAAATAATTTTTTTAAATACATCTATTGTCGAAAAAATTGATTTTTTTCTCATACCATGTACTAGAAAATTATTAAGATGATTTATAATGTTATAAAATTAAAACCTTACTTAATAATATTAATAAAGTCTAGTTTATATACCCTTAAATAGTATGATTTTATAAATATATTGTTATTTAGCGACACTTGGTATCACATACAATGAAAGTTATCGAGGAAGGTCACTGATGGGTGTAACTCAAGCCAAGTTATTATTGTGTGTAGTTCAAGATTCCTTTGGTGGTATTTATAACATAATAAAAACATAGTTCATTTATACATCGAAAAAAATGTATACATGTTTTTGTGAGAAATGATTCTATCAGAAGAACATGAAATTGTGTTCATCACAAGCTAAAAATAGTGTTGCGTATACTGTTATCTAATACTGTGATGAATATAGTGAAAGATAATCATGGTGTTGCATGAAATAGATGACACCAATTAAATTAAACATAATATATCTTATTAAATATCAGGGTGTTACATGCTACCCCTTTAATAAATAATTTCGACGTTATAATTTTCTGATGTTATAAAAGGTTTTCTACTTTAATTTTTCTTTTGTGGAATCCCACATCATTAAAAGGGAAACTAAAACATCATTTTAAAAAGTAACATTAGATACGCAATGGTTACCAAATGTAACGCATCTCTATGTTTTCATTTAGGAGAACATATATGGGATGTGAAAACATAAATCTAGAAGAGATATCTACCCATCATGTTCTGATTGATAGTGATATGGAATAAGGTTTAGATAAAGTTAATTATCAGAAATCCCTAAATCTACAATGATTTAGGGGATCATATGATTCAATTAATTAGAAGGTACTAGGATACGATTTTTGGTTTTCAAGATCCTTTTCCTAATGCTGAATAATTTTTCATGTGAATAAATATATACTTGATTTTGGTACAATCTCCCTGTTGTTCGTAGCTCGAAAATTTACCACTGCATCTCCTATTTAATTAAATAATGTTGAATTTTTCATTCATGAAGTGTTAGAAGATCATGCGACAAAATGATATTTCATTCCATATGTCTCAGTAAAAAATTTATAATAAGTAATAAGATATTCATAAGTCCACTTCTAGTGAGATAATACGTTAAACTAACCAAAATAAAAAATAGAGAATAACTTGTACTCTACAGAAATGGATATAGGTACAATCCTTACAAATTCAAAAAATTTAAAACATTAAAAATATGTGAACTAAATCAAAATTTCATTTATCTCCCATATCTCATTTGGAAATTCTATGATGTCACATTCCAATATGTGAATTTCTTAATCATGTATTTAGTTTAAAAAATGATAATAACATGAATTCCCATATAACCTTAGTGAAAACATGAAATTTGTCAAAATTTAACTCTTACCACATACCAAAATCCTAAAAATTAAATATATTCAAAACATGATATTGATTTTTTATATTATGAGTCTTGAGTTTATTAATATTATCAAACATCTCATTATCTCCGTGTCCATTCATTATTTGCATATAATATACTTACCAAAAATGTTTCAATCACATTTAAGGGTTACTGGTACCATAAAATTATTTAATATGACAATAAACCAATTCATAGATAATCAAATATTACATAATACAGTAAATGAGATTCTAGAACAATATTTTGAAATATCATTACTTGATCACTTATACATTCCACCACTTTATTGTCAAAATCAACAACACCAATAGTGATTTCATGTGATTTTCCCTTATCTTTGGGATTACGTGGTTGTTGACATCGATCATCATTAACCATTGGATTATGGAATTGTTTAGAATAATTCCCTATTTCATTTTACTTGCTGCATTGAAGTTTTGGTGGTATGTTCTGTGTAGTCTTTTCCCTATTCACATCATTAGTAAAATTCTTACCAATACATTGGCACTCAAATGATCGATGAACTTATTTTCTACAATTGATTCATTTTCAAGTCCCTTTATGAAAGTATCCACCATGATTCATTCAAGAGTTTGACAAAAATGAAACATTCATCTTCTTTTCACCATTATTTTGAGATTTTCCATTTATCTCCATATTTAGTTTCATGTCAAAACAATGATAATGATATAGTAAAGACCCCGAAATATCATAGAAATTTTTTTCATAAATTATTTTGAATTTTACGAGTCTGCAATTTTTGACAGTACCTAATTTTATGGCCCGGTGTGCCTTGAATCAATTTCTGAAGTTTTGTTCGGGTACGTTCAGTAAACGTACGTGCGAGTATTTCTATCTTTTGAACCACTGCTCGAAATTGAAATCTGAGGACACCAATTAACTCGCAACGCCGGTATTCTATTAAGGAAACCTCTACCGGATTTGCGTTTGGTCGAGAGAAGACATTTATTTTGGGGATTCTTAATAAATTAAATAAAATTTATGTGTTATATAATTTTATTTAGTTGGTGGTTTTTATCTCCAAAGGTAAAATGGAGGTGGGTCCCACCCTCCACATAACCTCCCATGGGAGGATATTGTGTGGTGGTGCCCACACGAACACCAAACCCCTCAACTCCCTTTAAAACCCCCATTGTAACTCTTGGTATCCCCATTGTATTAATAAATCCATCTCTCACCTATTTAAATATTAAAAACTCTCCACCTCCAACCTTCTCTCATTAATGTGCCACACCATCAAATTAATTAGTTATGCTCCCTCAATTAATTGATTAATTTGAATTGTTTTGAAATTCATAGAAATATAAGTTTTAGGGAGCCTATTATTTTATTTGCATTGGAAAATATTCGGTTGGGAGGCTTTAGGAGAATTATATAGAATAACATCCTATCCAACGAAGAACATCCCTTCCAATTCTTCAACTGGGGTAAGAACGTGAGGCGATGCTCAAGAGGAACATCATCTTCCTTCTTCTTCCTCTACGTCAAGGGAGTAGACGCTGCCTGCAAAGAATGTCGCCAACAACAACTCTTCCTCCTCAGACGCACCCGACGTCAACAAATCGACACCGTCGTCAACGAATGATCATCAATTCAAGGTAGGGGTTTTGTATACTTTTAAATGATTAAAATTATACCCTTATTCTTGATGAATGTTTTGGTTCGTATTTGTCCATTTGTTATCGCCTAAAGCGGAGGGCACATGCCGAACATACACGGCCTAACGAACCTCCGTTGATTCTTTTTTTTTTGTTGACAATAGAGGTGGATCTAGTAGGGAGTAGTGTCGTCGCACTGCTCCGGAAGAAGGATATTGTGGCCATGCAAGACGTGGTGGACGGAAGAGGTGGTTGCGACTGGAGTCGATGGTGACCAGAGGTGGCGGGTGTGCGTCGGCCCTGTGGAGGAAAACTGTGGCCCGCATTCACGGGCGTCTTGGGATGAATGAACGACCAACTAATAATGGTCGGGCTACTAGACCCGGCACCTGCAGGTGCCACATGGAGGAGATGAGGCCCGCAACCGCGGGCCACTTGTCTAGGCAAACCGGCCAGCTATGGCCGACCATGCTAGAAGATCGCGACGCCAGTAGGTGCCACGTGTCGGGGGAAATGCGGACCAAAACCATGGGACACTCTCCGGAGTACAGGCTTGGAGACTTCCGGCTAGGATGAAGACCCACGGCACCACATAGCTCTGCATGGGATAGACATCGGCCCTCTGTGTGGGCCACTCGAGCCGGACAGAACCAGCCGGCTTCGGCATGCCAAACAAGTAGAGGCGGCACCACTCGACACCTCCAGGTGAACCAGACCCACCCACTCTACGGGCCGGGTCTTCAGGTGGGTCACTCCCCACTGGGCCGGGAAGACCCCCTATCTATGTCAGACCCTGCAAACGATGATGGGCTAACCCCCCATATGGGTCGGACCCGGCGAGTTGGGTCAGGCCGACCCGCCTCCCGATGAGGATTGACAGGCTAGGCCCAACATCACATAATTGAAAATATCATTATGATCGTGTGTCCGAACGACGCACCGTATGTAGCACTAGGACACTTACGATGAGGTGGTCCTTTTGCGATACTCAAAGTGAGTTTTGGAAGACTTTGGAAATTGGTTGGGTTTGAATCGAGCGTAAATCCAACTGGGCCCCTAGAATAGAAAATCCAATAACACTCAGACCGGGTGTCCCATTGACCCGCCATCTGCCACGTTGGGATTATTTTCATGAGACAGAACTTCAGGATACATTAACTCAAGACTTCATGATAGTTGATGTATTGAACCCTTTGCTCAAGGATCAGACCCTCCTGGAATAAAGCGTGTTGTGTGTAGGAAACCTAGAGCAGGATGCGACTGCGATGACTACTATACATGAATCCTCTATGGGTTCGACGACGATGAATACTGTATCGGAATCCTATGTGGGTTTGACAGTTCTGACTTTTCATCTTGTATCCTATGTGGGTTTGACAGAATAGCCGGTCATGTATCTTATGTGGGTCTGACAGCTCATATGAATTATAGCTCGTCTAATATCATGTGTGGGTCTGATAGCTTAGATGAGATAGATAATCCTATATTTTTTGTGGGTCTGACAGCTTAGACAAGGAAGCTGGTATGTATCCTGTGGGGGTCCGATAGCTTAGCTGGTCCTGTATCCTCTGTTGGTCTGACAACTTAGATGATCCAGTGGCTACATCTGATCATCTATATCTCTCTACTATTATGGAATACCTGTGTGATATGGGTCATGTCTTTCAAGAATTATCATCGGGGTGATTGAATTTACTTCCTTTGGGTAATTGTTTTGTTCTTGGGATCAAGAGTTGGAGCCGATCTGAGATTGGTAACTTAGGTATATCCATGGGAATATACCTAAGTAGGGTTGGTTGATACTTCGTGATTGTATCTTTCTTCTTTTGTTTATCCTTTGTGGATATTGTGAGACCATGTGGGTCTCGGGGTCCCTAATGTGTATCATTACAGTCACCCATGCACAGGCTATGCCCATACCTTGTTTTGTTGGATGCAGATGAAGGACAGCGCTGACGGAGGCCGAAAGCGCCATGATTAGACGGTACCTGGAGCTGGACCTTGTGACGAGTCGACGCATGGAGAAGACTGAAAGACATTAATTCTAAGGTGACCATCTGTACCTACCCATCAAGTAGGAATCTCAGAGGATGATCTAGGAGCTACTATTTACTTTCAGTTGTTTGTCCATTTTAACCTGTACTTGTTACTCAATTGGGTTTTTATACCAAAACACATACTTTGTAGCACACTCTTTTGTATTCAGTTTTACATAGTTTTTACTTCTTTTTGTGTACTCTTTTGTGTTTGTTTACTTTTATAAAGGTAATGCCTTCCCTTCTTAGAGGTTTATGCGTTTGGTTCTAGTCTCCAGCCCCTGGCCTATAGACGGTGGGCTTGGTGTAGTCACAGTACGGGCCCCGAGGATGGGTCATGAAAAATTGGTATCAGATGAGTTTGTTCTACTACAGAACCTAGGACTCTGATATGTATTACTGTGACACAATAGTGTTAATATCATTGAGTTTAGTTTTCAGTCAAGGGAGTCCAGTGTGGGTGGGGCGTCGATGTATCCAAACACCAGGACCCTGACTTCTTATTTTCGACTCAGTGCATGAAAACACTAATTGTGACCATGTTTTCAAGAGTTTTCTTTGTGAAATCTTTGAGTCAGCTCACCAGGTATATCTTATTGATCATGTCACACCAGTTCCTTATCAGGATTATTCTGCATAGACTGTCATCTAGTGTTTTCGAGAGAAGAGACGATGACGACCACTGAGTGAGGGGGCTCTGGTTTAGGGAAATATTTCTATTTTGGCACCATCGAGTGGTGTACCAGTAGAACCACAACTCGTAGGGAAGCATATACCCCTAGCCGCACTGGAAGACGGTGCATGCCAACTGAGTGAGTTTCATGAGTTACAGTTGTAGAAGCCTCTGAGGTTTCAAGGCGAGAGAGATTCCCAGGCAATAGAGGACTGGATGGAGGCAATTACTAGAGTTTTCCACCTTGTTGAGAAACTATTATAGGATATGTTGATCTTAGATACTAATATTTTTCAGTGAGTGACCATGAGGATGGTCCACATAATTATGAGGTTTCGGTACTTGGACTATTTTTTGAGATGGTATCTTCGGGAAGTGGGACAACTATATCACTACCCGTTGGTCATCAGACACTACCGGCGGTACTGGTAGAGGACAGTTATAGGCTTAGTACATTACATGTGTTTAAGCACCAAATATCCCTCATGTTCTGAGGCGAGCCCGTACCATAGGCGGCTGAGGACAGGCTTGAGGAAGTTGATGAGATTTTTCTAGAGCTTATGTAGTTTCGAAAGTATGATGTGTCGGTAGCTGAGTATTCATTGATGCATACATATCATTCCAGGTACTCGATGAATACGATGTGAATAGTGCTTTAGAGCACAGACCATTAATCGAGGTGTGTTTAAGTATAGATGAATCAGCAGGGCAGCAGACGTGGAAGCGAAGCTAGGAGAGTAGCATGAGGTGGTAAAACATTCGACATGTTACAACCACCCGCCTTTGTAGTCCCCACTTGGCTCAAGGAGCAGGAGGGATGGTTAATAGAGTAGCTGCATGCGGTCAAGGAGTGTGACCAAAGGTATCTATGAATTATTTTAGGTATGGTCTATGTATACTACTAGCTATGGAATCAATAGTCAGAGGTACCAATCATTCCTTCCTTCCACAAATCTTGTCCCAGGCCAAGAGTTCCTGGTTAAGCTGTTGACTAGACTGTCATGTCTGCAGATACCTTTTGGAGGACACTCAATAATCACACATACTATGACAGTGTGATCTGACTCTTGAGGTGATAGTTTCAATTGGATACTCTTTGTGACAGCGTCGAGGCCTTACGAAGTTAGTTTGGGTATGAACATGGCAACAATAGTTTGTACACATATTGACTGTATTAGGAAAAAAGGTTTTGGTATATCTACAATGTTGGGATGGGGTTTTCCTTTGTTAGAAAAAAAAGAAAACCCAGGCAGCACATGATGGATTCATGCATAAGAGGGTGCAGTCGATCACCTAGTAGTCGGACAGTCATACATTTGTGCCAGACTTCTCCAGAGTTGTAGCACCACCATCAGCTTTGATGAAGAAGGGGAAACCCTTCATATGGTTAGAGAGATTCTAGAAGAGCTTTCAGAAGGTGAGGAAGAGGTTGACAAGTGATCCCATCTTGAGGATACTGGAAGAGGGTGTTGGGTACGTAGTTTATTGTGATTCATCAGGGACTAGACTCAAGTGTGTCCTAATGTCGAAGCGAGAAGTGATCGAGTATGGTTCACAACAGTTGAGACAACATGAGTAGAACTACACTACCCATGACGTAGAGTTAGCATCAGTGGTATTTTCCTTGAAGATGTGGCTACAAAATCTGATGGTGGGCATTTTACAGTCTACTCTGACCACTAGAGTCTCAGATACCTCTTCTCATAGAAGGACTTGAACAAGAGGCAACGACGATGGATCAAGTTACTCCTGAACTACAACTTAGAGATAGTCTATACTAATGGAAGGAGAACATTGTAGAAGATACTCTCCCCAGGAGATCTCGCTTTCAGCTTCTAGGAGAGGCGAAAGGGCAGTTGGCCGCATTGTAGATATCCTATGTGGATAGAGATAGAGCAGACTTTTTGTAGTCTCTCTCAGTCCCTTCTCCACTCCTTCAGCGAGTTAGAGAGGCGAAACGTGGGAACATTGAATGTGAGGCACGACATGCTCATATATCCTCAGGGCAGGCACCTGATGGATTTTCTAAAGGTGGGGAAAGAGTCATACTCCTCAGAGGACAGACTATGTTAACAGTTGCACTACAGGAAGAGGTGTTGTGAGAGTTCCACACTTCCCCTCTAGCGGTACATCCAGGAGTGGTGAATATGTCTTAGGACCTCAGATGACAGTGCTAGTTTCCAGGTATGAAGAAACCGGTAATAGATTTTATCTCTCGATGCCTCACCTGTCAGCAAGTGAAGGCCGAGCACCAGGTTCTAGCAAGATTTGTTCAGCACTTAGAGGATTCAGAGTGGAAGTGGGATGGGATATCCATATATTTCGTGATGGGGATTCCATGTACATCTAGTGGACATGAATATATCTAGGTGATTGTCGATTGACTCACCAAGTCAGCCCACTTATTACCGATTAGAGAGAAGGGCTTCGAAAAGAGCTTGGGATGCCTCTACGTTTAGGATATCGTATGGATTCATGATGTGACATCATCTATCGTCTCCGATCGAGATGCTTGTTTCACTTCCTAGCTATCAAAGGGGTTACAGGAGGCCTTTGGGACACTACATTTCTTGAGCACTGCCTTCCATCCTCAGATGGATGGTCAGATAGAGAGGACCATTTAGACTCTCGAGGACATTCTCCGTGCATGTTTTCTCAACTTTGGTCGCAGCTGGGAGGATCACTTACCGTTGTGGAGTTTGCGTTCAACAACTGCTACCTATCCACCATCAGGATGGCCCCTTATGAGGGAATGTACGCCCGACCGTGCAAATCGCCACTATGATGGACTGGCCCAGGGGTGTCAGCACCTATAGGACCAGAGAAAGTGCATGTTATGACAGAGAAGGTGCCGATCATCCAAGTGAGGATAAAGACTGCACAAAGTAGACAGAAGTCCTATGCTGATAGGATAAGGAGACCACTGGAGTTTGAGGATGGTGACCACATATTCCTACAAGTCTCACCTCGATGAGTTCTATGGTGATTTGGATGAGGTGGCAAGTTATCTCTGCGATTTATCAGGCCGTTCCAGGTCATCATTAGAGTAGGTGAGGTGGATTACTACATGACCCTTCCACCTCAATTGCACCCAGTGCATGATGTCTTCAATGGTTCTCATCTGAGGAGATACGTGCACGAACCATCCCACATCATCAGCCAAGGGGAGATGGACATCGATGACAGGGAAAAATTCACGGAGGATCCTTTGGAGATTGATGATCAATAGGAGCGGGTCCTACGAGGATGGCCAATTCCTCTTGTATGCATTCGATGGAATCACGGGAACCTCCAAGTGATCACTTGGGAGCGGGATGCTCAGATGCATCCTCAATAGCCCCATTTGTTTCCAAGTGTGTGTTGTAGCTTTATAGGGACGTAAATCCCTGAAGTGGGGGTAATGTAAAGACCTATAAATTTCAAGGAATTTTCTTTGCTAAATTCTATCAAATATTACAAGTCCGTTGTTTCTGAAGGTGCCTGATTCTGATGCCCGGTGTGCCTAGAATCAATTTCTGATGTTTTTTTCGGGTACATTTAGTAAACGTATGTGCCGGTTTATCTATCTTTTGAACCAGTGCTCAGAATTGAAATTGGAGGACACCAATGAACTCACAGCACTAGTATTCGCTTAAGAAGACCTCTACCATAGTTGCTTTTGGTCGAGAGCATATGTTAATTTTGGGGATTCTTAATAAATTAAATAAAATTTATGTGTTACATAATTTTATTTATTTGGTGCTTTTTATCTCTAAATGGATATTGGAGGTGGGGACCACCCTCCACATAACCTCCCATGGGAGGATAATGTGTGGTGGGGCCCACACGAACACCAATCCCCTCAACTCCCTTTAAACCCCCCCCCCCTTTGTAACTCTTGGACTCCCCTTTGTATTAATGAATCCATCTCTCTCCTCTTTAAATTTTGAAAACTCTCCACCTCCTACCTTCTATCATTAATGGGCCAACACCATTAGATTAATTATTTAAACTCCCTAAATTAATTGATTAATTTTAATTTTTTTAAAATTAATGACAATATTAATTTTGGGGAGTCTATTATTTTATTTGCGTTGGAAAATATTCTGTTGGGATGCTTTGGAAGAATTAGAGAGAATGCAATCCTCTCCAAAAAAGAACATCCCTGAAACTTCTTCAACCAGGGAATGAACATGAGGCGGTGCCTGTGAGGAATTTCATCTTCCTTCCACATCCACTGCATCATGGGAGATGACTCCACCCAAGAAGAACATCTCCAACACTGACGATTCCTCCTCAGACGCACCCGATGTCAACAAATCGACATCGTCGTCACCGAATGAACATTGATTCAAGGTAGGGTTTTTTTATAATTTCAAATGAATAAAATTATACACTCATTCTTGATGAATATTTTGGTTCATAATTGGCCATTTTTTATCACCTAACGTAGAGGGAGAGGTCCGAACAAACACGGCCTGATGACCCTCTATTGATTCTTGTTTGCGTTGACAATGGAGGCGGAGCCAGTAGGGCGCGATGCCGTCGCACCACGCCGGAAGAAGCTGACCATGTCCATGTAGGCCATGGAATATGGAAGAGGATGTGGAGACCGAAGTCAACGACGACTAGAGGTGGCAGCCTTCTGAGGTGGCAGCTGCACGCTGGTCGCGTGCAGGAAAACTGCAGCCCGCATCCACGGGCTGCTCAGGCTGAAGAAATAGACGACTATTGTCAGTCATGCTAGTGGACCATGACACCCGCAAGTGTCGCACATAGGATATGTGTCTCACAATAATGGGCCTCTTGGCTGGGCGAACTGCCCGGCTGGGCTGGAAGATCGCGGCGCCCGCTGGCGCCGCGTGGTAGGGGAACCGCGACCCGCAACCGCGGGCCGCTCTCCGGAGAATCGGCTGGCAACCTGCTGGCCAAGATGAAGACCCATAACATCACTTGGTGATGTGTGGGAGAGATAGTGGCCCACTATGCGGGCCCCTTGCGCTGGACAGAACCAGCCCGCTTTGGCCAGCTGGGCAGGAAGAGGCGGCGCCGCTCGGCGCCATCGGGCAAACATGATAGGCCCGCTCTGCGGGCCGGGTCCGTAGGTGGGTCATGTCCCACAAGGCTTGGATGACCCCAAGCTAGGTTTGACATACCAAAACGAGCCGAGCCAACCCACCTGCCAAGTCGGGCCTGCCGAGCCGGGTCGGGCCGACCCGCCAACTGACTGGGTTTGACGGGTCAGGCCCGACATCGCTTAATTGTGAATATCTTCAAGACCACGCATCTGAACGACACGCTGTATGTGGAATTGGGACCCTCATGATGAGGCAGTCATTTTTCGATACTCTAAGTGATTTTTGGACGACTATGGAAAACATCAAGGTTTGTATCAAGCGTAAATCCTAACGGGCCCCTGGAACGGAAAAACCAATAACTCTCAGTACGAGCGTCCGATTGACGCTCTGTCTATCGTGTTGGGTTTATTATGAGGAGATGGAACTTCGAGATACATCAAATAAGGAATTAGAGATATTTTATATATCAACCCCTTTGCTCGAGGCACGGACCCTCCCGGAATCGAGCTTGCTGTGTGCGGGATCCCTGAAGATTGTTGCGACTGCGATGACTACTGTACTGGAATCCTCCGTGGGTTCGACGACGAAGACTACTATTCCAGAATCCTATATGGGTTTTGTAACAACCCAAGGTTTTCTAAAAAGAAATTGAAAATGCTTGAAATTTTTTTTAGGTATATATTTATAAGTATCCTTTAAACATAATTTTATTTCTTCTATGATTAGAATTTCAAGAAACTGTCATCTACAATTGGGTTCAGTATGTTATTTAGCGTCTGATGAAACAAACTTGTTTTTTTGGTGAATAGTAACATGCCCTTATGAATAGTAATATGAATAGTAATATGACCTCATGAATAGTAAATAATATTATTATTTTATTTTTCCATGGCAATAGGATAATGGGGTCATAATTAATTTTCCAATGTCACATGAAACTAGTTGCACTTAAATATTGTTATTTTTCGAATTCACTGTGATCTTATTTTAAAATTAAATTAATAATATTTAGAAAATTATTTTTGAAAAATGGAGTTCATTTTTGAATTCTACACATCGAAAAATGGTTGGGGTAAATTTTTGGTATTTTTCTGAAACTCTTGAATTTTCGGTGAATGGTGAAATACGATAAAATACCGTATAATCAATTTATCGGTAAATATGCAATATTTGTGACATCATAAGTGATGAAAGGACACTTGCCTCGAACTCACTTGATATTTTCACTAATTAAGGCCACTTGATTTGAGATTATTCAAATTCTTGATAAAAATATTATAATAATAATTAAAATAATCTAAAATACCTCCCCTCCTCCACTATAAATATCACCCTCACTCCCCTCTTCCTCCCACACCTCTCAAGCCTTGAGCATTGTCTAATTTCTGCCGAATTCCCTCCTCAATCTTCTTCCCCACGTCCTAGATCTTCTTGTCTCACCAAAATACCAAAATCAAAGCCCTTAAGAAGGATCTCAAGGAGAAGAGATCAAGAGGTAAACATCCTCTTTCATTTTCATTCTTTCCTTCCATTTTATGTTATTCTCTTCCTTTCCCTTTGTCTTTTGTTGGGATATTTAATTAAATATTTCCCCTTACTGTCCAAATTTTGTATGAATGATGAGATATTCCATTCCTCTCATAAATCTTGTTTTTATGAAATTTTAAGAGACGCTGTTAGGCTGCTGAATTTCCGTAAGAAATTTCTCATGTTTTCTTTATTTAATGATTCCTTTTCTTGTTACTTCACCCCCTCTTATCCAAGAGGCATGAAATCTCCAGAATCATGTATATTCTGGATGTTGTCATGTTTATGGAAAATTAAAAATCATTTTTCCTCTCCTCTCTCACTTATTTAAGGAATAAGAACATTGTCCGTGATGTGTCGAATTACCGACATCGTGGACGATGTAATTTCACTTTCCATGAATTCTTTAAAGTCTGGTCATGAAACCATTTATATGGTTGAACCAGGTTATAATATATGTTTTACAACTCATATATGGTTCTGCAATTCTTTTGTACCCATGTTTCAAATTTATAAGACTAAAAGAGGTTGTAATTATCAAAGAACCACTTAAATTATCTGAACAAACATAATTAATGTTTTAACTTATAAATCATCATAATATAAAAAATCAAAGAGATAAATGGTATAATTTATGGTACTGGAAATATGTAAATACTACTCCATTCCAATTCTGGAGCTCCACTTCCAATCAACATTAATGATTCATCATGAACCGATCGTGAAAATCACAAAAGAACTCACCCAAAATAATGCAAGGGACAAAATACTAACAAATAAGGGGTGAAATGAGGTTATGAAATGACCATATAAGATGTTATAAACATGAACATGTTTCTGTAAAATACTAATAACACTCTTTTAACCATTATACAGGAGTTTTAAACAATTTTTAAGTAAGACAAGCCTAAGGTAAGGGAATTCTTAACCCGATTTCCATTCTTTGGGTTAACCTTCTATTTTATAATTTATGTGCTATTTAAATTGTTTGTGTGATGGGTTCTGTTTATATTATGTTTAATTATGTGTATTTACAGAGTATATACATATTCCATCCACTAAATTAAGTCTCACTTCATGTATATGATGTTTATAAGGGACTTTTCTTCTAAAATCCTCTTTTAAAATTCTGTTTTATAAGATTTAAAGGCAATGTTTTTATGCTATTGTTTATGTTGTATGATTATGTTTTTGTTATTGGGAATTGTTTATGATGAATGGTGGGACCTATATTTCCCTCCAATGCATTGGGTATGAGTAAGTTGGAGGTCGGCCGTATGGTTACTCCAAGTGTAACTGTGATGGTTACACAATGTAATGTAGCCGTGAGGGTTACAAATTTTAAGGTAGCCAAGATGTTTACAAGATTATGTAAGTAATGCCCCAATATACCTCTATGATTATAATTATTTTTGTGTTGATCTTTTTTAAATCTCATGTTACACAAAGTAAGATTTTATGGGTGGAAAGCATGTCTTTTGAAAATGATTTCATACGTCTTGCGTATTCATGGACTAATGTGATTTTTCCTTCTTTTTCATACCTTACTGAGCTTTTGTGCTCATCCCAAGTTTTTAAATGATTTTTCATAGGTTAATTATGAGTAATACAAGGAAGGAAGACATGTTAAATGTTGAATAATTTTCAAGGAGTCTTGTTTTATGTTTTAATGTTTTATATTCTGAGGAAAATGGAAACTGATTTTATGGTATCCACTATGTAACAATGTGTAATGTTATGAATATTTTGTCTTAATTCTATAAATCTCTAAACATGAAAATATCCTCAATGTAAAATGAAGTGTTTCCTTGATTAAATTCAATATTATGTATGAAATAAGTTCGGGTCTTTATAGTTGGTATCAGAGGTCAGTTTAGACAACTTTAGGGATTAGGAGTTCTTGTGAGACACGTGATTAGTCCCTATATATATTATTTTAGTTAAATCCATGTTTTATAACTTTTTTTCAGGTCAAGTAAATTCGGTTACGAATGGAAGGAGAAGGATCTCAAACGACATTCCTATCTCTTCTTGATGACATGCTTGCAATAATTATTGCAAAGTCATCTTCGGATGATTGTGAAACTTTTTCTAGCATACAACTCACTTGCAAGCAGTTTTTTGAGATATCAAACACCTCCTCTATACCTCTTTATCATCGTGGATCATGGGTTGTTTTTAGACAAATACTATTTTCACAATATTCACATAATTTCATGAAAGGTAAATATTATCAAGGTATTTTCAAATATTTTACCTTATCACAAGAATTTGAAGCATATTATGATTTTAAAAATGGTGCTGAGGAAGGAGACCCTTGTGCAACCTATTTATATATGCTTTTAAAATATAGTCTCACATCACATACTTATGGTATTTTAAAAGGACCAATAATAGAAAGTTTCAACTCAATTTCGGTCCGACTATTTTATAGAAATCATGTTTTATCAGATGTTTTGGAATTATATGTCATACATGATTATTTTCCAAAACTGTTTTTCTGTGAACACCCATATGAACCATGTTGTACGAGGTGTATTTGGATGGAGGAAGAAAATGATTTTGAAGGATCTCTAAATCATTGTTGTAATGCATGGGACTTCTACCTACGTGAACAAGGTGATGATGAAACCGAGTGGACACCTTGATCAAGGTACCCACACTTGTTTAATAAGTAAATAAAATTGCGAGGACGCAATTTCAAGAAGGTGGGGATAATGTAACATCCCAAGGTTTTCTAAAAATAAATTGAA
The DNA here is from genome assembly GCA_963277665.1 of Viscum album. NCBI lineage: Eukaryota > Viridiplantae > Streptophyta > Magnoliopsida > Santalales > Viscaceae > Viscum > Viscum album. The sequence goes on along the minus strand of OY728142.1, from coordinate 1,860,419,387 downwards.
AATGATTGAAATTTTTTTAAGGTATATATAGTATCCTATAAACATAATTTTATTTCTTCTATGATTTGAATTTCAAGAAACTGTCATCTACAATTGGGTTCAATATGTTATTTAGAGTCTGATGAAACAAACTTGTTTTTTTGGTGAATAGTAACATGCCCTTATGAATAGTAATATGAACTCATGAATAGTAAATAATAATATTATTTTATTTTTCCATGGAAATAGGATAATGGGATCATAATTAATTTTCCCATGTCACATGAAACTAGTTGCACTTAAATATTGTTATTTTTCGAATTCACTGTGACCTTATTTAAAAATTAAATTAATAATATCTAGAAAATTATTTTTGAAAAATGGAGTTCATTTTTGAATTCTACAAATTGAAAAATGGTTGGGGTAAATTTTTGGTATTTTTCTGAAACTCTTGAATTTTCGGTGAATGGAGAAATACGATAAAATACCGTATAATCAATTTATCGGTAAATATGCACTATTTATGACATCATAAGTGATGAAAGGCCACTTTCCTCGAACTCACTTGATATTTTCACTAATTAAGGCCACTTGATTTGAGGTTATTCATAGTCTTGATAAAAATATTATAATAATAATTAAAATAATCTAAAATACCTCCCCTCCTCCACTATAAATATCACCCTCACTCTGCTCTTCCTCCCACACCAATCAAGGCTTGAGAATTGTCTAATTTCTGTCAAATTCCCTCCTCAATCTTCTTCCCCACATCCTAGAGCTGCTGGTATCACCAAAAGACCAAAATCAAAGCCCTTAAGAAGGATCTCAAGGAGAAGAGATCAAGAGGTAAACATCCTCTTTCATTTTCATTCTTTCCTTCCATTTTATGTTATTCTCTTCCTTTCCCTTTGTCATTTTTTGGGATATTTCATTAAATATTTCCCCTTACTGTACAAATTTTGTATGAATGATGATATATTCCATTCCTCTCATCAATCTTGTTTTTATGAAATTTTAAGAGACGCCGTTAGGCTGCCGAATTTCCGTAAGAAATTTCTCATGTTTTCTTTATTTCATGATTCATTTTCTTCTTCCTTCACCCCCTCTTATCCAAGAGGAATGAAATATCCAGAATCATTTATATTCTGGATGTTTTGATGTTTATGGAAAATTACAAATCATTATTCCTCTCCTCTCTCACTTATTTAAGGAATAAGAACATTGTTCGTGATGTGTCGAATTACCGACATCGTGGACGATGTAATTTCACTTTCCATTAATTCTTTCAAGTCTAGTCATGAAACCATTTATATGGTTGAACCAGGTTATAATATATGTTTTTCAACTCATACATGGTTCTGTAATTCTTTTGTACCCATGGTTCAAATTTATAAGACTAAATGAGGTTGTAATTATCAAAGAACCACTTAAATTATCTAAACAAACATAATTAATGTTTTAACTTATAAATCATCATCATATAAATAATCAAAGTGTTAAATGGTATAATTTATGGTACTGGAAATATGTAAATACTACTCCATTCCAATTCTGGATCCCCACTTCCAATCAACAAGAATGATTCATCATGAACCGATCGTGAAAATCACAAAATAACTCACCCAAAATAATGCAAGGAACAAAATACTAATAAATAAGGGGTGAAATGAGGTTATGAAATGACCATATAAGATGTTATAAACATGAACATGTTTCTGTAAAATACTAATAACACTTTTTAACCATTATATAGGAGGTTTAAACAATTTTTAAGTAAGACAAGCCTCAGGTAAGGGAATTCTTAACCCGATTTCCATTCTTTGGGTTAACCTTCTACTTTATAATTTATGTGATATTTAAATTATTTGTGTGATGGGTTCTATTTATATTATATTTAACTATGTTTATTTACAGAGTATATACATATTCCATCCACTCAATTAAGTCTCACTTCATGTATATGATGTTTATAAGGGACTTTTCTTCTAAAATCCTCTTTTAAAATTCTGTTTTATAAGATTCAAAGGCAATGTTTTTATGCTATTGTTTATGTTGTATGATTATTTTTTTGATATTGGGCATTGTTTATGATGAAGGGTGGGACCTATATGTCCCTCCAATGCATTGGTTATGAGTAAGTTGGAGGTCGGCCGTATGGTTACACCAAGTGTAACTGTGATGGTTACACAAAGTAAGGTAGCCGTGAGGGTTACAAATTTTAAGGTAGCCAAGATGGTTACAAGATTATGTAAGTAATTCCCCAATATACCTCTATGATTATAATTATGTTTGTGTTGATCTTGTTTAAATCTCATGTTACACAAAGTAAGATTTTATGGGTGGAAAGCATGTCTTTTGTAAAAGTTTTCATACGTCATGCGTATTCATGGACTAATGTGATTTTTCCTTCTTTTTCATACCTTACTGAGCTTTTGTGCTCATCCCAAGTTTTTAAATAATTTTTCATAGGTTAATGACGATTAATACAAGGAATTAAGACATGTTAAATGTTGAAGAATTTTCAAGGAGTCTTGTTTTATGTTTTAATGTTTTATATTCTGAGGAAAATGGAAACTGATTTTATGGTATCCACTATGTAACAATGTGTAATGTTATGAATATTTTGTCTTAATTATCTAAAGCTCTAAACTTGAAAAGATCCTCAATGTAAAATGAAGTTTTTCCTTGATTAAATTCATGATTATGTATGAAATATGTGCTGGTGTTTATAGGTTTGACAGTTTTGACATCTGTTCCTGTATCCTTTGCGGGTCTGATAGAATAGCTTGTCCTGTATCCTATGTGGGTACGACAACTCAAATGAATTATAGCTATTCCTCTATCCTATGTGGGTCCGAAAGCTTAGACAAGATAGTTGGTACATTATCTTGTGCGGTTCCAACAGCTTAGATGAGATAGCTAGCCTGTATCCTTTGTGGGTCCGACAGCGTAGCTGGTCCTGTATCTTGTGTGGGTCCGAGGGCTTAGATGATATAGTGGCTATATCTGATCATCTATATCTCTATACTATTGTGGAATACCTATGTCATATGAGTCATTTCTTTCAACCATTATCATCATGTTGATTGACTTTACTTTCTTTGTTGAATTGTTTTGAGATTGGGCCCAAGAGTTGGAGCCGGACTTAGATTGGTAACATAGGTATATGTATGGGCATATAACTATGTAGGTTCATTGATAATTCGTGAATGTATCTTTATTATTTTTTTAACCTTAGTAGATATTGTCATACCTTGTAGGTCTCGGGGTATCTACTGAGTATTTTTATACTCACCCCGGCACGGGCAATGCTCACACCTCGTTGTGTCGGATGCAGAAGATGGGCAGTGATGACGTAGGCCAAGAGCGCAATTACTGGACAGTAACTGGAGGTGGACCTTGAAATGAGTCAGCACACAGAGGAGACTGACGGACGAGAGTGTTGAGGTGGCCATATGTACCTACCCTTATGGTAGGAATCTAGGAAGACGATCCGTGAGATGCTCTTTAATTTTAGTTGTTTGTCCCTTTTTAGTTGTACTTGTTGTTCAGTTGGGTTTGTATACTAGCCCAATTACTTTCCAACACATTCATTTGTATTTAGTTTTACATAGTGTTTACATCATGTTGTGTACTATTGCTCCGATGCTTTTGTCGGGGCGCACGCATCCGTCTGTGGGGAAGACGTGCTGCTTGTTACCCCACATTCCCTCATTCCAAAGGCGGGCGACATCCGTTCCTTGTTCAGGGACATCTTCTCCTTGATCGAAACCGGGATGATTGGATGTCGGTTCTTCCTTCTATGGATTCCTCCTTGGAGCTCATCACCAGGTCCGGGTCTCCCTCATAGATTTAAGACGGGTTCGTGAAGCCCATTCCCAGTGCCATATCTACATGGACACCAGGTAATTACGCTTCTTCCGTCGAGAAACTCCATGGGGTCTTGTCGGGGCAGCAAACTTTGGTGAGGAGAATGGTTACGTTGGGGCGTCGTTGGCATGTCTGTCTTTGGTCCCTCATCACAGGGCTTCTCGAGGGCGCGGAAGCCCGATGCATCCCACATCAAACGCGGGGAATGTGTACCATCTGAGGTTTTCCTAAGCTTCCCATGTTTAACATGGGGTATGTCGTGAGTTTAACGTCTTGTGGAGATGGATCGGGTTAAAGGACACCTAGGGGGGAACACCGATGTTGGGGCTAGCATGTGGGCGGCCTCCCGGATGCCATGGAGTGGGATGGGGTGGCATGATCTCACCGGGATGTGGCGGCCCGGGTAAGGATCAGGATGGATGGTGGAGTCATACATGGGGATTACGTTCTGATACGGCCCAAGAGGGGGAATACAGTTTAACGTTCTGCGGGACAAGATACAGTTTAACGTCATGCGGGACGAGATATAGTTTAACGTCATGCAGGACGAGGGGTTTGGGGCTTACACTCCGAGGCGGCCCAAGGTGGTCAGGGAACCGACATGGAGAGGACGGGACGACCGGGTGGTGGGATTGAACATCGTGGAGGCTTCCTACGTACCGTGCGTTAGCACAGATCAAAGTCCACGTAGTTCGCTGTGATGGGGCTTACGCTCTGGGCCAGACCATGAGGGGGAATACAATTTAACATCATGAGGGACAAGATACAGTTTAACGTAATGCGTGATGAGATACAGTTTAATGTCATGTGGGATGAGGGGTTTTGGGATTACACTCTGAGGCGACCCAAGGTGGTCAGGGAACCGACATGGAGAGGTCAGGACGACCGGGTGGTGGGCTTGAACCTCATGGAGGCTTCCTACGTACCATGCGTTAGAACGGATCAAAGTCCACGTAGTTCACTGGGATGGGGATTACACTCTGGGGCGACAGATAGAGGATTTCATGGTCGATGCACGCTCTAAGCCCACGTGATTCATGCTCGGTGTTGGAAAAAAGAGGCAGCAGGGACCAGACGATCACATCGCGAATGGTGTGTCCTTGAGAAGCGGAATGGGGCTTACATGTTGAGCGGCCCAAAGAGGAAACAGGGGATTACGCATGGTTATCGGACCTTGGTGTCAGGGCTTACTCCAGGGTGGAGGCCCATGGTGCGACAAAGCGTAGTGGGAAAATGAATCCACTGGCCTTGGCAGGGGGAAGTACGGAGATGCATGGGTGTAATCATCCGCAAGAAAGGCTAGGGGATTACGATCTAAGGCGACCCTTCCCCCATGGAAAAATGACACTCCGAAAAGGAGGATCTCATTCCATGTGAGGAAGAGTCCATTTCCATGGAGACGAGTGGTCATAATGAATGTCCGAGCTGGGGGGAACCTGCGTGTGAAGCACGGGGTCGGACCACAGTTTAACGTCTTGTGTTAAGAACGAGGTGCTTAGTAGTTTATCGTCCAGCAGCTTGGACGAAGTGGGTTCTCTCCACACCCCTATGGCTTACATGCCCAACGCCCTCTACCCCTTATGTGAGGGAAGGCATTGGCAAGTCCATGGAGAAGGGGGGCCGCAGGGCGAACCACCAGGGGGTCCATGTTAGCATGGCTATGCAAAGAAGCAATAGCTGTTAGCGTACCTGTACGGAGAAGCATAAGGAAAAGCAACACAATGGGAAACATGGCCCAAGGGACCTTGAGGTTACTTCACACGAGCTTGGAAGGCCGTACGGGAAAACTACGCATGTCGTGCATGCCCGGATGGGGAGACATTAGGTGCGTGTGCAAGGGGGCAGCCAAGGGGCGTCAAGGTGAAGGGTCCTGGGCTTTCCGCGCAAAAAAGAAGGTTTGCGCGCAAGACACCGGGACGGTGCATAATTGGATCAAGGGAATTGTGCACGGAGAGGGAATTACGCACATGGTTTTGCGCACACGGCAGGGTATTGCGCGCACAAGACAAGGATTGCGCACAAGGCTGGAACTCAGGGAAGGGGCAAATTCACTGAAGCCAGTGGAGTGGCGCACGAAGGTGGACCCCAGGGCAAGGTTGTGCGTAATGAGGGATTACCTGGAAGCCATCTTGCACGCGGGGGAAGCCGAATTTTGCGCACGAGAGTCGCTTCGAATTCTGGAACCCTCAAACTATTCGGGGTCACCTTCTATTTATAGGCGACCTCCGACACGAAATCCAGGCGGGGCATGAAATTCTTCGCGCCGAGCGCAGCCTTTACGCAAAAAATCACCACGCAGAACTGGGGAGCGCAAAGATTGCGCGCCTCATCGGCTCAATTCCGCGAAACCCAGTGATTCTACGCATGCATAACAAATTTTTGCGCGGATCCTCCTTTATTTCGCGCACAACTTCCCAGGCCTCCAGATCGGGTCTCTGATTCCAAATATGACTTCTCTTCGTCATTTCGAAAGTTCCTCCGAGAGTTAAGGACTATTTTTCAGCATCAACAAATTCCCCCCCCCCTTGGAATTGGATCGGCGAGAGTTCGAAACGATCAGATTCCAAGGGAAACGCCGGAACACCGAAATGATAAGTCCCCTAGTCATGTTGTGCGCAAAATTCCGATGGGGCGCGCAAATCCTATGGAAGCGCGATGAATACTCTTTCCGCACGGCGCGAAACCTGGCCTCACCTATAAAAAGGGGTGTTGGGTCCCAAATCCGTACTTCCGCTTTTTCCACGTGATAAGCTCATTGCTCTCATGCGCGAAATCGCTTCCACGGCTGCGCGTAATAACGCTCTGGCATTGCGGAATTCCATCTGAAATTTGGCCGTGATTTCACGCCTGTTCGGGCTTTTCCGTGCTTCGCGTGCCGATTGCGCACTCATCTCTAGGATTCCGCGCAACTCATTCAGATTTCTCATAGAACTCTTCGATTCCGCGCACGGCATCATGATTTCTCCCAACTACCGAAAGATTCGAGATGGCTGCAAACCGAGTTGATGTGGGGGAAGTCGCTTCCCGTAGGACAGAAATGGCAGCGAACGAGGAGGTTTATGGCGCCACAGTGATTGTCTCCAACAATCTGACCTTGTTCAATCTTCTATCTCTGGCATAGAAGACGTATCCCTTGTCCGAAAACCTCTCGATCTGGAATTTTGGCAACCTGGAGGAGGTGCCACTACCGGGCTTCGAAGTGGACATGCCGCAGTCTTAGGTGACCCGGGAGGATGAACATCATAGCTACAACATCACCAAAAATGGCCATCCTGCCAGGGAAACTAGACATATGGACGTGTATGTCCTGAACCCGAGGACTAGGACCATTACCGGGGATGAGCCTATGGCAGAGGATTCTCTGGCCCTCTACGTGAGCACGTTCCGTCAGAGCGTCACAGATGACACGAAGGGCTGGCTGAAGGATTGGAACATGCGGTCTTGGGGCAACTTCACCAGCGAATGGGCCTAGGCATTCTGGGTTCGCCATACCTATGACCAGTTTGGGGATGAACTGCGGTATATCAGCCTGTTCGAGGCGGTATGGACATCGCAGTTCCACTTCCACCGCCAGCCTGAACATGGAATGTAGCTATTCACACGGTGGTCTCCTGACACCAACACATTCCAACTTCATCATGGGGAAGTCGACATCAGTCTCTGGGATGCTCACTGCATCGGAGGTATCCCACTGGAGGTTTACCAATACCACAAGTTCATTCCTCCAAAGAACACCTGGGGAGACAGGTCGTGGACGCCTATGCTGACGTGGCACCAACTGCAGCTGTCCAAAGAGAGGCTGGGGGTCAAGGACTTCTTGACGGACATCGCCTACAAGGGCTGGTTCAGCCTGTTCCTTGAGAAGGATCTGACCGTTAAGATTCCGGGACGGGGCAAACGGTGCCCAACCACAGCTCAAAGGAGCAGGGATGGGTCATACTGGATGACCCTGGAGGCGGGGCAATACCAATCATGGGGCTACTGCATCATTGAGGCATGGGACCCAAACGTCCGGTATGCCGGGTTCCTTGCTGCCTTCCTGAGCGGGTGGATCCTGCCAGTGCGGGACGCGAGAATGGGCGTCCCTCCAGCAACACTGGTGATGGTGGGATCCATGGCCGCCAACAAGCGGTTCAACTTGGGTGTTCCCGTACTGGACAAGCTGTATACCATACAGGGGCGCATCTCACGAGAGAGGTCACCTCATAGAGTATGTGGTCCCTTCCAGGTCTTCCATGGCTGGGTGGCGGCTCATCTCGGCGGGTATACTTTCCCAAACACCATCTGTCCTCCGGGAAACGGTCTGCGACCGTCCTTACTAAACATCGCAGGGGTGGCGCCGATGACGCTCAATGAGGAGGGCGTGAGGATCCACATCGGAAACCATGCCAACTTCAAATTCAGCTCGTTCCCCACCCCAGTTGGCTAGCTAGTGGACGGCAGGCGAGGCTCTCTGGAACCGCAGGAATACTTCCAGAGCATTCGTGGTGGGGTGCTCGTGGCTCGGATCGACGGGAAGGTGATCTGCGAGCGTTACGTACCATCCCGATTTGACAGGAAATTCGGGTGCCTCCAACGAATGCCGAAGAAGGTATTCATGACTGTCTGGCAGGAGAAGAATCAATGCGTCCTGCGACAGATGTGGTTGATGTTTACCACCTTCGGTTCTAACGATGTCGTTACTCTTCCTCCCACTGGGGTCGATGCCGGCCTAGAAACCAAATACGCCGAACACTGGACCATTTCTTACCCTGACGGGCTATTACGCAAGCACGTACGGAAACTTGAGGTTATTCGTGCGGAAACCGGGTGATGGGAATGAAGGAACGGTGCCGTCGAAAGGGGGGAACCAAGGGCGCGTCAGGCAGCGAGGCCTGCGCAGGCTGGGGCTTCAGCAAAGGGAACATCACATGGTGCTGCCAAGTCCTCGTTACCCACAGGGGGGTCACATGAGGCTGCCAAGGAACTGCCCGGGAAACAGATAAGATATCTACTTGAACCTTCCCAAGACGCAATTCCCCCGGCACTGTGGTTGGCTTGGATGACCCTGTGGCAATCGCTGAGCATCGAAGCCATCTAGAATAAGATAATGCAAAACGGGATCCAACTGCCAGAGGTCGGGCTCGTTCAAATTACAAACCGAGTAAACTTCCATCAGAGGCATGCTTATCTAACGGCCATGGATGCATACACATGCCAAAGGGGGCGGTGTGCGTAGCCACTGTTCCAAGTGAAATTGATGCTCGGCGATGAGCATGATGCGGAAGCGATGCCGCCGGGAGAAGGAGACAGTGACAAGTAGCCGAAGGGGGAGGAGGAAATCGGAGAGGACGAAGGCGAGGGAGAAGATGAAGAAGAAGAGCCCGAAGGTGAGGGGTAGAAAGGGGAGACCTACCATGGGAGTCTCTGAGAGAGCGGCGAGATTGCCGACTCTGATCTCGACATAACTGAGATTCTCAAGGTTTGTCTCATTCCTCATTCATTTTCCATATTCATCCATTCTCCATTCCAACTTCTAACTCACTTCCCCATCCTACTCAAGAGCAGTTGAGCGTTGGACGGGCGTCCCCACCAGAGGAGGGAGGAGATGAACTAGTGGGACATGATGGGGATTTGACACCCATCATTGAATTAACAAGCGCGGAGGGGTCTCCCCTTACGGCGGCTCCTACAGCGGCCGAAACAATGGGGACCGACACTCTGGATTCCTGTATGTATCACGCTTCACTACTAGTGATTGGTGTCAAAGGATCCCTTCTGATCAGCGTATACCTTGAGCAGTGATTTCAACAATGGTGGCACGTTAAGCTGCGGAGTCCGGGCCATCCGCGAGTGGACTAGTGGCGTACATAACACCTCGTTCAGAACATGCTCCATGCACTGAGTCGACCCCAACAATTGATGAACATGGGGTGGCGGACATCAGCGGTGATGTTCCCGAGACGTGGTCGGAAGTTGGTGGAGGTATCATTGCTGGTGGGGTGAGAGAAGAAGGTCTCCCGGACATCGAGGATTCTATTCCTCACGAAGGCGTCCCTGTGGTGGATCCTACTGCCGATCTGCTGGCTGACTTCCCCATATACCGACCCGCTGACCCCGAGGAGATAGATGGCTCAGACTCAGAGGCAGCCAAGGAGAGCCGGATGACACAGCGCAAGGGGTAGAAGTGTATACAACGCTTCCTCAGACAGCCCCAGTAGGATTGGATAAGGCGGATGGGATCACTTCAGACCTGGTTGTGCTTCCCGTGCACTGGAGGGGCTGACGCTCAGCGTCTTCATATAACGGTCTATGATTACATGGCCGAGAAGATACGTGAGAGCAGCCGGTGCACCGAAATTGCCCAGTGTCGGGGAGGATCGGCGAGAGCTCAAGCACTGCTGAGGGTGGAGCAGGAAGTCCGGCACCTCGAAGGGCAGGTGGCAGATAAGGAGGCCATCATCGCAACATTATCTGAGCTTGTGGAGAAACTTACAGCCCAGATGGCTGATGTGCAGGAACAATTGGTGGAGGCGAGTCACTAGATGACCGTACTTCGAACCGAGCGGGCACAGGCACAAGCTAGGGGTGGCGAGCTGCACTCTATGGTGGCCAACGAGGAGAGAGTCTTCAAAGAGTGATAAGCGGTCCTGGAGGCTACCAGCCAAAGGGTAGCAGCGCTGGAAAGATCGCTTCAGCATGCTGATCCCTAAGGGCTTGTTTTGGCCATCTCATGAACTTTCTGCTTGTACTTCTCATCATCTTAATCCAATAAATGCCCAAATCCATTCATTTGTACTCTTGGTTTAATATGCTCAAAAACTGTTTTGAAACGAATAACAACTCATCCCTAGGCTCCTATGGGTTGTGCCCAATGCAAGAAGAAGAAGATGCTCGTACCATTATTTCGTTCAACTGTGGGGCATTGACCAAGCTTCAGGCATCAGAAATTGGGCCTGGATTTCTGAGGAGACCTCGGGCCGATTGATGTGTCGTCTTCTCAATGTGCTCTAACACATGAGCGGGGCGATGTCGGGGGCATTGAAATCCATCCGAACATAGGGGGATAGAGAGAAAGGGTGAATCACGCAACCTAAATACATAACCCAATGGGGCGCAACCATGGAGGATAACTGTCAACCGTGGTGGAAACACAGCATCCATATCATGTTTCCCTGGAATGGGGGACAATAAATGAGGGATGACCACTGACCATTTTTGAAACACATGGCCTATCTCAAATATCGTCGGTCAGTTTTCCGGAACGTTGGCCCAGGATAGTAGGCGGACCATAGGTCGAGCATCCATACTATTAGGGGGTCCTGTCAAACATGACCAGTCCTCCAGAACGTTGGCCCAGGATAGTAGGCGGACCATAGGTCGAGCATCCATACTGTTAGGGGTTCCCATCAAACATGAAAGGAAATGAGGATCCGAATAAAGGGGGGACGCAAATCGTGGAAGGTGGAGTGGTGGTTTGTTCGAACAGAGTCCAACACTCCTGAAATTGCGCCACCATGGCGAAGGTGCATTAGGCGGACATACTGACCTGATCACGGGTCATCCCAATTTCCAGGAGGGACCTCTTTGGCGAGGGAACTGCCACTTCCCATTATTATAATTGGGCATCCCGAACCTACTCGGGGTAGAGGTCCTGATTACACCACTTCCCATGAAGTCGGGCCGAGGGGCCGACAGTAAAGAATGATGGGGTTCAATAATCCCTGGGGCTGGACCCAAGAAGAAATGTCTGGGGAGTCCTAAGTATCTCATTAGGATGAGAATCAAGCCACACGTAGTTCTTGAAACACAGTTTAATGTCATGTTGGACGAAATATAGTTTAACGTCATGCGGGACGAAATATAGTTTAACGTCATGCGGGATGAAATAGAGTTTAACGTCATGCGGGATGAAATACAGTTTAATGTCATGCGAGATGAGATACAGTTTAACATCATGCGATATGAGATATGGATCTTAGTTTTAGGTCTTAGAGCTCGGACAAAGAGGATCTTAGTTTTAGGTCTTAGAACTCGGACCAATGGTCGGACGGAAACATAAGAGGCACATGGTGAAGTAACTCAAACACCTGGTGTGAATGGGAATAGGGGGAGTGTACGGTGCGGTGAACAAACCAATGTGAATGAGGACATAATCCCACACCACATCGCACAACCCCCTTAGGAGAGGTCGAAAGTAGGATGGGCCCGTGGGGAAGTTCCCCAGGCGCTCCTACGTATCTCAAAAGATGAGAATCAAGCAATACGTAATTCGTGAAAGCGTCTTAGTTTAAGGTCTTAGAGCTTGGACCGTTAATGGGAAAGAGAAGAAATGGACACATGGAAAGGCGGTTAAAAAACCTGATGTGAATGAGGATTTAAGCCCTACATACCATGTGCTCTCTAGGGAAATGCTCGAGTTGAGGGACCGAACACGAAGGTAGGCTGGCCCCACAGGGAAGTGCCCCAGGCGCTCTTATGTATCTCATAAGGATGAGAATCAAGCCATACGTAGTTCTGAATGGTGACATGGTAAGATAACAGTGCTAGGGGAAAAGGGGAGTGCAGGCATGGACCTTGCACTAAAAAAAGCAGAATTTGATAAATCTTGTTTGTCCTTTATGGTGAGTGTTTTTTTTGTGAAGCGACAGGCCTATAGTAGTAGGTCGTGGTGTCTCCACAAGAATCAAGCTGTGATAGGCATTGAAAAATGGCATGACACGTGACCAATACCCAACGTGATGTCCTCTACAACGAGGTCATCACAATGCAGTGCCGTTTTTGTTCTTGCATCCAGGATTATTATGTCACAGTTTAGGGTCGTGTGATAGGACCAACAACACAGTTTAAGGTCGTATGGTTTGGACCGAAAACACAGTTTAATGTCCTATTGTTTGGACCAACAACATAGTTTAAGTTCGTATGGTTTGGACCAACAACACAGTTTAAGGTCCTATGGTTTGGACCGATGGGAACACGCACGATGCGATACCATTACTACGCGCGATTCCGAGAGAGGAGCCTAGGGCCAAGGGGCCGGCCAGGGTCCCACCATCAGGAGGGGGACAGGAGAAGCTAGATCCCAGCTGTTTCGGGCCCGAAACGCAATGTCCGAGAGACTCCTCGTTTCTCATGGGGATGAGGGTCAAGCTGCACGCAACCTGTAAAGAAGAGACCCAAGAACATACTCTAGCGCTCAGATCACTGGAGCCCCGAGAGACACCGTTACGCAGCTCGGTCTGTCAGATGTGTGGGGGTGTACTGATGGTTAGTACAAGGAGTGTCTAGATTCCACCGGGACACAGTGGGGCGGAACATGAAATGAACCATGACACCAACATTCAGGGCTCGGGGAAACTAGTGTGACGACTGAGGAGTACTGCTGACCATGTTCGCAACACAGCATCCTGTCGTGTCAGCCATGGGGACCAACAAATGAGCATCAAACACTGACCGTGTTCTCAACACGGGATTTTTATCAATTTGTTGTCTGAAACCCACGGTGGTGTTGGACAATGACGGTAGGAGAGCCCTTGGGTGTTGTATCCAGGCCGTTCTTGGGGGTCCCTCCGGGTGTGAAGGATGACGGGGGACCGAATGAAGGGGAACACAAAGCATGGAAAGTTGATGGAACTTTCCTAAGTAAAATCTGGCACTCCAAGTCCTAGAAACGAGTGCCTTGAGCACATCAGCAGACCACTGGAAAGGGTAAGAGGGCTCAGTCTGAGAGTGGCCAAAAGATGGTGGATCCCCGGGAAAAAGAGGTGGTGTAATGCCAAACACCATGGGAATCGGGAGATCGTGGGATCTCATAAGAGATGGGGCTAGACCTGACATCTAGGTGTTCAGGCAGTCCTACGTATCCTATAAGGATGGGAATCAATCCATACGTAGTTCTCGAAAGCGTCTTTTAATGCCATTGGAGATAGGAGTGCTAAATCCTGAGGACATGGTGTGAATGGTGCAGCTATGGGAAACTTGATGTGAATAGGGACATAATCTCACACCACTCCATGCGATCCTGTGGTCAAGGTCCCAAAGGTGAAACAGACGCGACAGCAGACCTCAAGCTGGACCCAAAGACGAAAGGTCTGGGAGTTCCTATATATCCCATTTTGATGGGAATCAAGCTAGACATAGTTCTAGCAATACAGTTTAACGTCATGTTGGACGAAATATAGATCTTAGTTTTAGGTCTTAGAGCTCGGACCAAGAGGATCTTAGTTTTAGGACTTAAAGTTCGGACCAAGAGGATCTTAGTTTTAGGTCTTAGAGCTCGGACTATACAGTTTAAGGTCATGCTGGACCATACAGTTTAGGGTCATGCAGGACCATATAGTTTAAGGTCATGCAGGACAATACAGTTTAAGGTCATGCAAGACCATACAGTTTAAGGTCATGCAGGACCATACTACTTAGGCACATTACTTCTTGAGGAACCTGGAGTTAGTGGGAGGAGTGACACGCTCACTATCCATAGTCACCAGGGAATACGCACCATTGGGATAGACCTTGTGGAAAATAAAAGGCCCCTCCCACTTGGGATCCATCTTGGGTGGTTTCCTACTGGGAATCATTGGCACTCTAAGAGCCATCACCAAGTCACCTTGCGGGAAGGAGCGGAGGTGAACCTTCTTATCGAAAGCTCGAGCCATTCTACTCTGATGCCTTTCCATGTTATGTAAAGCACGAATCCTACTTCCGTGCAGTGCTTCCAATTCAGCTAGATGGATCTCGCCAACTCTATCCGGCGATTGTTGGTCGTATACCGTCGTGCGCAATGAGGGAAGCTGGACCTTGATGGGAAGGATGGCCTCAACTCCGTATACCAGGGAATACAAAGTCACCTGGGTTGAATTGCGAGTCATCGTCCAATAATCCCAGAGGGCGTTGTGGAGCTTGTCCGGCCAACTTTTCTTGTTCTGACCAACCATTTTTTGCAGAATGTTAGAGATGGTTTTGTTAAATGCCTCAATCTGTCCATTCGCCTGCGCATGATAGCGGGAGGTGTGGTTAAAGAGATTGTTGTACTTAGCGTACAATCTATTCAGCTCGGCCACTCGAAAGTTTGTTCCGTTATCCGTGAGGACAGCGTGAGGTATTCCAAACCAGTGGATGATATTGGAGCTCACGAAGTTGGCGACAGAACCATCCTTGACTTCCCTAAGCGGGGCTGCCTCTGCCCACTTTGAGAAGAAATCTGTGGCGGTTAAGATGAACCAGCACTGGCGGGCCGTCGCCGGCGGGTAAGGCCTTACGACATCCAACCCTCAGACCACAAAGGGACAAGAATACTTAGTAGTATGGAGAGGATCTTGTGGCCGATGCACAAAGATAGCATGAACTTGGAACGCATGACACCTCTTGGTGTACTCGATGCAGTCAAGGATGATGGAGGGCCAAAAGTATCCCAGCCTCCGAATCTGGTGGGACAACTTCGACCCGGCCTGGTGACGCCAGAGGAACCACCGTGCACTTCCTACATGACCTGTGGGATCTCAAATCCTTGAAGACAACGGAGGAGAACACCGTCAAACCCGCGCCTGTAAAGGAGCTGCTCATGGTTGGGACCACTTTGAAGGGTGAACTGCAGCGCGCGGTGCCGGATTCGTTTCCGCTCTGCTCGGCCCATATAAAGATTGTCGTGCTGGAGATATTCAATCAAGGGCATCCTCCAGTCAGGAACTATCTCGATCACCACGCCTGAAGCCCCGGGGGGTCCTGATGCAGGGGCACCAGTGGTGAGATGGTTCACTCACGGGACATGATTTCCCATTGGTATAACCGGAGCAATGACTCTCCGGTGTGCCACGTGGATGATTAGATCATCCTATTCGGGCTCTGTGAGTGATGTGGCCAGGCTGGCCAAAGAATCTGCTTGACGGTTCTGTGACCGGGGAACGTGAACGACATCTAGTCGGGAGGGGAACTTGGGAGGGTTCACTCCAGCAACAACATGAGTTCTAGCTTCTTTATATCATAGTCACCGTTATCCTTCTTGATGACTAGCTCAGAGTCCCCTTTTACATACAGGTGGTGTACGTTAATCTCTAGAGCCAACTCGAGGCCAGTGATGAGGGAATGATATTCTGCCTCATTGTTGGTGCAGCCTTCTGACAACAAGAAAGAATATGGCAGAACAGCTTGCTCCGTGGTGATGAAGACGATACCTAGGCCCAATCTATTAAGCCTAGGATCATTGAGCCTTCTACCGGTAGGGCTTCAGGAGGCGTCATCAAAGTGCATCTACCAGCATGGGGTGGCGTGATCGACTGAGAGGATTGCCTCATCAGGAAAGCCCAAATCCAGTGGCTGGTCCTCAGTGGTTGGGTGGGAAGCTAAGAAGGCTACCAACACCTGTCCTTTGACGACCTTCTGAGGTACGAACCTAATGTCGAACTGATGGAGGATTACCTCCCAGCGTGCCAATTGGCCGGTCAACATAGGCCGTCTCATGGTGTATTTCAACGGGTCTACCCGAGACACCAGCTGTACCTCGTGGTGCTGCAAGTAGTGCCGCAATTTCTATACGGTGAATATGAGTTCCAGGCAGCTCTTCTTGATGGGAGAATATCTAATTTCCGCGTCGAGGAGCATGCAGCTGAGGTAGTAGAGGCTATTCTCTATTCCCTCATTGTTCTTCTGGGCAAGAAAGGTGCCGAGGGATCTCTCAAAGGCGGTCATGTAAATGACAAGAGGCTTTCCAGGAGCAGGTGGCATCAGGACTGGAGGATGAAGTAGATACTGCTTGATTTCCTCAAAAGCGGTGTGCCACCCTTTGTCCCACCCATAGGGGGCGCCTTTCTTCATGAGTTGAGAAAATGTCATACACTTTCCGGCCAGATTCGCAATGAATCGGCGTATATAGGCTAAGTGGCCTTGGAGGCCTCAAAGCTCCCGAATATTATTTGGGGGAGGCATCTGAATGATGGCCTTGATCTTCTCGGGGTCAATCTCGATACCTCGATACCTAACAATGAAGCCAAGAAACATTTCGGAGGTGACCCCAAAGGCACACTTCAACGGGTTCATCTTCAATTGGTGAGAATGGAGGAGACCAAACACTTTCTCAATGTATTTGAGATGGTCCCAGCACTGAAGAGATTTAACCACCAGGTCATCTACGTAGCATTCCACCAGTGTCTCGAGGATCGGCTTGATTATGTGGTGCATAGCCCGTTGATAGGTGGCACCCGCATTATTCAGGCCGAAGGGAAGAAACCGGTAGCAGAAAGTAAACTGGGGGGCCCTGAAGGCAGTGAACTCTTCATCCTCAGGGTCCATCCAGATCAAGTTGTACCCGGAGTACCCATCCACGAAGGAGAGGGCTTGGAACCTGTCCGTTGCATCGATCAACAACTCTGTCACGGGAAGGGGAAAGTCATTCTTCGGACAGTGGTGATTAAGATCGTGGAAGTCGATGCATACCCTGATCTTCTTTTTCTTCTTCCTAACGGGCACAATGTTGGCTAGCCACCTGGGGTACTGGACTTCCTTGACAAAGTTTGCCTTAATGATCTTATCAACTTTGACCTCAACCATGGGACCATGAAAGGGGTGAATTTTCCTGGGAGGATGCTTGACCCTGCGGTGGTTCGCTGGGAGGCCAAGGTAGTGGATGGCTACCCAGGGATCTAGTCCCGTCATCTCGTCATAACTCCAGGAAAACACATCACGGTGATTTCTTAGGAAGTCTATGTACTGTTGTCATTCCTCAGGAGGCATAGCAGCGCTGACCAAAGTGGGTCTCGGGTCCGCCTCACTACCGAGGTTCACCTGTACTAGCTCATTGACCATGGTGGAGACACCCCCCTCAAAGGCAGGAGGAGCATCTTCCATGTCTTCTTCTCCGCTTGTGGAAGGATCGTCCATGGGGGGAGCTGTTTCGGGGCTGCTTGACCCTGATGGGGAGCTGGCGCCAGCTTGGGTGGCAGAGGTCGTCACGACCGGAGAATCATGCACCACAGAGACCATGGAGACAAATGCGGTTGATCCAATCCCATCCGGCCTTCAGCCCAAGGGGCCATGCTTTATGACATCAAAGCAATGGTGACGTGTTGGCTTGAGTCGGTCGATTCCGGCTTGGCGAAACAAACACATATGACGTACTTCCATTGCCATGAGCCCAATGTCTCGATATCGTATAGGGGTAGGAGGCTCGGGGATCACCTGAGCTTGGTTGGTGTAAGAGTAAGAGGTGATTTCCCACTGTCTCTTAGACCCGGAAATATGCCTTCATCTGGTACCCGAGACAAAAAAGAACCCTCCCATATCGGGAGTCATGGCCTCAAACCGATGGATTGGGAAGACATATGCGTCATCCAAACCTAACGAGGGATCACTCGTGACAAAGGCGGGCTCAACCCCACCTGCAAGGATTTTCTTTTCCTTGATATTGTAATAGTCAGCGTCCAGGTAACGAGCCTCACAAGAGGCAAATGGAGATGCATCTCCTTGGAGCACACCCACTCGACCCTTAAGGGAGTATTTGAGGCACTGATAGAATGATGAGGGAACCGCTGCGTGAAGGTGGAGCCATGGCCTGCCCATCAACACGTTATAGGTGGTGTCCTGAGAGACAACTATGAATTTAGTATTGGCAATTAAGCCACCAAACTGGGTATTCAGAAGAATCTTGCCGAGTGGAGTTTGCTCAGTCCTGTCATACCCCTGGATTCTGAGGATGGAGGGAGATAAGTCATCCTCAGACAACCCCAGTTTTCGCAGTGTCTGAGTTGGGATCAAGTTAATCCCAGAACCCGTGTCGACAAGACAGTGACAGACTTCCACACCATTGAACTGGCCGGTGATGTACAACAGGAGGATGTTCCCCTGTATGGGAAGGTCTTCATCTTCACCGGAAAAGGAGATAACCGCCTAACATTCGGCATCCTCAATCACCTCGGTGTGGAAGGCTTCTGCGGCCGCTACCTCCATTTCAAACTAAAGGGGGATCCTTAGAGCCTCGGCGAGCGCCTCACACATTTCAGACGATAGGAGAAGGGCCTCAAGGATGGAAAAACATTCCAGAATGTCGTCCTGATGCTTCAGAACATGATACTTTTGCGCCAAACGCAAGCTTCTGCTTACAGGAGGTCGCTCTGCGATTGGGGGCATGACAGGCCCGACTGGCAGAACTGGTGACAGACTGGTACTAGGCACGTCCTGCTATTCACTAGCTGAAGCACTAGAGGTGGCTGTCGTGTGGGGACCGGAAGGCCATAGTCGGCCAGTGGCAGGGCTGGGCTAGTCGTGATGCGGGCTAGGCGGTTCCGCCCGATCCAGCAACACAAACGGTGGTGGAAGCGAACCTTCTGTCACCGGGTGAGGGATCCGCGAGTGCTGCTCTCTGTACCGGGCTTGCTACCTGGTCTCGGTAGAGTGCATGGCCTGACTGGAGGTGATGACTGCCGTGCCCCGACGATTCACGTAGCCACGGCTCTGTTGACATTGGCGACGACTGGGGACATTGGGGAGGTCCACCTGGCGCTCCTCATCGTCGGGATCCAAAAAGGGATTTACCAACTCTATGGTGTTAACCGAGGCATACCCCGGACTTTCACTCGAGGAGTCATCCACTACCGGACGGGGTCTCAGAGGGATCCCCGTTTCCGGGGGCATGAAATCGCCAAGAGTGTGAGAAGATGATGGCAATGGCAAGGCGCATTCATTCTTCTGGAGCCGCCGCCTGCTCCTCTGGGAAGAACTAGGCTAGGACGACGAAGCCAAAGCGGCGCTCGCGGACTCTGAGGGCTCTGGCTGACTCAGGCGGGCACAAATGATTCCATGGGAATGGGAGACCGCCCTGCGGGCCATCTAGTCAGTATAATTCTGGGACCCACGGTCGGAAACCTGTTCCCACAATTACACGTTGCCACTACTGCCATCTGATCCCACGAAGACACCTTCCACCTGTGCCAGGGCTGGGCCCAACATGACTATGTTTTTTTCAATCTGGTCTTGGAGCTAGTCCTTGAAAACATAGCATTTCTGGATGGTGTTTCCTAGGATCCGGTGATATGGGTAGTAGTTAGGGTGATCAGTGGGACACGCCTCTTCTAGCTTCTGGCACTCAGGAAGTCGCACGATCCTCTACTCCAAGGCGCTACTAAAATAACTGGGGATCTGGGCCTCGCCAAACGAGTAAGCCCAATTCCTTCTGTCTGGAAAGAGGACTCTTGGGGGCTGACCATGACCCGGGGCTGGAGGAGCAGGCCGAGGAGGCGGAGCCGGATTACCTCGCCTAGGTGGTGGTGGTGCATTACGCAGAGGCGCCTGCCGATTTTGAGGTGGTCGCTACTGGGTCGGAGGTTGTGCCTGTGTGGGTGGACCCCTATGAGCCTACTAATCGGACCTCACTGGCGTCAACTCTAGCTTTCTGGGGGCCTCTATCTAGGCCACAGTAGCAGGCTCGGCCCTGGTGTCTCTCCTTGCAGATATTACCGGAGGCAGCGGGCCTGCCTGACCGGCCTGTTGCAGGGATTCTTCGAGGCGCTGGGCCTTGTCTGAGAAGTCTCAGAACCCTCCAGGGTAATTATGCGTGATCAAAGAAGGAACCAAATCCACCTTGACGTTCCCTACACAAATCATCAGTAATTTCTCCTGAGTCAGCGACATGTCAAGGGAGTACGTGAGCCCCATCCACCGGGAAACGAAGTCAACGACTCGCTCGTCGGGCCTTTGCTTGCACCTAAAGAGGTCTGCAATGTTCGTCTTCCTGGTTGAGGAACTGAACTGGTAGAGGAATTTCCATCAAAGGTCCTCCCAGCTAGTCATAGATCCAATAGGGAGCTGGCTGTACCAGATGAATGCTGGTCCTTCCTATGTCTGAACGAAGCATCGGAGGTTGGCAGCCTCCTGCTGCACCGGAGTCCCTAACATAGGCTCGCACCTTGAGTTCAAGTGGTCCAAGTGTTGTGGCGGGTCTCCGGTCCCGTTAAAGGGGGGAAAAGTAGGGTTCCAAAATCCTGGCAGAGCCGCCATGTCATCCACCCATGTTGGGTACGGCTTGCCATCATGTGAGATTGCCATCTGACGTGTTTCCAGGGACTCCAAGCGGGCGATGAGTACTTCCCTAAGATCATCCGGATGCAGATTCCTGTACTGATGGGGATCTCTATCCAAAATCGTGTTTCCAGGCTCTTCGATATGGTAGTCGCGGTTAGCGGCTCGTGGGGCAGCTGGCGGAGTGACTCTCGGGGCGGCGAGAGGAAACCGAGCAGGGTCCCCCAGGTTGTCTCGCTGCTCAGGAGGGTTCGGTGAAACATATCGCGCCCTCTTTCCATGGGTTCTAGTGTCTCCACTGTCAGCGAACACGACATAGTCAAGGTTTCCTGGGGGGATCTCTGCAAGGGGAAGATGCTCCTGCCCCTGCTGTCCTGGTCTAGGGTCACCGTAGTCAGGCCACCGCTCTACAATGCTTTCAGCCAAGAGCTCATCAACCAGCCTCTTTTGCTCAGCTAGTTTTTGGCGCAATGTGTCCTTTTCTGGATCTTCATGTACCTTCTGCACCGAGGCAGATGGGTCGGCGAGTTTGACAGACCCGATGGGCTCTTTACCCTTTTAGATGTTTCGGCCGAATGTCAGTGCCTCCGTGGGTACAGGAAGACCTAGGAGGATACTCTGTTGGCGTGTAATCCTCCCAGATGGGTCCAGTAGTGGCCTGTCCTCGGGGGGGGGGGGGGGGTGAGTCCCCGTCGAGGGGATCCACAATGTTTCCTTCATTTGAAAGGTCAGCCATGTTGACTGCCACTACCCTTGGTGACGTTCCCTCAAGGCTGCCCAGTGGATCGGGCTATCGGTGGATCGCACAGAAGAGGAGAGAAGCGTACTGCCCCTATCCGCGGACGTGCGCGTGGGTGGGTGTCTTCCTCAATAACTCTGTGGAGTACTTGAAAACTATGGATGCATTGTTTCTAGAGGGCCTCTTGGTGGTCCAGCGACTCGGGGTGCCGGACCGCGGGGAGTGCTGCTAGGTCGACCCAATGACACTGCTCACTGATCTCCTCGAGATGTGCTTGGCTCCCGGGATAAGGAACTAGTTGATGGAGGAGGCGGGAGTGAGTCACCTGAAGAATCTGGCAGAAGCATTCAAACTCTCCCGGGGTGAGTGACTCTGGCACATCAAAATCTGATTCTGTGACCGGCCAATACTTCTCAGGGAAGTGGCTCGCTGCAAGAACGGTCCAGAAGCTCCACGGCTCTGGTTCGGGCTCCGAACCTTGCCGACCCTTCTCTTCCATCGAGGAATGTCGTGGAATTGGAAATGGAACCGAGGTAGGAAATCGGGGCGGTGGGCTGGCCGACGAGGAATACGGCGAACATGCCGATTGGCCGCCGATCCCTGGGTCATCCTCCAGGGGTTGCAGTTCCCTGGCTGCCACGTTGCGATAGGATGGGTCGGAGAATGGTTCTCTTGTCACAGCGTCAGTGCTCTCCGAGGGTGTGTCGCCTTGTGACTCTTCCTTCAGTCCCCAGAAAAGTTCCCCACCCTCTCTAACAGGGGAGGGAAGTGCTCCCAAGGAAGCCAGTGGAAACTATGGGCTTGATCCTTGGCGGTATGCAAAGTCCTCATCCTCCTGGATATACCTTCGAAGGGAGGAGGGAATCATACGGATCTCGCATTTTGGGAGTACGAGACTAACGCACCGCGTCCCCATCCTTTCCCTCAACTCAAAGGGTTGGGGGGGGAGGATCCATCATCGAGTTGTACTCTACCTCAGAATCTGAGAAACGGACTGGTCTAATTTCTGTCCGAACTCCCCTGACATACCTCCTACGGCGACGACGCACGGCCTTCCTACACCTGGGTAGCACCTTAGGGTAAGGAAGATTTCTTTCATGGGGTCCCCCGACCACAATCGAGCTAGGGCAGAGGGGACTGAAGGCCGGGGTGCGAGAAGCACCGGGACAGATGTCGAAAGGGACATGGGGAGGACCTCCATGTGAGTGAGCAACTGGATACACAACGGCTCCATACTCGTGGACGGCGGTAGGGGGAGTGACCTCATACCCCATGCTGTGGGCGCTGGAAGGAGTCATTCTCAGAGCATAGCTGTCTCGAAGAAGATTTCGGCTTTCCAGATTGGTGGCACAGAATGAGCCATCATGGTGAGTGGCACTACCGCAGATTGGTCCTCAATGGCCATTTCCAGTGTCCACGACCGGGAGATTCGACCCAACTTGCCTGCAGGGCGGTCGGGGTTTCGATCCCAGTCGGGCACGTGGCTTCCCCTGCTCAACGTGCGTGGTGATCTGGTAACAGGAGTAAGTAGTGGCTCAGGCCACAATGGTTGCTGATGTTGATATCCCAAGACGATAATTCTCTCCTGATCGCGCCCGACGCTGGCGTTGAGTCAGATGGGCCGGAACCGGTGGTGCAGGCATGAAGATTGCCTGCTCCTCGGCTCGGGGAGTTGGGCGGTGGCATCGACGCAGCCTAGTGAGGGTTCTTGCCGTTAATCCCTGGGACGGATCGCCGATTGAGTGTTCTCGGACATCCCCCACCCCATTGGTGTAAGGGAGTGATGTGTTAAGGCACTCTGGGGATAGTCTCCCGAAGCGATTGAATGTCGGTGTGGGAAGCGGTGGCTCCCTGTGCGGCCCTCGAGGGAAGCAATGGTGGTGAGGCACATATTCTTCTAGATCCAAGTAGGCCATGCCCCTGGCGGGATGATCCCTTCCTCGTCATACCTACGAACCAGGTCATTTATCACCCTCCGCTGGACGATTTCTGAAGGGGAGAGGGGGCCTAGGCACCTGGCTGCTACGACAGTTGAAGTCAGAGCGACCGTGGAATAAGTGGGACCGCGTGGGGTTGCTGTGTCGGTACTGTCCCTGCCCCTGCGCCGGTGGGCGGGTGGCGATTGAGCTCCGAATGCTGTGATCTAATTCCTGGAAGCAGGGAGACGAACCCATTAGCGTCAACAGGAAAGGAGATCAACAACCAAGGCCCAACGTCATTCCGTATTCCATGGTCGGCGAGAGGGATCCACGCTGATGACGTCGTAGAACGGAGTGGTCAAAATCCTGATAGCCTCGACCCCTGGTGGGTTCACATCCCGGTGAGGGTTACCCGGACCTGGTGACATGATATTCTTCCGATGCCCCGATGACTACCATTCCCCGTGTTGAGGAGAAGAGCTTCCCGTCGGGTTCACCATTTTTTGTTGCCCTGATGCTTTCGTCGGGGCGTGCCCATCCATCTGTGGGGAGGACGCACTGCTTGTTACCCCGCATTCCCGCTTTCCAAAGGCGGGAGGCATCCGTTCCTTGTTTAGGGACGTCTGCTCCTTGATCAAAACCAGGATGATGGGATGTCGGTTCTTCCTTCGGTGGATTCCTCCTCGGAGCTCATCACCGAGTCCGGGTCTCCCTCATAGATTTAAGACGGGTTCATGAAGCCCATTCTAGGTCCCATATCTACATGGATGCCAGTTAATTAAGATTCTTCCATCGAGATTCTCCAAGGGGTCTTGTCGGGGCAGCAACCGTTAGTGAGGAGAATGGTAACGTTGGGGCATCATTGGCATGTTTGTCTTTGGTCCCTCATCACAGGGCTTCTCGAGGGCGCGGAAGCCTGAGGCATCCCACATCAAACACGAGGAATGTGTACCATATGAGGTTTTCCTCAGATTTCCATGTTTAACACGGGGTATGTCGCGAGTTTAACGTCTTGCAGAGAAGGATCGGGTTGAAGTACCCCTAGGGGGAACACCGATGTTGGGGCCAACACGTGGGCGGCCTCCCAGATGCCATGGAGTGGGATGGGGTGGCATGATCTCACAGGGATGTGGCAGCCCAGGTAAGGATCAAGATTGATGGTGGAGTGAGAAATGGGGATTATGATCTGAGATGTCCCAAGAGGGGGAATACAGTTTAACGTCATGCGGGACAAGATACAGTTTAACATCATGCGGGATGAGATACAGTTTAACGTCATGAGGGATGATGGGGTATGGGGATTACGCTCTGAGGCGGCCCAAGGTGGTCAGGGAACCGACATGGAGAGGTCGGGACGACCGAGTGGTGGGCATGAACCTCGTGGAGGCTTCCTACGTACCGTGCGTTAGCATGGATCAAAGTACACGTAGTTCACTGGGATGGGGCTTACGATCTGGGGTGGCCCATGAGGGGGAATACAGTTTAACGTCATGAGGGAAAAGATACAATTTAACGTTATCCAGGACGAGATAAAGTTTAACGTCATGCAGGATGAGATATAGTTTAACATCATGCGGGATGAGGGGTTTGGGGCTTATGCTCTGAGGCGGCCCAAGGTGGTCAGGGAACCGACATGGAGAGGTCGAGACGACCGGTTGGTGGGATTTAACCTCGTGGAGGATTCCTACGTACCATGCGTTAGCACAGATCAAAGTCCACGTAGTTCGCTAGGATGGGGATTACGCTCTGGTGAGGCCCATAGAGGATGTCATGGTCGATACGCGCTCTAAGCCCACATGATTCATTCATGGTGTGGGAAACAAGAGGCAGCAGGGACAGACGATCAAGTCACGAAGGGTGCATCCGTGAGAAGCGGAATGTGGCTTATATGCTGAGTGGCCGAAAGAGGAAACGGGGGCTTACGTGTGGTTAGAAGACCTTGGTGTCGGGGCATACTCCAGGGTGGTTGCCCGTGGTGCGACAATGCGTAGTGGGAAAAGGACTCCACTGGCCTTGGCAGGGGGGAAGTATGGAGATGCACAGGTGAAATCATCCGCAAGAAAGGCTAGGGGCTTACGCTCTGAGGTGGCCCTTCCCCCACGGACAAAAGCCACTCCGACAAGGAGGATCTCATTCTATGTGAGGAAGAGTCCATTCCCATGGAGACGAGTGGGCGTAATGAATGTCTGAGCTGGGGGGACCCTGCGTGCGAAGCAAGGGGTCGGACCACAATTTAACTTCTTGTGTTAAGGACGAGGTGCTTAGCAGTTTAACGTCCTGCAGCTTGGACGAGGTGGGTTCGCTCCACACCCATAGGGCTTACATTCCCAACTCCCTCTACCCCTTGTTGGAGGGAAGGCTTTGGCAAGGGCATGGCGAAGGGTGGCCGCAGGGCAAACCACCGGGGGCTATGGTAATGATTATATTGAATGTTTATTGTATGATTATTCCAAATATATTTATATTGAATTTTTCTATGAATATGAATTTCTACGTCACCAAAAAATAGCTTTAAATTAATTATATGTGTTTCAAATGATTTTATTGAGTACGAATTTTTTTCATATTTTTTGGTGCAAATGTTTTCCTAAATAAACTCGATGGATATTTAATTTAATTGTAAATATTATTTTAGTTTTCTTAATTTTATCTAAACTATTGGTTTTATTGATTTTTATGCCTCTTAGTGATATTTTAATTATCAATCCATGATTATAAATAGATTATCAACCATATTTAACGATTGGTAATGATATGAAAGATGATAGGTTGACTGTTCTGATGATTATTCATGAAAATAATCATGATTTATTTTAATTGTATTATATTATGTTCAAATTGAGTACCAATAATATGAGTCCAAATTCTATTAATTTTTTTAATATGTACGAGTCACATATTAATTCATTAAAACACTAAACTTGAAAAATTCTTAAATGATTAGATAATTTTTTTGACATAAAATTCAAGTTTATGTAATGTCTATGGAATGGTCCTTATTATAGGTATCAATGATTGAAATAGATAAATTTATAGGTTATGTTAATATTAAAATTATTACATTGAAAGGACGTACATTTTTTATAAGTTCAAATGATATATAATTTTAGTATTACAAGGTTTCTTAAACTAAATGATTTATTTTTTCAATGGTTTTCCGCTTAGCAAAAGGGAGGCTATAATGGAAATACAATAGGAGGATAATATTATTACAAATATATATCAAAATATATTTTTAATTATATTAGAATAGTTGGTTATAGTGATAACTTAGTTTAATAAATAAATAAATATATATGGAATTTATACTATGGATGAACTAAATCTACCATGAAATAAAATGTCTAATGTGGATAATTTCATGTGAAAACTCTCATATTATTCAATGGATAATCTTACCCTGATGTTGTTTAAGGATTTATTAATTCTCTTTAAATCATATTTGATGTAATGGGATGATCATAATGTTAAAAGGTAACCATTTACATTTATCATTTATATGAATATTTTGAAATAAATTTCCGATTGGTTAAGATAACATGGAAGAAATATGATATTAATGATATAAAATTTGAAATATTTATTAATATATTTATTGGAAAACAGTGTAGCCTTGTTTTTTGTATTAGGATGGTGATATAATTCAGGTATTTTAGGAAAAACATATATTTAATGTCATATAATTAATAAAATATAACATTACATTTCAGGATAATTAAATATTTTATTTCTTACAATGATTGAAAAATTAATTAATTTTACATAGGATTAAAACCAAGAATGCATAGTGATTTGGATTGATGATAACAATTATGTTATGATAATGTGGTTCATTCAACTATGATCATTGAGATTGAGTTTTCCATAACTTATATTCCAATATATGAATTTAGTATGAAATATTAAATTTGATGGGAATATTGAAAATAAACTATCAACGAAGCCTAGGGCTATGCTCCCAACACAAAAAACGAACTATTAAAAAACATTTGGGGAATTTATATCATGATATGAAATGTGGTACTGATGGGTTTAAATCTTTTATTGGGTTTGTGAATACCATGGTAAGATTAATACACAATAAAATAATGTGATCATAGATAGAATGTCATCAATGGTATGATTTTGTTTTAAATTTTGTATATTATTATTCTAACATGTTGCTAATATTACTAACACATGGTGGAAATCATCGTGATCAAAAGTCATAGGGTGTGTCAATACCATTTTTAGTTTTTACATTTAATTTTGTGATTCTGATGAATTGGTGACTTCTGTAGGGAACATAGTATTACTTTGAAGGTTGATCATAAGATAAATGTCTTAGGAAAACCTTTTTTTTATATTTTATGTAATAGAAATACCATGGAATAGAATTATTTATTTTTAGTATATATAAGAAGTAAATATTTTAGTTGAAATGTTATTTTGGGGTTAATATATTTATATGTTATATAAATAATTTCATAGGTATTCATAAACATTAGTGGTTATATGACAATTAATGTCCTTGCAATAACTTTCAAATGAGATTATTAAAGTTTTTGAATTTTTTTATAGTTAATATAATAGAAAAATTATTATTAATTGATTTATTTTATTTCTCATATTACAATAATTTTATTGTGTTATTGTTATAAGAATGATATGAAAATTATTCATAAAAAATATAAATACATATGTTAGGGGAAAAATAGTTTCATTTAGAAAGGCATTAGGGATTAAACCCATGACTAAAGAATGGCATGGTTATAATTCCTACCACTAGACTATGTAATATAATGTATAATATTACATTGTTTTTAGTTAAGTTATTTGGAAAAAAATATTAATGATCAAAATAGTGTGGTTACCTCTTTATTTTTTAGATTACTATATTATATTTTAAAAATGTGATAATAATATATGATTTTTAAACATCTTAGAGACATAAAAAAATTCGTGAAATGATTTAATTGGTAATTTTATCCATTAACTGTGAAATTTAGTGGTTTAGGTACAAAATTTCAATTTTGGATATTCATTTCAATTAGTAAGGGATGAATTTGAAATAGACCAAAGCATGTGAAAATAATGAAATTATTAATATGAAATTGAAACTCATCAAGCACATATATTTATAAATATTCATAGAATGTAAAATAATTCAAAAATACTAGAAAATTTATCTTGAAAAAATGTTATGTATACATTCATATCCACATAATCATATTTCATTTTATATCATTATTTCTTTTGGGTACTTTAGCATTTCATTGATTAATTATATGCTTGTGATCAATGACATAAATAAATATCTAAAATTAATTACACCATTATTTAATTTTTATATATTCTTTACACACCAATGTTATCCTACTTAGGATCCTGGGTATGTTTTATCTATATGATCCTTATAATTAATTTTCTATTTTATTAAAAGGATATTTTATTCACCAAATTACAATGTGGGGTTTTCAACAATGGTATTTCACAATGTCAAACCCTTCATTTCTGAGTTCAATAGTAAATTAGGAGGAAATAATTTATTTAATATGGTGAAGATTTAAGACCCTGATATTTTAAAATTTGAAAATTTTACTCAATATTATATGGGAAATAAAACATCGAATATAAAAAACCCGAAAAAATGAATATCATTAAATTTAATCTCTTTGATAGCATACAAATCACTCAAAACTTATTCGAACTAAACCGTAATATTGTATAAAATTGTTACATAGCCTTTAAATTTGTGGGTACTAATAGTGATATATAAACTATAAAAAAATTTTTCATCAAATTATATCAAATAAAATTATTTCTATGTGACTGAAAAAAGAAATGATTTCTTAAAAGTTATAATTTTTTCTAAAAAAATATTTAGTCCTGTTTTTAATACATATTTTAGAAATTATTTTTTAATATTTTATAATATATATTTTTGAATAAAAAATTATTTTTGGATTTATCATATTCAAATAATATAATGTTTAATTAATTTGTTTTTATAAATGTTTTAATTTTTTATAAATATTTATGAATTGCTAATTTTAATTGAAAAATGGATTTTATTTTATATTACGTATATTTTCAATTTATATTTAAAATTTCATTTATTGTAATATTTTTTGAATTTTATATCAATTAAAAAAATTCATTTTTCTGGAAGCATCGTCATTTCTAATTTAGTTTTAAATTATTTAATTTTTTTTAACATTTTCTATTTAATGTCTTTAATTATCATCATGTTTTGGGAATTATATTTAAATTATAATTTTGAAAATCTATGAAATTAATTTAAAAAATTAATTGAATCATTGGAATTTAAATTATTTATAATATCTAATTAATTGAAATTAATTATTTATGAAAATTAATATTAGAGGCTAGAAATTTAATTTTATTTTTAAAACATGCTATTGATTTATCGACTATCAACAAGTGGGGATAAGGGTAAATAGGGCTAAAATATTGTATATGAACAATGGGAATGGAATTTATCAATATTATGACTTCAAAATTGATAATAGAACATTTTCTAGGATTTTGGAGTGATAATAACATTATCATTATTGAATCTTGTCATGAAATTACAAGTGTTCCATTAACTATTTTAAAAGATGCCACCCCAATCGCCTCTTCCTCAAAACTTCAAACCATTTGTATTCAACCAATTAATACCAAATTAATTTAAGAAAATTGATAACTTCATTCTATGTGCCTTATATTATACATAAATCTATCATATGAATTCATTTTTTGAAAACCTATAGAGGATACCAAAAGAAGATATAACATTATTCAATGAGAAATTTTATTTTAACTATTTTCCACCTTATTAAACACTTATTTAACATTGATGATATAATAACCTTAGTATCAAAAATATTCTATTACTTTTTTATGATATTTTCATCACCTAAAAATTATCCACTCCCTACAATTTGATTATGAATTCATCATACCTGTGTATGTAAGAGTTTCGCCATGTTTACTGATGACATTCGTTTTTCAACTACCACCACTCAAGGTTTGGAATCAAGTTAGATATAAAGTATATACATGATATTTAGAAAATAATTCTACCTATATAATCATTATTAAATTTATATAACATTATACATTTTATTTTTTAGGTGACAAAATAATTTCATATATGGGTATAGAGGACTATCGCCTCGTGACGCGATTTGGTTATTTTTCACAAACTCTTTATATAGAAAAAAAAGGAATAAATAATTAATATAATTGATAATAATGGAATAATTATTATATTAATTTTATATTTATCATTATAAAATGAAAACATAATATTTTATTTTTACCCTTTTACTCACTGAGAAAGATAATGTCATTTTTGAATTTGTGGACTACCACTTTCCGAAAGCAATAAAAGACAATTGTAAAGACCACACCACATTGATGTTATATATAAAAGAATATATATAAATAAATAATAGGGTTTATATGATATTATTTTCATTATAGAGGGAAAAATTATTACATACATCCTTTCCATAATGATTGTGTAGAAATGTAAATGTTACTAATGCGAATGTATGGCCATCTATATCTATGATCATAACATACATAATTTCCCAATACAAAATTTCATTAATGGACTTAGAATATAATTTACGTATAAATTTGATCATTATTTCATTATTTTATTTATGTTTAATTTTAAATAAAGACTTCAATGACCACATTCACTGTACAAATGTTATTTTTAACACATAATCCAAATATTATTTAAACATTGAATGTAAATTTAATAGATTATGTAATTTTATAAAACGTTGTAATAAATGAAATAAATTTCATAATAAATTAGAAAATATTTCTCATGAAATTAAATAATTATCATATATTTAATATTCATGGGATAAATACATAGATGGAAAGTCAGACCCAATGTATGGGACTTTGTAAAAATTTTCATTCACTAAGGGATATGTGGATGTTACATAACAATTTTATTTAATGAGTTGTATATATATCAAATTTTACATGTTATTTCATGAAAATATCTATAATAAGGATATTTAATTCTTTTTATAATGTTTTTATTTCAGGATTCTTACGATTCATGTTGTTGCTATGTGAAAAATGAAATTTCATTAAAAAACTACTCTCAACCTTTTAATTTCCATCATTTTTTCTTATATGTAAATTTTTTTCATTAATTTATTAATATTTATTATTGAAGTATAATAGTTATATTTTTAATTTAGTGTAAATTATTATTTATTAAAATGTTTTTCTATGGAAAATTTTTGCATGCTATATAAATAACATTTTCAGAAATGATAAAAACAATATTCTATTTTAACATTTACAATGAAAATGTCTTTTTATCTACTATGACTGATATTTTATTTCTATCATCACCTATAATATATCATTATTTCTTATTGGAAAAACTATTTTTGAAATGTTTCGGTATTTTAATACTATAAATATTTTTTCAATAATGGTTTTTATATAATGAAAATGTGTTTTGAAAATAAAATTGTATTTTTATATCCAATTTTTTTTATATGAGTTTAAAAGATTTTATTGAATGTTTTATTATGTATAAGTAATGTATAAAAATGCATTATTCATGATATTATAAATGGGATTTATATTAATTATGTGTGCCTGATACATCATAAATGATCTGTTGAGCCCCATAATAGCTCTCAATTGATCCTGATATAGTTTATATTTAGGGTTGATCCCAATTATAGATCAGGAAAATTGGTTATGTATATATATCTTATTTGAATTTTCAATAATTGTATGGATCTAAATTTAATTTAGTATTTATTATAATGCAATTTTTCTAAATGGATATTCTAATTTTATGGATATTTAAAGGGTTTTATGAATATAAAACTTTAATCCAAAGAAAACAATATCTCAGTTCATACAATGGAATTTAAAGCAATCCATCAAGTAAAATTCATATACATTTTCATCTAAAAATGTTTTATTTCATATAATGAAATAATATTGAACAAAATGGTAAATGATATATGATTTTTATTATAATCTCATTGACAAAAGATTTTTTTTTCTATTGTTGAGATTTTTGTGCTCATCAAAAAATTTTAAAATGTTATTCATGTAATTTACGGATGGTTAATGGAAATGAAAATTTCATGATGAATGTTATGAATATATTTCATGACATAAATCATGATTTTTATTAAAAAAATTACCCTGGTAAAAATTCATACTAATTAGTATTTTCAACTTTTAATTAAATGCTTTTGTTAGATATGACATATGTCCAAATTATCTATAACACAATGCTTGAAATGATCCTCAAATGTTAGAGAATAAATTATTGAGAAAAAATTAATGATTACATAATTTTTATGGATGTGTATTAATATTAAAAAATTTCATTAATAAATAAAAGTTATGAAAATAAACATTAATTAAAACATTTGTGGAGATGGTAGGCCATACGTAGGCCTAAATAAAATATTAACTTATTGAATT
Organism: Viscum album; assembly: GCA_963277665.1. NCBI lineage: Eukaryota > Viridiplantae > Streptophyta > Magnoliopsida > Santalales > Viscaceae > Viscum > Viscum album. The sequence continues at coordinate 1,860,386,423 of OY728142.1, read as the reverse complement.
ATTGAAAGAGAAAGGATATAAAATATTTAACCTATCCATAATCAATATTATATAATAAATATAATATATTTAGATATAAATTTATCCATTAATTATATAATTAAATCCATCCATGTTACAGAGAAATGAATGATGGACAAAATCACTTAATAGAAGTGGTAGTCTATACACTCACAAAAGAGAAGTAATAATTTACCAATATAATGGAAGGTAGGAATGTAGAAAGAGAATTAAAATCCCAAAATATTAATTATAAAATTAATATATTATATTTTAATTAGTTATATTATTAAATAAATCCATGTAAAATATCAATGAAAAACTAATTTCAACATTCTTTGGTGATATAAATTCATTCTTACTCACAAATAATGTTTTCAATATTCATAGGAGAAAAAATAGATGGAATGTTATTGAAATATAATAAAAATAACATCATGGTGTATTTATTTTATTTGACTTAATTTTGTAAGGGTATAATGTATTTTGAAAAAGAAAAATAATAAATAAATTGGAATGTGTTTGGAAAGATGATAATATCTTCTTATTTAGACATCCATTTTGGTTTTTCTCAGGAACACATAGAATGTTATTTTCAAAATAAAATATTTATCTAATGGATAAAGAATTATATAACTGTATTGGTAGATGTTCATTTTATCAACATGGATTAATACATGTGTTGATAAAAGGATAAAGGGTTCCCTCTAATAAATGAATAGTGGGGATATCATTTAAATAATGATTATTTTAAATAAATAAAAATTAATTTTCATGTTCTCGTGTCACTAAATTATTTTGTAATGGCCTGGACCTCTCCGGTCCATTACTTTGTGAAATGTTTGTGTTAGAGGTCTTTTGGGAGGTCAAGGGGACTTATCCCCAACATTTTGCCAAATTTCCGGTTCTGTGAACAGTGTTTCCAGTTTTATGAACAGTAATAGATCGGTCTCACAGATCGGTTTCACAGATCGGTCTGACAGATCTGTTTCACAGATCGGTCTGACATATCGGTTTCACAGATCGGTCTGACAGATCAGTTTCACAGATCGGTCTGAGAGATCGGTTTCACAGATTGGTGTGACAGATCGGTTTCACAGATCGGTCTGACAGATCAGTTTCACAGATCGATCTGACAGATCGGTTTCACAGATCGGTCTGACAGATAGGTTTCAGAGATCGGTGTGACAGATCGGTTTCACAGATCGGTCTGACAGATAGGTTTCACAGATCGGTGTGACAGATCGGTTTCACAGATCGGTGTGATAGATCGATTTCACAGATCGGTCTGACAGATCAGTTTCACAGATTGGTCTGACAGATCGGTTTCACAAATCGGTCTGATAGATCGGTTTCACAGATCAGTGTGACAGATCGGTTTCACAGATCGGTGTGACAGATCCGTTTCACAGATCGGTTTCACAGATCGGTTTCACAGATTGGTTTCATATAGAGTAACAGTGGGTGAACAGTGTTTCCAGACTCTTACAATTTTTCCCCTTTTGACGTTTCCTTTGACGTAAAATACATTTAAAGCCTTATTTTAAGGACTCTTAAGGCCGATTCAAATGCCATAAATCCTATATTAATTATTCCTAAGGCCAGGATGTATTTACTTGGTCAAACCGCGTGGGTTAATGCGATCCGTTTTTAATGAAGAATTAACCGGATCATAAACCGTCGCCCCATTAAATCTTCAAAAAAGGGACGAGATATCATTATCTCTTGTTCTTTCCCTTTGTTCTCAACTAAGAGGCACTAGAACCTTTCAATTCATTCCGTAGGAGTTGCACACTCAATCTTTTCTCCTAGGATTGGTTCTGCTCTGTTTTAGATGCAACCAAGCTGTGTCGATCATTCTTCCATATAAGGTATGTTTTATCACCATTCCTTCGGGGATCACCATCTTTTGTTCTCCCTTCCATATTACCATGTAATTTCCAAGATCCTAATGGGTTTTCTTGGGGTTGGTCGGTACTATCGTACCGCAGCATCCTCCGGTGGATGCAGTTGTCGCGAGGGGAGGATCGTGACCTGTTGTGTGGATAAAGAACGTGAGGAACTGTTTGAGGTAGGGGATTCATGGCTTCTCTAATTGTGTATGTGCAATCGTAGAATTAGCATGATTTAGTCCTTTTGATCATAATGAAATTGACTTAATTAAATACTTGAACCGGATTAAAAGAATTGGTTGATCGCATGTTGTTTCTTTGTACCGTGATAACATTTTGCCTCATGTTTTCCTAGATAGAGTGATATCTATGGTTTTTTTCTTTAATTAGTTGCTCGTTCATGATGGAAATTGATAAAGAACGTAATGCTGGAATTATTTGTAAAATAATTGTCTAATGATAAAGAGGCATGTTAATGAATTTGTTAATTCAAGATGGATTAAAGAACTATTAGTTCGATAATTTCAAAAGGGTTCTGAGTTACCCGCTTGGTTGTAAGGCTGAATGCCTTGTGGTTTGGAGCTCTGAGTGCTCATTTTGTATGAAGGATGAATGCCTTGTTAAAGGGACAAGAGCCCATTTTGTGATCTTTGATTTCCTGCTGCTTGTGATTTGATGTGAGCCTGGATGGATGTTGTGATATGTGGAGGTATGGGGACTTGTGGTTGTGGCAACGGATGACGCCTAGTGTGGCGAGATGCAACGGTTTATGCTTATGGGTGTCGGGGAGGAAACCAAGGGGTGATGGAATGGGATGGATGCGGTTTCTGGATGCTTGTGGTTTTCTTTGAATGTTAATCTGCTTTGCTCTTCCCCACTGCCCGAGGTAGCTGGTCTTGCTACCCTTCTTCCGAAGGAGGCGAAGACGCGCGGGGTATGCCACGTGCTTTCCATGTTTATCCTCTTGAGGGAAATGGGTCTATGCTCTTTCTAAAGGCGACAAAGGCTCGACGGGTAGTATATCTACTCACCGTGTTGAGCCTCCTTTGTGTTTAGAAGCATATGATGCTTTTCTAGAATGCCTGGGAATATGGAAAAGTAATTCTGTAATGAACGTTTGATTAAATGGTGAAAATCCATGGGGATGGAGATACTGGAATTTAACAGTGATGTGAATCCTAAAAAGGAGCAGTTTTTGAATGTGATGCCAAATCAGTTTAATGTGGAATTGTCCATTCTTAATTAATGTTTAACGAATTAAATTAATGTATAGTGGAACTAATAAAATGAGAATGGAGTAATCTAATAAAGCTCTTAAAATGTTTGTGTGCATATAGGATACCTAGTCTTTGAAGTAGCAGCCTGGAGTCTGAGAGACGTTACCTGCAGTTGTATCTAAGACTAGGTAATGCCCATAGTGTGGATGTGAGTTACATATATAATATGTACTTTTTGTGTTTCTATACGCTACTCCACCATGTCGGTAAGGTAAACTAACACCCCATGGATTCTGTGCCCTGGGGGGTGTTTTCCCCAACATTCTGATGGGAGGTTGAATGGCTGATTACCCCCTTTGGCCCCACTCTCTTCTCTTGGTAGATACTTGTGCCATGAGGCACAACAGTTAGTTACCCCATATATGTGTGTAGAGGGATGTAATGGCTTGTGGTTATTCACACACATATATTCTGGATATAGTAACCTATGGACTACTATTGGTGTAATGTGTATAGGCTATGATGGCTTGAGGATCCCTACTCGTAGAATGGGCTGTAATGGCTTGAGGTATTATACCCGATGTTTGATACACGTTATGTGGGTTGTGGTGGCTCCTGGAAACTACCTGGTTACATTTGGTTTTGAGGACGGTGTGGTGCTTCGCCCAGGTGTCTGCGGGCAAGCCTATGTGGTGCACGAGGTGCAGATTGTGGAGCTTAGCCCAGGTGTCTGTGGGCAAGCCTTGGAGAGAGATGCACAAGACGTATGTCATTGGGTCAAAGCGGCAAACCAGTGGGGAAGTAGTAGCGGGGTACCCTTGATATTCTTTACTATATGCTATATTCTTGTATGCATTACTTGGCGAGAGTATCCATGGTGAGGGTGGGAACATAGTATACCTGTTTAGGTGACGAGTTAGTTTCACTTGTTGTTCACTGGGCTTTAGCATGCTTTCTATACTTTTGCACGAGAGGCTTGGGGAGGATCCTACTGAGTATACAATTATACTCACCCTATGTACATATAAACTGTTTTTCAGGTCACTCGGAGCAGGTTGGAGATCAAGCTGTTTACTACGAGCTTGCGGTTGGAGGAGAAGCTGTCCGGGCTAGTGGTCGCTGCCGTTTTACTTTCTTTTGGGTACTTTTAGTTTTCCCTTTCTGTTGTAGTACTTTTTCATGACATTTCGTATATGTACTTGGGTTTCTTTTATTTTTCAGTTATGAGTTGGAGTTGGTTGGTGTCTATTCTATCTCTCTCTTCTTCATGTGTTCTCTTAGAGGGTAATGCCTCCCATTTGTGTGTGTATTATACCCTCGGTGCTAGTCGCCAACCCGGGGCCTACTGGAGGCGGGACTCGGGGGTCATTATCTCCCTTCTCACATTTCCGGCCCAAGAGGGGTACACTTTGCGGGGAGGGGGTCGTGACAGAGTGGTATCAAAGGTCTGGTTGAGGGATAGGATGAAGTTTGGAGTTAGGCACATGTGAAGATGCGTGGGATGGTAGGGAAACATTGGCATTCATGTTTATCAAGTGGTATAAACACTGGAGACCGGCAAAGACATAGGCGTTTAGGTCCCCCTATGAGCTGTTGCACGGACCTTTATGTTTACGATGGCTACTAAACAAAGTGATACTGGTTGCGGGGTAGAGACCCAGGAAAGGATCATGCATCATTATTATTTGCGCCTTTGTTTGAATGGGTAGAACTTGGGATAGGTAACATAAACTTAATAAAACAAAACAATTAATTAATGTTTAGTCTTCTATATTCCAGGATTAGGAGCTCTAACAGTTGTTATTTTGCAGGTATGGATCCAGGTCGACGTCCTCGTCAGGTTTGCGCAGAAGATGCCCAGCAGGCTGTCCCGGCAGATCGCCGCCGGGTAGAGGTTGACGACGATGACACTTGGAAGAAGACACTCCGAAAGTTCCAGCGCTAGAGTCTATAGAAGTACGAGGGCTCTGTTTCAGATGCAGTCACAGAAGACTGGTTGGAGGAGGTCAAGATAGGCTTTAGTTCAATTCGTGCTCGGAAGGAACACTGGGTGTCCTTGGCTGTGACGATGCTGCGTGGAGCAGCGAGGTAGTGGTGGTACTTGTTCCTTGGGGATTGCGAGGAGTCAGCGATCTCATGGGAGGAGTTTCGAGACAGGTTTAGAGTAGAGTTTCTTTCATCGACTGTGAAGGAGTCCAGTCGCCAGGAGCTTCTCACCCTTCGACAGGGGAGATCCAGTGTTCGAGAGTTTGGAATCCTTTTCAGGAACCTTCTACGATATGCTTCAGTCCTGTTACCAGATGATGAGGCCAGGGCGAGGCATTTCGGGGAGGCTTTGCGTCCAGAGATCCAGCGCCAGGTCACCCCATTTATGCTGAAGACATATCTTGAGGTGCTGATGAGGGCAGAGGTTGTTGAGAGGACTTTGGCCAGGACCGGATCTTCACGAGAGGGGAATCTTCATGATTCCTCACAAAGTAGAGCTGTGGTCCGGGGATCCCGGTTTTCAGGACAGAAGAGTTTCCGTTCACCTGGGGGTAGGTCCCAGCCCTTCCCATCTCGTTTCTCTAGAGGCAGCAACTCTCAGGCCTATGCCAAGGGATCATGCGCTTGTTTTTCTTGTGGTGGTCGTGGTCATCAGCATCGGGAGTGCCCGACTTTTCAGAGCAGTTATCGTGCATCGGGTGCTCCGCTCCAGGTTCCTCCATTGAGGCAGTTCTAGCCGAGGCAACAGCAGCAGGTTGCACCAGCTTTAGATCACCCGAGGGAAGATGGAGCAGGAAGAGGACAGCCCCATGATGCTCCCCGTCCTCAGAGAGCAGAGCGTGGACGTGGTGGTGGTCGTCATCAGGGTCAGAGAGGCCATGGAGGTGGTCGTGGTCAGCTTCATGCTCTAGCGTTGCCCGCCCCAGGCGAGCCAGATGTCGTTCGAGGTACCCTTTGCTTGTTTTCTACCTTGGTGTATGCCTTGTTTGATTCCGGAGCGACACACTCCTTTATATTCCCTGCCCTTGTCCACGCTTTGGGACATGAGGTAGAGAGGCTTCCAGTGCCCTTGGCATTGACTACGCCAGTTGGAGGTCGAGCTAGCTTGTTTGAAGTATGTAGAGACTGTGAGCTAGTGTTGGGACAACACTGCTCTTGGGGATATTTCCTATGTTTACGAATACAACCATATGATGTCATCCTCGGCATGGATTGGTTGTATTCGGTGAAGGCTATTGTGGATTGCTTTCGGAAGGAGGTCATCTTCTTCGATGCATATGGAGAAACAGTGGTGTTTGCTGGTGAGCGAGATCCTCGGATGGGTCATAGGAAGGTTTCATCCTTATCATCCATGATGGCTGGGATGATGCTATGTTCTTCAGAGGTTGAGCAGTTGGTGTTTCCTTGGGTTGTGGAAGAGTACCCTGATGTATTTACCGAAGAGGTTGTAGCATTACCCCCTCGACGAGAGATCGAGTTTGGGATCGAGCTACATCCAGGAGAGTCTCCTACCTCTATGTCTCCGTATAGAATGGCCCCTTCTGAGTTACGAGAGCAACGTATAAAGCTCGATGGTCTGTTGCAGTGTGGTTTTGTTCGGCCAAGTGTGTCTCCATGGGGTGCACCAGTCTTGTTCGTGAAGAAGGCCGACGACAGTTTAAGGTTGTGTGTTGATTATCGTCGCTTAAACAAAGTGACAATAAAGAACCACTATCCTCTTCCACGGGTTGATGACTTAATCGATCAACTGAAGGGTGCAATTTGGTTCTCCAAGATCGACTTGCGGTCAGGATATCATCAGATGCATGTAAAGGATGAGGATATCCCGAAGACTGCTTTCTGTTGTCGTCATGGGCATTATGACTTTGTTGTAATGCCATTCGGTATGACGAATGCTCCAGCTATTTTCATGGGGTTGATGAATGCTGTGTTCCGGGAATTCCTAGACAAGTTTGTTGTGGTTTTCATCGATGAAATCCTTTTGTACTCCACATCTAAAGAAGAGCATGTAGAGCATCTACGAGCCGTTTTGGGAGTTCTTCGCCAACATCGGCTGTTTGGGAAGTTGTCGAAGTGTGAGTTTTGGACTCGAGAAGTCCGTTTCTTGGGGCATGCTATGTCCCAACAGGGAGTAGCTGTGGATCCATCAAAGATAGAAGCAGTAGTGTCTTGGGTATCCCCCAAGACAGTGTCAGAGGTGCGAAGTTTCCTTGGTCTCGCAGGCTATTACTGGAGGTTCGTAGCAAATTTCTCACGGGTTGTGACTCCTCTAACAGCTTTGACCAGGATGGATCAAGCATTCATGTGGACTAATCAGTGTCCGGCACCATTCGAGTATCTAAAGTAGAAGTTGGTAAGTGCTCCTGTACTTTGTCTTCCAGCTGAGGGAGTCCAGTTTGACGTCTTCTGCGATGCGTCACATCTGGGGCTAGGCTGTGTACTTATGCAACAAAGGTCAGTTGTTTCTTATGGGTCCCGACAATTGCGTCCGCATGAACGCAACTATTCCACCCATGATCTTGAGTAGGCAGTCGTGGTGTTTGCGCTGAAGTTGTGGAGACATTACCTCATTGGCGAGCGCTTTGTGGTTTTCACCGATCATAAGAGTTTGAGGTATGTTTTATCTCAGCGGGACTTGAACTTGCGGCAGCGTCGGTGGATGGTGTTCTTGCATGAATATGACATTGAAATATCATATACACCTGGGAAGGGAAATGTTGATGCTGATGCGCTGAGCCGAAAGTCATGTAGTGATGCTGTGCGTGAATCCGGTGATTCTTGGAGAGTAATGGAGGAACTGTCAGCATTACATCTTGATATAGAAGAGGTTGGAGGTAGAGGTTGTCTTTTCTAGATGACGGTGCAATCATCTCTGATGCAGAAGGAGGAAGAGTCTCAGTTGGGTGATCTAGAGGTGGATGTTTGGAGAGACATAGTTGTTTGTGGAGAGTCCCCTGATGGTTTGTCGGAGGATGAACAACACCAAGTTTTGTATCATGGCAGGCTTTTTGTTCCCTTGGAGATGCGTGAGACGGTTTTCCGAGAGTTCCATAGCTCTCTCTTAGCGGTACATCCTGGTTTAACAAAGATGTACCAATCCTTGAGGAGTCAGTTTTGGTGGCCTGTGCTGAAGCGTGCAGTGGTAGAGTTTGTGTCTCGATGTTTAGTCTGTCAGAGGGTAAAAGACGAACACCGTGTTCCTGGTGGTCTTCTCCAACCATTAAATATTCCTCAGTGGAAGTGGGAGGACAACTCAATGGACTTTGTTACAGGTTTACCTCGAGCTCCGGGAGGACATGATGCTATATGGGTGATAGTGGACCGTTTAACTAAATCTTACCACTTCATAGCAATAAAGGAGTCGATCTCAGTGGAGGTTTTGTTGAGGCAGTATCTGGAGGAGGTGGTGAGGCTTCACGGAGTTCCTAAGACGATCATTTCTGATCGAGATCCTCGTTTTAACTCTAGGGTGTGGAGAGGTCTCCAGCATGCTTTTGGTTCTCAATTATGCCTTATCACTGCTTTTCATCCTCAAACGGATGGTCAGACAGAGCGAACCATCCAGACTCTTGAAGACATGTTGCGCTCTTGTGTTCTTAATTTTGGAGGTTCATGGATGAAGCACTTACACTTGGTAGAGTTCTCTTACAATAATAGTTTTCACTATACCATCGGTATGGCGCCATTTGAAGCCTTGTATGGTCGGCCATGCCGTTCTCCGTTGTGCTGTACTCGGGTCGGAGAGTCAGCAATTCTTAGACCAGAACAAGTGCAGAATACAACAGAGATGGTTCAGGTGATTCGTGAGAGGATGAAGACGGCACAAGATCGTCAAAAATCATATGCTGATCAAAGAAGGATACCCTTAGAGTTTAATGTTTGGGATCATGTGTTTCTGAAGGTGACTCCCCGTCGTGGGCAGGGAAGGTTTGGTCGTGGAAGTAAGCTTTCTCCCCGGTTTGTTGGGCCTTTTGAGGTGTTAGCTTGTGTGGGAGCTGTGGCGTATCGAGTAGCACTTCCCCCTCAGATGAGTCGGATACATGATGTTTTCCATGTATCACAGCTCCGTCGTTATCTTCATGATGAATCTCAGGTTATCGATTGGGGAGAGATCGATATTGATGATGATGCAACCTTGGAGGAGCGACCTATGGAGATCCAAGACCACAAGGAGAAGTTGTTGCGTGGGCGTTCTATACCATTAGTTCGTGTCTTGTGGTCACATGGTGGCATGGAGGAGAGTACCTGGGAGCGTGAGTCACATATACATGCTCAGTACCCAGAGTTGTTTAATGTTTAAATCTTTTCATGTAATGATGTTTCCTTTATGGTTGGACCTTTCATGTTTTATTTATGTACCTTTGATGTGATGTTATGTTTGAATTGTTTGGATATGGATTGTTTGTTTCCATACTCTCGGATGTCGTAGTTTTGTTCCAACTTTTGAACAACTCATGGTGGTTTTCCCCTGAGAGGTATCTTATGGGGTGGTTGTTCGGAACCATCTTTTCTTCTGGGTTGGTTTTTAATTCTCGAGGATGAGAATGTTTTGAGAGGTATCTAATGTAATGGCCCGGACCTCTCTGGTCCATTACTTTGTGAAATGTTGGTGTTAGAGGTGTTCTGGGAGGTCAAGGGGACTTATCCCCAACACTTTTCCAAATTTCCGGTTTTGTGAACAGTGTTTCCAGTTTTATGAACAGTAACAAATCAGTCTCACCGATCGGTCTGACAGATTGGTTTCACAGATCGGTTTCATAGATCGGTCTGACAGATCGATTTCACAGATCGGTCTGACAGATCGGTTTCACAGATAGGTCTGACAGATCGGTTTCACAGATAGGTCTGACAGATCGGTTTCAGAGATCAGTGTGACAGATCGGTTTCACAGATCGGTCTGACAGATCGGTTTCACAGATCAGTCGGACAGATCGGTTTCACAGATCGGTCTGACAGATCAGTTTCACAGATCGGTGTGACAGATCGGTTTCATAGATCAGTGTGACAGATCGGTTTCACAGATTGGTCTAACAGATCGGTTTCACAGATCGGTTTGACAGATCGGTTTCACAGATCGGTTTGACAGATCGGTTTCACAGGTCGATGTGACAGATCAGTTTCACAGATCGGTGTGACAGATCAGTTTCACAGATCGGTTTCACAGATCGGTTTCATAGATCGGTGTGATAGATCAGTTTCACAGAACGGTTTCACAGATCAGTTTCACATATCAGCTTCACATATCAGTTTCATGTACAGTAACAATGGATGAACAGTGCTTCCAGACTCCTACAGTTTTTCCCCTTTTGACGTTTCCTTTGTCGTAAAATACATTTAAAGCCTTATTTTAAAGACTCTTAAGGCCTATTCAAATGCCATAAATCCTATATTAATTATTCCTAAGGCCAGGATGTATTTACATGGTCAAACCGCGTGGGTTAATGCGATCCGTTTTTAATGGAGAATTAACCGGATCATAAACCGTTTCCCCATTAAATCTTCAAAAAAGGGACGAGATATCATTCTCCCTTGTTCTTTCCCTTTGTTCTCAACTAAGAGGCACTAGAACCTTTCAATTCTTTCCGTAGGAGTTGCACAATCAATCTTTTCTCCTAGGATTGGTTCTGCTCTGTTTTAGATGCAACCAAGCTGTGTCGATCATTCTTCCATATAAGGTATGTTTTATCATCGTTCCTTCAGGGATCACCTTCTCTTGTTGTCCCTTCTATATTACCATGTAATATCTAAGATCTTAATGGGTTTTCGTGGGGTTGTTTGGTACTGTCGTACCGCAGCATCCTCCGGTGGATGCAGTTGTCGCGAGGGGAGGATCGTGACCTGTTGTGTGGATAAAGAACGTGAGGAACTGTTTGAGGTAGGGGATTCATGGATTCTCTAATTGTGTATGTGCAATCGTAGAATTTGCATTATTTAGTCCTTTTTATCACAATGAAATTGACTTAATTAAATACTTGAACAGGATTAAAAAAATTGGTTGATCGCATGTTGTTACTTTGTACCGTGATAACGGTTTGCCTCATGTTTTCCTAGATAGAGTGATATCTATGGTTTTTTCTTTATTTAGTTTCTCGTTCATGATGGAAATTGATAAAGAACATAAAGCCAGAATTATTTGTAAAATAATTGGCTAAAGATAAAGAGGCATGTTAATGAATCTGTTAATTCAAGATGGATTAAAGAACTATTAGTTCGATAATTTCAAAAGGGTTCTGAGTTACCCGCTCGCTTGTAAGGATGAATGCCTTGAGGTTTGGAGCTCTGAGTTCTCATTTTTTATGAAGGCTGAATGCCTTGTTAAAGGACCGAGAGCCCATTTTGTGATCTTTGATTTCCTTCTGCTTGTGATTTGAGGTGATCCTGGATGGCTGTTGTGATATGTGGAGGTATGGGGACTTGTGGTTGTGGCAGCGGATGATTCCTATTGTGGTGAGATGCATCGGTTTATGCATATGGGTTTCGGGGAGGACACAAAGGGGTGATGGAATGGGATGGATGCGGTTGCTGGATGCTTGTGGTTTTCTTTGAATGTTAATCTGCCTTGCTTTTCCCCACTGCCCGAGGTAGCTGGTCTTGCTACCCTTCTTCCGAAGGAGGCGAAGACACGTGGGGTATGCCACATGCTTTCCGTGTTTAGCCTCTCGAGGGAAAATGGGTCTATGCTCTTTCTATAGGCGGCAAAGACTCGACGGGTAGTATATCTACTCACCGTGTTGAGCCTACTTTGTGTTTAGAATCATATGATGCTTTTCTATAATGTCTGGGAATATGGAAAAGTTATTCTGTAATGAATGTTTGATTAAATGGTGAGAATCCACGGGGATGGAGATACTAGAATTTAACAGTGATGTGAATCCTAAAAAGGAGCAGTTTTTGAATGTGATGCCAATTCAGTTTAATGTGGAATTGTTCATTCTTAATTAATGTTTAATGAATTAAATTAACGTACAGTGGAACTGATAAAATGAGAATGGAGTAATCTAATAAAGCTCTTCAAATGTTTGTGTGCATATAGGATACCTATTCTTTTAAGTAGCAGCCTGAAGTCTGAGAGACGTTAGCTGCAGTTGTATCTAAGACAAGGTAATGCCCATAGTGTGGATGTGAGTTACATATATAATCTATACTTTTTGTGTTTCTATACGCTACTCCACCCTGTCGGTAAGGGAAAATGACACCCCAAGGATTCTGAGCACTGGGGAGGGGGGGGGGGGGGGGGGGGTGTTTTCCCCAACATTCTTGATGGGAGGTTGAATGGCTGACTACCCCCTTTGGCCCCACTCTCTTCTCTTGGTAGATACTTCTGCCATGAGGCACAGCAGTTAGTTACCCCATATATGTGTGTAGAGGGCTGTAATGGCTTGTGGTTATTCACACACATATATTCTGGATATAGTATCCTATGGACTACTATAGGTGTAATGTGTATAGGCTATGATGGCTTGAGGATCCTTACTCGGAGTATGGGCTGTAATGGCTTGAGGTATTATACCTGATGTTTGATACACGTTATGCCGGCTGTGGTGGCTCCCGGAAACTACCTGGTTACTTTTGGTTGTGAGGACAGTGTGGTGCTTCGCCCAGGTGTCTGTGGGCAAGCCTATTTGGTGCACGAGGTGCAGATTGTGGAGCTTAGCCCAGGTGTCTGCGGGCAAGACATGGAGAGAGATGCATTGGACGTATGTCGTTGGGGCAAAGCGACAAACCAGTGGGGAAGTAGTAGCGGGGTACCCTTGATATTCTTTACTATATGCTATATTCTTGTATTCATTACTTGGAAAGAGTAGCCATGGTGAGGTTGGGAACATAGTATACCTGTTTAGGTGACTAGTTAGTTTCACTTGTTGTTCATTGGGCTTTAGCGTGCTTTCATTACTTTTGCACAAGAGGCTTGGGGAGGATCCTACTGAGTATACTGTTATAATCACCCGATGTACATATAAACTGTTTTTCAGGTCACTTGGAGCAGGTTGGAGATCAAGCTGGTTACTACTAGCTTGTGGTTGGAGGAGGAGCTGTTCGGGCTTGTGGTCGCTGCCGTTTTACTTTCATTTGGGTACTTTTAGTTTTCCCTTTCAGTTGTAGTACTTTTGCATGACATTTCGTATATGTACTTGGGTTTCTTTTATTTTTCAGTTATGAGTTGGAGTTGGTTGGAGTCTATTCTATCTCTCTCTTCTTTATGTGTTCTCTTAGAGGGTAATGCCTCCGATTTGTGTGTGTATTATACCCTCGGTGCTAGTCGCCAACCCGGGGCCTACTGGAGGCGGGACTTGGGGGTCATTATCTCCCTTCTCACATTGCCGGCCCAGGAGGGGTACACTTTGTGGGGAGGGGGTCGTGACATATTATATTTAAAAATTATATTCGGTATGTTTCAAAATTATAAAATTTAATAATATTCAGACATATTTAGTTGAATTATTTTCCCTTTTCTCTTTGATTTAATCCTCATTACAAATTTTTACAAATAACACAATATCAACATTTCATAAATTTTTTGGTAAAAAAATGTTATAATAAAAATGAATATGTCCCATAAATAGAAAATAGTTTGTATTCCAAACCATATCACATTTATTTGAAATATTATTCTTTTTATATAAATTTTATGTCATTTAGGAAAATAGTGTTTTAAATCAAAATAATATTAAGGTTGTTTTTTGACATAAAATAAATAATATAATATAATATGGGTCTTAAATTGTTATAATGGGACTAAAATAACATTTCCCAGTTGATAATGTGAAATTTGTAATAATATATTTTCCAAATAAAAATATAATAGATTGTGATATCAGATTAGACACTTTCACTTTTATTAACCAATTAGATAACATATATTGATGAAAACTAGGTTAATGAATCTTTCAAATTTAATAAGTTACAATTTTTTTATAAGATGAAATTAGGATAAAAATATCCAAAAGGATAAATTTTAGAACATAATTATATCTTTTCATTTTTTTCAATATTTTTAATGATTATAAAAATAATAATAAACAATATTTATCATAATATACTGTTAATGTAATTCTCATAACTATTCTAATGATATTCCATTACAAAAACTCTAACATAATAGAGTGTTTATATAAACCATTAAAACATATGTAATATGTTATATTTATCTAAAAATTTCTATGGTAACTTTAACACACCAACACAGTATTACATTTGGAGTTACTAAAATCATTAACTCATTTTTTTAAATGCACAAGCATTGTGTGAGCATAAAAAATAAATTATTTTTTTATATTTTTTTAGTCTAAATTAAAGGAAAAATAATAATAATATAACATTAATTTTTAATTTAAAAATTTTTAGTAACCATACCATGTTTTTATCTATCTCACAAAATATTTTTGATATTAGATGCTATAATGTTTCATTTTTTTCATTCTCTTTTGTATAAATATTATAATATACTAAAACAATTATAATTGATAGTAAATGGTAATATTTTATAAACAAGGATTAATATGTAAATATTATAATCATCCAACAAGGTAATGTAATGATTTTTAATCAATATTAAGCATTATCACAAAGATTTAAACCCTAATTAACTCACTTTACCTTTATTGTGGTGACAAAAAATTACCTTAGTCATTATTTTTATTGAAAAATTATAAATAATGTATAATTATTAATTTTTCACATCATGAATCAAAATAATAAATATATTTTCAATATTCAATATATATGTGGAAGAAATTATCTTAGGATAAAATTTAAAATTCCAATGTAAAATAGTTTTTTATTAAAATTCATTTATTTACAATTTTTTTTCAATCTGAAGGTAACCAAAAATATAATTACAGTATACGTAATTATATTATAAATAAATTAAATATACATTTTTAATTTGAAATAATTTCAAAAATAAAAATTTATTTATTTTTTCATGAAAAATTACTACTTTTTTAAAAATTATGAATTATTATTTATATATTGATTTTTTTAAATATCACTATTATATAATTTTGATTATATAATTTAAAAAATTATATTCATTTTACAAAATTAAATTTCTATCCATTTTGAAAATTTATTATAATTTCAATGCAAATAAATACAAAATATTGTTTTTATTGAAATTTTAATTTTTAAATGTAAAATGAATTCATTAAAAATTAATAACGTATTTCCTAATAATTATCCTATATATATATCAATATTTTTGAATATTGATAATATTAATATATATTTTTTTGGTTACACATTTATTACCACTATTTCAATGATTCTATTTTCGATATGTAATATTATTGGAACAATGCATCTAAATTCACTTAATATTTGGTGTAGCATGTTATGAATGATATAAATATTAATATACAATTATTATAAATTATAATTGTTCCACACTTAACTCTATTTAATTTGACTATATAGCTGGCTCACAATTTATAACAAAATTATTATGGATCAATGCATTGTTAAAATATATTTTGGTTGAAGAGAAGTTTCCCCTTATATTCAGTGATGAAAATCATTGTGTTGTTTCCAATGACGAATTGGTTGTCAATTATGTATAAATATAATTTTATTGAGATTTTATTAAATTTTTATTCTTGGAGAATTGTCATGCATTTATCAAATGGTAATGTATGTCATTCTTGGAAAATTAATTATTAAAAATTATATTATTTTTATGATTTTCATTTTGTCTAAGACAAGTGAAAATATAGAAACTAAAAATCAATATAATAATGGAATACAATAAAAATATTTAGTTAATGAAGAAATTATTAATGTATTTATACATTAAAAGTTTCATTTATGTGAAGAATATATTAATAGGTGCAAATGAAAAAATAAATTTTTGTATGAGAAGGGGAATTGAGAAGGTTTGTCATTGAATTTGAATTAATTTGGATTTTCATTCAACTTATGTGATACATAGATTATATTGATGGTTTTAAAAGGACTTATATTTTAAATAAGGGATTAACCATGGGCCTGCAAAGGCCATGACAACATTAGGATCATTTGGGACCTATAGGTGAACCATTCTTATGGGAACCTTCGCAGGCAAGCCCGGATGAGGCTAGTCCATATAAAGTCTCGTGGAATGGATGTTTATAATGACTTCTTAAATGGATGGGAAACCATTCATCATGATTAATATCTGATGATTGAGAAACAATTCATCTTTTTTTCTTACATGGTGATGTATTCATAGTTGAAAAGATGTCATGCATGCAATATTACATATTTCATGAATGAAAATAATTCATTGAATGATCTAATGGATGACTATGAATGAAGTTACATGTTGATTTTTTAGTAATTAATTCTTGGATTTGTTAATGATTTTAATATTAATGGAGAGTGATCCTCATCATAGGATCATAAGGGATAAATTATGATAAATGTGAATGATTCATAAAAGTTGACATAAATTTAAATGACCCTAAATAAATCAATTATAGGAAGAAGAATCATGAAATTCCATAAAATAGGACCTATAATAGACTAAGAAAACTAAATAATAGCAGGTTAAATCACATTGATAATTCTTAACAAAAAATGGTTCACCGATGATGATATGGTGTTTTCGATACATTGAGATAGAACATGTTTTTAAAGAAACATAGCGACTAGTAAAATTGTTTTTCTGTGGAAATGTTTCCATGAAGCCCTGTCTTGGGAGAGGGAGAGGGTGATCCTAAGAGTGATGTAGTTATAAAAATGACTATTGAATATCATATTGAATAAACATTTTTTTGAATATAAATTAGGGTATTGCAATTACACATCTTCCTACTTTGTCTAAAAATAATAAGGAACATATTTTTGTTAATATATATGTGAAAACATTCAGTTCAAAGTTGAATGAATTGTGCAAAGGGTTAAACCCATTATGATAAATATATTCTTATGAGAAATGATTAAATTTTTTTCCATGATGTTGTGATAGCTAAATTTTTTTAGTAGACTAAAATCATGGTCAATTAAATTATATGAATACTCAATTTTCATGATATAGAGAATGGATGGATAAATACATTATCATGAACACTTATAGAAAAATTATGGCATAGAATATGTTTTCAGAGAATAATGTCAGTTTTCACACCCAACCTTCTAAAAAACAATTCAATTGCCTCATATAGAATTCATTAGTTAGACAACACATGCAAAAATTCATGAATTATAATGACCAAATTTATTGTTTTTTTCTCCCCAACATAATGATAATGAATTCCCTGGAATCTATGTGAAAAAAATACATGAATTTAGTTAAAAATTCATGAATAATACGTTCATGTCTTTAAAAGTTCTCACATTTGAATTTGTTTAGATGAAAATGTTAAAGAATTCTATATATTGATGTATGTCTTAGAATTCAACTAGAATGATAAATTGAAACCCATGTATTTTTTGGACAGAGGGATGTAGTCCTTTCAACTGATCAATAATAATTGATCAAGTCCTACTAACAAAAAAATAGGTTGTTGAAGGGATATGAATAAGTACAATATAATTATATATGTCGAAAAAAGATCAAAGAAATATCATTGAATATTTAAATAAAGGATCATTCCAATGATCAGTGATGAATACTTGTAGTCGATTTTAGTAGTATGAGACGTCATATATTAGGATCTAAAAGCATATCCAATGTTTTTATTGGTGATGGGGAAAGAAATAATTTTTCTAAGACTATATAAAATTATTTATATTAGTTTTACTTGATGTAATTGGTATTTTTATGGATGAAAAAGAGAATAGGGTCCCTCAATTCAGGTGAATGAAATTGAATTCACCTGTATAATGGTTAGGAATTTATATCTTAGTGGAATAAACCTTTTTTAAAAATAGTAGGATTTCTTCAAAACCATATAAATACTGTTTAATTCTCTTTCTCCATTATTATTTCTACACATGAAGTGAGATTGATATATTCCACTTATTGGATAGTGACCCATAACATGTTTAATAAGGTGAATTCAAAATAAAATGAATTCATAAAAATATGCCATGGATTTTCCACTCCCCTTTCTCTGGTCAATTAATCATGGGTTACAACAAATTTGTGAAAAATTATGCAGAAAATATTCTATTACATTCTCATTCTATTAACATTGATATAGAATATATCATCATCAAATAACATGAAAACATTAATAAAAAAATATTCTCTTTTCCTCTAAAATAGATTAGGATTCTAGTATCTTTAGTAATCCATTAACAAAAACATCCATCAGTTGATATTGATCAAGGGTGTAGAAACTAAATATCTTCAATAATGAGGTATGTACTTTCCATCGCATCACATATCTTATTTGGGATTTATTTGTTCAATCTTGGTGAAATATGAAACATAAATCTGTCCATTAATATGTGATTTAGCTATAAAAGGAGATCATGTATTCATGGGGAGTTATATAAAACATGTAAGATGTGATTTCAGCATGTGTACACTATTTTTATAGTTTCATGAGGTGGATGTAAGGATGAAAATTGTGTCTTTCATGTTGGTTAATATTTTTCATCAATAATGAAGTTTAGTGTGTGGAGAGTAGTTTCTAATTATTTTAAACACGTTCATAATCTATTTTTTTAATTAAATGGTCTTATTTTTTATTTATTTATATTTGATTAATCATTTTATCTAATGTAGGATTGTAATTATAGGATAATTGATCCATTTCCTAATATATAATTTTGAAATAATTTATCATCTATCGTATCCTAAAAAATCAATATGGGTTTATTTTTTCTGTCATGAGGTTTGGAGGTGATTTTAATTAAATTTTTTTAATGAAACATGTTTTATTTGTTGTTGCATAATGTTTTATAAAATAAAAAAAACATAACACCGTTTATAAATTCGTAGAGTTGTGGATTGATTTTTTATCCAATGAGGGTCTTTTAAAAGTCGAAGGCCATTAATTCAATGTTATCAGATGGAGTGTGGGAAAAAATGTATATTGGATTATGTTCATAGTTCAATTCACAATGTTATTATATAATATAATACTAATTATTATTTACTATTGGTGAATGTACATGATCATCTTGATTATAAATATGCATACATTATTTGATATAGAATTGGTTAATGGAAATATTTTAATAACTGTAAATGAAAAAATGTTACAGAGGATGTGAATAAAGATGGATCATATTAAAGAAAAAATGATGCCTATTGATGATCATTATATTTTATATAAAAAGAGTAACATTAATTATATTTTATATAGAAAATCAATGAAATTAGATGAATGATACAATATCTAGTTGATATAAAAATTAATATATTTTTATGAGACATTTAATTATTGATGATGTTTCTAGAGTAAAGATTCACATTAAAATTTATTAGGTCATCATATTGTGTAACGGGAATGAATGAAATAAATTGAATATTTTCAATAAAGATAATCAGAAAAAATAGAACATGTGAATTCATTAGAATAAAAAATTAGACCCATTAACTCAGAATTCATTTTAGGTTAGATTCCATTCTATCTTTCATAAGAATCATAATCATTCCATAAAACATTATTTTCAAAATAAATGTCCTAATATTGAGGGAACATCGATAATGAACAACACTATGTGGTTATATGATAGTGAAGATCCCATAATTTTGAGTTAGAAAATGTTTTTTGAATCATTATAGTTTCTTTTAAAAATAAATTAATTTTATGACTAATAAATGAAATGTCAATGTTTCAATAATATACAATTTAATAATCAGCATTCTATATGATATTATAATATTATTGTCTAAAATATATTATTCAAAATATAATATTATGTTTTATAATAATGTTTTTTGAATCGTAGATTTTATTAATATTGAAGTTAGTTAAACATTGGATGATGTTATTGAGATTTTAACTGTTTGAGGTGGATCATTGAGTTTGATGATTCCATTAATACATATGATTTTTTGGATTCATTGACTATATTATGTGGGTGATGTTTCATTATTAATTAATCACTAACATTATTTTTTATGAATATATGTAGTGAAAATTATTTAATTCGTTAGACTTATTTTTATAAGACATAGTGATCCAAAGTGGATTATTCCCTTCTTTTAATATGGGATAACATTTTTTATAATATACTGGGATTAACATCATAAATAATTTATCAGTTAAAAAGAATATAATTTAGTTTAAATCATAGTAGAAATTATTATTGTTTTTTAATTATTTCATAAAAGTCTTACATAGTACCATAAATAGGGAATCAAAATGGTATTTGATAATGAGTGTATCCCGCATTGTGAATATGATAAATAGGTCACAATGATGAATTTTATAATTTACTTCTTTATAACTATTTTATAATAATGTGAAGTGTATTAATGAAAATATTCAATAACACATGTGTAATAAATTTTCATGCAATATAGGGAATCATTAATTCATATGGGTGAATGTTGTTTTTTTTTTGTTATAAAATCATTTATAAATCATATTACTTTTGTATGGACCACATGAACTATTTGAAGGAGTATTGTTCTACACAATATGATTACATTACCATTTTATTATATCCACTAATATTGTTATTTTATATTCATTTTTTGGTAATAGATAGTATTTATCCATGAATGCAAGATACATATTTATTTAGTAATGAACATATTAAATAAAAATATTACTATTTATTTTCATGTATATTTGTATTCATATAGACTCATTTATCATTAACTATAGGAGACAGTTTTTTGTAATATTAGAATATAGAGAAAAAGTATATCATTTATTCCACCCTCCCCTATTAATGATGAAATTTCCCCTACTTATTTAATCACTTATGTTATGTTATTAACCTATATATTTAATTGAGGAGTGTATACATTCACATTGAAATTCTATATCATGATTATTTCTTATATCTTATAGTTTAATTTTGTTATTCATGGTATTTCAAATAATGGGTCATGATTTAAATGATACCTAGGCAGTAAGGGTTTTATGTAAAATTATCATTTTTTAGGGATTATTTACTTATTAATTTTTTATGATGATATTATGTGAGATATATTACATTAATTTAATTCCATTTCATTTCATGTTGTTATTCATCGAAATTTAATATTTTCATTTATTTTTTTTAATATAAGAATCCAAATTTTTGAAAGAGTATTTGTAGGAAAGGAAGCATTTTTTAATATTTGATCGAGTATAATTTTATTCCTTAAAATTAATAACATTGAATTTTTTTTATAATTAATTTAGTTTTCTCATATGATTGTTTTTATTTATTCTGTACAAATTATCAAATTTATTTATAAAGGTTTAAATTAATTATTATTTTCATTTTCAAACATGTAACATTTCATCAATTGTGTGAAACATATTATTCTTCACCCATACATAAGATTAATGACTTCTCCATTCTAATAAAAAAATATTCTCTTTAAATAATTAATAAAAATTAAATATTTTATTTTTAAGTAAAATCCAATAATTAATATTTTATAAATTTTATATATTTCATATGAATTTTTTATTTTTCTCAAAAGATATTCTTAAGGAAGTTTAAAAATAAATATTCATCAATGATAACATACATTGATGTTAATAAGATTAATTTGGGGTTATAATTATATGATAATATCTGTATTCGTTCATTGAATGGTTTCTGATGATCACAATTAATATATTGAAAACTTGTTTTATCATCCATGGTAGAAATTTTTTTTAATGATAATTAGTTTCATGTTCATTTGAAATGAAACTTATTGGATTATGATTATATAACATGTTAGTTCATTATAGTCATCCAATGCATTGTGTAATGATTATGTTTTTTTGAGTAATGGGTACATGAGAGGTTATCCCAGGCCAAACAGAGGGTAAATATGTGGTTTTTAAAATATCAAAATTGGCTACATAATATTTATCCTAAGTCAAAAGAATGTACAATGGTGTTTTTACCAAGCCTAAGAATTGAGGATTGTCATTGTGGGTATCATTGAGATTATATTATATTATAATAATGACTAATTTTCAGCCATTATATTATAGCATGATCTTTTCCAAATGTTATCCTTCATGGCTCATGATTTATGATTCTTTTGGTATTATTTTATAGAGAATTAGAAATCATTAATCACATACTCTTAAATGTTATATATGAAATATTGGGTGTTGTTTTTAAATGTCTAGATTATATTCTAATACCCAAATGATTATGTTATTCGTAAAATATCATTGATATCTAGCATGTATACTTTTACTAATCAACTGAGATCACCCTTAAATATGGGTCCTTTCCCCATGATTTTACGAAATAGTTTACATATGTTATGTCGAATAATTTTTATATTAGTAAAAAACTTCATAGAATATTATGTATATGTTTTATTTACCAAATTTTTTCACCATGTTTCCAAAAAAATTATTTATTTCACACAGATAACTATGATATGTATTGAATATTTAACTAAAAATATTAAATATTTATGTATGATGTGTTTGGGTCACTAAATTTTTTTCTAAGGATGATTCAATTTAGGAAGGTTTTTTTTTCAATTTATGAAGGTGTTATTGAAGCATGTGTCATGGAAAAAATAAAACCTAGGTTACCTAACTCTATTGTTAATGAAATATCTATTTAATTGAGGGTCTCTTTAGGAAAAATAAAGTTATTTGATTACGGGTTTCAGAAACATGGATGTAAACCAAAAATCAATACCGAGAACTGTTTATTCCAATCATTTTTGTGGGGATATCTTAAAGGGATCGTGATATGTTTGTATGAATTGAATCAAACACCTAATAATATTGTGAATGGATAATTCTGTAGTCCAAATCATTTTTCTGACCAATAAATGTTCATAATTTATAATATAATATGTATGAAGATGAGGAGTATTAAAATTTAATGAATACTAATAGTTTAAAATTATACTTATATGGACATTTACTCAAATAGATATTTCTATAGTTGTTCAATTGGATCCACATTATCATGATGTGGTCAAATGTAAAATTATGATGAAATAAGGTAATATTGGGAAATAATTTAATAAATTTTTGTGGAAGAAAAATAAAACTTGGATAAATCCCAGGATATTGTTTTCAATGATACAAGATAGTGTTGAAAACAAAATTTTAATGACACACCTTCCTCAAGATGAGGGAAGTGAAATTATTGTTCCACTACCTTCCTTCATCATGAAGAAGGGGAGATAATGACCCTGAAGTATCATATTTAATAGCTCCTACAGTGTGGACTAGCACCAAGGGTATATAATTATATCATGAAATAAAAGTCATTATCCTTTTTAATGAAAACAAGATTAATATATATGATGGTAGAAAACATAAAAACACTAAACAATTTTTAATGGACACCAACATTCACCCAATGAATGAATTAACCATAAACTAAAAAAAATGGACAATAAAAGTTCTAAAGCATGTACTAGTATAAAGAGACTAAGAAGTAGCACGAAAACTATCCTGACACACATACTATATAATTATGAACAATATTAAAATCTCTTCGGGACTCCTAAAGATATTTTTACAGACGTAGTGTGACTATAAAAGTATTCATAGTAGGAGAACTAATATCACCTGTGAAAAAATATGGGATCATACTAATGTCCCTCTATGAATATAGTAATACCTCATGCACCTAACACATAGTAAAAACCATCAAAACCATATGAAGTAAAACCCACCAAATAATTCATGTCATGTAATGTAATAGTATAGTAATGTCAACATTTACGTACCTTGAAATAGTTTTCCACTGGTTAACTGCTCATTCATAATCGCTAATGGCTTCACGCTACCAGTTTTCCAAAGGTAGTCCCTTGACCATAACTTTCTCAAACACACTAGGGCCTCATTATACATACAAACCTCGGGCATAGACACCTAGGACAAAATAACAGAGCCTCTTGCCCTAATACAATTGGGCCTCATCTTGAAGACACAAGGGAAATCAATCCTAACCCACAATCACCTAATGTAGTCATTTATAACACACCTTCCCGATGAATCTTGGTCTTCGGAAAGCCTCAGTCCATTAGTTCCTACCTATAAATGCTTGAGTGGTAAGGACTCAGAAGAGGGTGAAAGGATGAATGTTAGTAACTATCCATCTATCCTCCAACCGAGTTGTTGGTAAAGACACCATCCCACAAGAAATGGTGGTGTTATTCACATGGTTCTTAACAAAGGTGGGATTCATATAGAAAACACAAGTAATTATGGTTAATACATATAGGTAAACAAACTCTCAGCCTAACCTATGGGTTTCTAAAGGAGAAACCATTCCTCAAAAACCACAATTGATGGGACCCCTTCATGAACAGCCACACAAATTACCACTTCCAATACATAAAATCAATCCTACTTTCATTCAACCATTTTTCATTTATTCATTAAGGGGTTCACATTAATTTGTTTCAGTACTAACCGTAACAACTACCAATCCTAACATTGAACAAGAGAATTGGGACAATGATAATTCATTTCCATTTTAACACCAATTCACAAAAACAATCGAAGAATACAAACCTATTTTCCCACTACACAACCCATTTTATCCCAGTCACCAATTCAACCAAAAACAACTACAATTCTTCAATTTTATTCCACATAATCATTCACTCGTATCAAAACCTCATAGCCCTGCAGCACAACAACACCGCACCTGGCACACCCATTTACATAATGTCACAACACAACCCAAACATGAAACCCATCTTCCATATCATTTCCCAGATGTATTCCAACTTTGTAACACGTCCATAACCACATTTTAGTTCCACTTCCCAACATCTCATGATGGAAAAAACACATTAATAGATATTCCCACTAACTAAAAGTCCATCCATTCCCCAATAATTGGTCTCTCAACCTGATATTAAAACACACCACACATAACACCCAAAAAACCAATCCCACAACAACTACCATTTTACCATTCCCCTTTTCACACACATACCACACCATTTTCACCGAACCAACTCCATTTCCCACCATTTTCCCCATAACTTTTCTCCCAACACCAACACCACAGAACCCATGAAAGATCACAAAACCCAACTGAATAGAGAATATTTCCACACCGATCAAAGAATATAAATTAAAATTTGTTAACCACTATTAATTACTTATCATTGATATACAAGGGTGGTCACAAAAGTGTTTTCATCATGGGGAATTCATTTACTCTAATTGGGTATATGTGTTTAGTCATATTTGCAATACCCCCAATTGTTTATAGGAAGAAAAAAAGAGGTTATAAAGAATCACCCATGCATTGATAAATACCACATATATCAATGACTTTAATATGGATTTTTAGATACAATAGATAATATAATAATAAAATATAACCAATAAAATAATCAGTCAACATCAAACAACTCCTAGACCATTATTTTTTTGATCCCATTTCCTTTTGATAATATTTCATTCCACTCAAAATTTACATGTTAAGAAAAGTATGTATCCACTCATCACAATGAAAAATTAGTACACCGACCCCACATAATACAAAAAAATAAAGAGGAAGAAAAATTCCTTCATTGAACTATAGGTGACCAAAACTCCACTTTACACCAAGAACATGGGATCCCACAAGCAGTAGGGGACTCCATGAATACTAATAAGTTGAGGGATGTAGCGTAGTCACAAAACTCTTATAGATATGAAGGATCTAGGGACACCAATAGGAAATGTAAAACTCATTGGGAATCGATGATTCGGTCTTTGAAGATCCATATTATTATAAGGGGTTTACGGTTCATGGTTTTTATATGGTTCAATATTTGGTAGTATATGTACTGCCTTAGTCCACCATATTTCTTCATTTCGAATAAGACATGTGAACCCCACAATGACACCCTTAGCCGGATAAAACATTATTCATCATGTTTTGAAAAAGGATACACAACACCATAACTCAGAAGGCGCCATCCAATATGGAGCCATTGAAATTGGATGTACCCGGTCCATTCTGAATTCACCATCTCATCTTGGGGTTAGGGTCACAATATCCTTTGGAAAGACATCTAGGAATTCTATGAAAAATCTTATAACCTCCACCATCTCATTGTCTACTGATCCCACAGGCATCTCAACCATCAAAGGGAGAAGAGGCACCACACACCGACTTCTGACCTAACAACCCCACTCACTAATGAAAACTTGTTATTGGTCATCCATGCTAGAAAAAAAGTCTTTTCCTCAGATGTAGTTTCTAAAATCATGAAATAAAAAACAACAAGTCGATGTCTGGGATTACGTCGTACATCTACATATATAGTATAAGACGATACCCACTAGATTGAAATTGCCTTAACATCAGTCTACATCACTGGAAAACATCAAACGGACTGGTATGCCATTCAACTACCATAATCAACACTTGCGGAATAAGAGGCCTCATTATTTCTAGTCTTATAGAATGAAATAGACTAAGGGAAATGAGTTGTGAGAGGATATGTAATCAATAAAATCACAAGAAAGAGTGATTAAATTACTAATCATACCTCAAGCATCCTTGGGCCATACTAGAACTGCTTCCTCAGTTTCATACAAATTTCCATTCTTATATCCTATACCCCCTACTGTTGACCACATCCTCAACTAAGCCCTAGTTGAGGTTACTGGGGATAAAACAATGTTCCTCCTCTTCCAGAACCATATACATTGGGTGGAGAATTATTTTGTTACCCCTCGTGCTGGAAAGGTCTGAACAAAAACTATTGCTACTGGGGTGGGTGATAGACCTGCCCACCCACACCATACTGAGGTTGAACTGGGAACTTATTGCAAAGGTTTCAATGACCTCCACAGAAAAATAACAATTATCCTGGACCCATGGGAAAACTGTAAGGACAATGAGATTGAAACTAGAACAACTGACTCCTACTCCCCACTGGTCGAAACCTGTAAGGACCTGATGCTAGAAACTTGTTGCTGACATCTATCCCTTTCAGAGAACTCGGTTTGAGCCCCTTTCGATGTACACCTACCTAAAATTGAATCATATATACTAATTATTCCATTTTATGAACATCTATTAATGTAGGTAGGTAAATTTATTGGTATAATACTGAAGAAATGGTTTGAGTGCCTCCAAATGACTCACTCGCGACTCCTCATAAGAATGAAGATTTAGTGTGAAGCATAGGAGATCCTTGAACTGGATTGATTGTTACCTTACCAACATTATCTCTTATTTTTTGGATGGAAACTACTTCCCCTACTTGGCCTCTATCTTCAAGGAATGGAACTCTACCAGAAACACTTTCTCAAAGCCTACCTATGAGATGTCGGTCTTTTTACACTCACCCAGTAAATAATCCACCACTGACGCACGAATCCTAACATTTAGATCATTACTACAGGATATAATTACTCACTTGTATCATAGATTAAGGTGAAGGTGATTCTCAACTCCTCAAGATATCCCTTCTTAGTTTATGTTTTTAACGCTTCCTTTTTTACATCCCCAAGCTACGTCATTTGAATAAACAGATGTTCTTCTATAACAATCCATCATCCTCCCCTTCGTCGAACCTCTACTAAGAAACCATGTCAAAAATCAAGCCCTTAACTATTTCTACCACATGTGGGAAACATCCATGTGCCATTACAAGAGAAAAAAAGTAAACCAGGAGCTCATATTCCTAGGTATTATGGTATATTTCATTTAATATTTCTTCTTCCAATTCATATAAATTTAATTACCAAAAAACTCAAGAACAAAAGTCATTATGATGAATGTATCCTTACAAGGGTCTCTACACTACAATCATCATATCCTCACTTGGCCTTTCTGAAGGTCATGATTCTTTTAATCAGATCATGTGGGTGTATAAAATCCCTTTTCCTAGCTAGTCATTTGTTTCCCATTTCAAATACAATGACTGACTAACACTGTATCCATACCTTACAATGAAATTCTCACAATGCCTAACTTTGAACTACATTATATCTCTCAACCTTGCCTTTTATACCACTCTATCACAACATTCCTTCCTATTGATGAGGGTGGAAAATAAATGTTTCTGACCCTTCTTTATTCATTATGGAGGAGAGACAATGTCCCCGGATTCCCACCTTTAATAGGCCCCAGAGTGTCGACTAGCACCAAGTGTATATAATTCTACCGAGAAATTGAATTCATTAACTTTCTATTAAAATATGATCTAGAGATAATCTAGTAAAAATCCAAATGACAATAAGAATTTATATAAAGGAAACCATGATCCTACAAAGCATTATGTAAATGTAAAATACAAAAAAATTACAAACATAGTATAAAATAATATACCATTAGAAAAAAAATTGCATGAGAAAAGAATTTATCAGGATGCCTGAACTAGTAATGTCCATTATAATCCTAAAATTCTTCCTAGAAATATGGTTGTAGTTTTACATACATATGGTGAGTATAAAATTATACCCAGTTGGGAAACTAATGTCATATTTTCAAAAGTGGGGGATCATAAAAATACCATTGTGAGAAAACAATATAACCTCAACCACCAATGAAAAATTACTAACCATCCTAGACTTAACAAGGGACACTCATTGAATGACGCAAGCCAAGTAAAATATTTTTTTTAAGAACATCGAAATTTGTGTACCCCACACCACATTCCAACTTGTTAACTATTCATACATAATGTACAACATCCTGATGATACCATTTTTCCAAATGTAGTCCCACAAAAACAACCCACGTAAACACTCTTGGGCCTCAAACTACACACAATCCATGCTTGCAGACAGCAAGGCCACAATAACCACACCACATTCTTGATATTACATGGTCCTTATCCCGAAGATATTTGGTAAAATCATCTTAACTTGGAAAAACAAAAGCCCATCATCTACAACAAAACTTCCTGAAGAGTCATGGACTAGTGTAAGCCTCAAATAATTTTAGCATGGCCCCATAAAATTGAGTGGTAAGAACCAGCCAGAGGATGAATGGAATAAAGTAAGTAAGCTTCCATCCATACTCCCACCAGGATGTTCTGAAATACCCTCTCCCCCATGAAATGGGGGTGCTCTTCTATTGTTCCCAACAAGGGATGGGTGAAAATATAAACCCAACAAACTACAATTTATACATATAGGTAATCAAAAACTCAACCCCACCAATAAGTATCCTAAAAAAACCAACCCACATAAACCACCTTTTGCTACTACCCTTACATGCATGACAAGACAAATAGAAACTGCCAGAGAGTAAACCCAACCATTTTTTCATTCAACCATTTTTCATTTATTTATTAAGGGGTTAAAATTAATTTTTTCTATAAATAACCAGAGAATCTACAACAAAAAACATTGAATAGAGGATGATGGACCGTGGTATATCATATATATTTTAACACCCATTCATAAAAACAACAATAACAACCAACTTGAAATCCCATTGCACACAACCATTTCCACTAGAATCCCATTCAACAACTGCCAACTATATTTCATCAATGATATAACACATAATACTTCCCTCTCATCCAAACTCGCTTGCCCTGCTACACAACAACACCACACATGGAAGAACAATTTACATATTTTCACAACACAATTTAATGTTGCAACCCCACTACGCAAATATTTTCTAGAATTATTCCCACTATATAACAAGTCTATAACTACATCACTGCCCCAATACCCAATCTATCATGAAAGCACAATACAAATAATATAAGTCTCATTGTCTACAATTAAATCCATTCCACAATGAAAAGGTATCTCAACCTGAGATTCCATAAATACAATCATACCACCCGACAAACCATGCCCAAAAAAACTACCATTAAACCACATCCCCATTGCACACACATAACACACCATTATCTCCGAACCAACTACCCAGCCAACCCCTGTACCCATAATTATGATGCCAACAACCGCACCACAAAACCTACATAATGTCAAAAAAACTCATAAGAAAATAGATCATAGACAATCTTTGAAAATTGGATAGATTCAAATTTGTTAAATAATGATGTTTAGTCTAATTTGTTAAACTATTATGATTACATGATGTATTTTCATCCAAGGTAATTCATTTCATTTAACCTGGAATATATGATTAGTCAGATTAGTATTTACACCAATTGTTCAAAATGGAAAAATAAAAGTTAAAAATAATCACCCATTCACCAAAAAATACCTCTAATGTATATGATTATAATAAGGCATTATATCCATGAAATATTAAATTATAGACAATAATAACAATTAAAAAACATGATAAAAAAACAAACTAATCTTGTCCAGTTTTTTCATTGAACCCATTAAATTTCGATCATATTCAATTTCCATCATTTATTAGTTATTAGTAAAAATAATCAATCATTCTTTACAATGAAACAATAAACACCCACCCATCATGACACACAAAATGGTAGTTGAAGAATAATGTATACCTGGAACAAGTGGCGACCAAAACTCAACATTGCGCCAATAAGAGGGGATTCTGCAAGCAGTAGGAGACTCCAAGAAATATAAGAAGAATAGATCTCCAGAAAAGGTTCATGAAATGTCAATATAAGATGAATATATGTGAACTACGAGGGTACCTAAAACCCTCATGTAAGAGAAGATCTGGCTGTTGATGAGACAAATCCAATATCAAACTATGAATAGTTTCAAAATCAACATACAGGATATCAGGGACAAAATCACAAATTTTGTGTATCTGAAATGATATAGAATGTTAGGATATTAATTATATTCTTAATAACCTATGAAAAGACCATTATAGAATCCTTAAATGGTTTTAATATTTATTTACGTGTAATAAAACGTAAGAGGTGAGAAATTGGAAAATTGGGATAAACTAGAAAAACTAGAAACGTGTCACTGATGGGTGGGTCACCAACACAGATCCACCGAAGGGTGAGATATCAAGATGAAATACTGATGATGAGACACTAACAATGATCTACCAATGCTATGACCCACAGATTCCACGTCTCACTAATACCCAGACACACCGACGCTCTGGGACCAACGCCGACACCCATGGCTCACTAATGTCGATGCCCCTGACTCAATGATTCTGACACCCATGAATTAATGATTTTGATGCCACTGACACACCGAGGCCAATTTCCTTAAATAACCAATTTTTACACCCATAAGTCACCGATGTCGAGTGATCAATAGTGGGTCAGAGATGGAAAAATTATAAATTTGGAAAACACTTGAAATGAGCTATCAATTCATCCCAAAACACCCTAAATGATATATTTTCACAATATAAGGGACCATGGAAATTTGATTCCTTACAAATATTTAGTGGGTAGTAGATATGAATTCAATGAAAGATAATTTGTCTAGTGAGGGAATGGAATATATAAAGGAATCATCCAATTTTTTTTCTTAACTGATAATTTGTATAATACCAATTGAAATTTTCAATCATAAATTAATTAAGATATAAAGTACATAATTGAATATTTGTAACTATAATATAATAATTTTAGTATGTTAAGACATTGATAAGTATATTCTATCATTCACAATACCATGAATTCTAGTCCATATTTTGAAGTATGCGATATTATGGAGCACATTAAAAAATATTAAAGGAAAAAATCACAAGGTTGATAATTGAAAATTAATTGGATAAGATTCTAAACACCTTAAAATGGGATTAGAGTCATAACCTGATGTATACTATGTTCCAAATGTTTCTTATAATGACTCCAATTTTAGGTAATCATAAACCATATTCATCACTAGTAAAAATATTGAAATTTAATATAATATATTAAGTAATTTAGAAAATTTATCTATAAAAAGGAATATTATGACATTGAAATGAAAACAGAGGGGAAACATAAACTGGATTACTAATACCATAATCATATCTTAGGGGAAGTCATTTTCAAATAATTAAACATTCAACATGATGTTTTTATCATTATCAAAGACAATGATAGATTTATTATTGATTGTTTTCTTTATATAATGATATGCATATATAGTGTGACATCCAAACCTATGTGCCACAAATTATTTCCATGAATCTATGTGCAACATATTCTCAGGTGTGCCACCTCGTATGATAGAAGTTGTTGACTAAAAGTGAGGTTCCATGGTGATTCCATGGGGCGACTAT
This sequence comes from Viscum album, assembly GCA_963277665.1. Classification (NCBI taxonomy): domain Eukaryota; kingdom Viridiplantae; phylum Streptophyta; class Magnoliopsida; order Santalales; family Viscaceae; genus Viscum; species Viscum album. Next base: position 1,860,354,205 of record OY728142.1, on the reverse strand, counting down.
TAACACTAGTTTGTGTATCCTAGTAATTTAATCCCCATATAACTAAATATAAAACGCATATAACAAATATAAAATACATTATAAGAAAACATTGTTGACTTGAAAGATAACCATACACAGTGAAAAAGTATATAAACATTAAAATATTAAATAATTTTCAAATGTAACAATCTAATTCAAATAAAAATGATGATAATTACATGTATCTAAGAAACTGTGAAAATAAGTATTCATGGAAGTAGATTGTCATCATAGTTTAGGATTTACATAAAAAACAAAAAGAAAAACTGTATCCATTTATCCTAGATTCCATCTCATTAATCAACTATTAGCCACCCATCCTAAGACATGTTTCTATAATAGTAATACCCCCTTATCTACACCAATAATCATGTATTATTACTATGTACCATTGACGACTAACATATGGTGTGAGATAAATAATGTAGGCCACCACCAACGGTGTCCATAAATATACATTATGTAAACATATAATCAATATGAATTTATATAATAATGAAAATAACTAATAAATAATATATATTGGTAAGGTCTAGTTACTGATGGAAAATACGGATGGCACAACCTTCTTCATCCCATGGTAGAATAACACTATACAATATACAAGTGACATAATGCAAGGTATCTGAATAATATGAGATGAAATTCCCAGTATACTTGTATATGGTATCCATTTCTACTAGTATCACGTGAATAAAGGACATTATTACATGTATCATAGTTTATGGATACAATACCGAGTATCGCAATAATAAGGTATTTCAATCCTAGTATCATTGAAGGGGGAGGCATGCTCAATATCACAGGAATAAGGGATATTACTCCCAGTATCAAATTAGAGGGACTTCAATCCCATAATAAAAAATATAAGTGAATTCCATGCCCATTATCATTGCATAGAGCCACTTTACCCATTATTTAAAAGGTAGTAACAATATTCCTATATCACATATATATATATATATATATCTATATATATAATGATTCATCATTTTAATATTAAATTATTTGTTAGGGTTGTTATTGCCATTCATTAAAAAATTCATATGGGTCATCACTCATATTTATCATAATTAATTAGGGTATGTATTCACATTAATAATGAACTCGAATTAAAAATTAAATTGGTTTTAATCCTTATTTAATTTACTTATAAAAATGTTGGAACCATTATTTCATTTATCTAGTGGATAATTTTGTACCAATCAGAAGTTGTACAATTCATTATAATTCCCAAACATAGAAGTATATCTAAATAAATATGTAATTTGGTTTGGAAAATTTAAAATTTAGCCTTATCATGTGAAAGCCATGAGAACACGTAGAAGGGTGGAAATGGATTTAGGGACCTAACCTAAGGTGAATTTGAGACCACTAGAACAATTAAATCAATAGAGTCTAATGAGACATGATTTAAGTGTAATTATAGTTAATTGAATAAAGAATATGACATGAAATATAATGATTAATGTTATGAAACATCATAAATATAGGGATTATTTTTATAACACATACCTCAAGCTCATAATAACTTATTTTTCTATTATTGGCCCATTTTCATCCTTGATTTTGAATAAATAGAAGAAAAAAATGAACAACCAGAAAATATGTATTATTATCCCACATCAATATAACATCGTTTAGGGAAATGAAAATTAAAAATAGATATGATTGATTATAGATATTACTCAAAGGAATCCAACAAAACCTATATAATCTTGATTAGACCTCATATGGAATAGTTCGAAAATATCCAAGGTGGTGACATGGTTGGAGCTCAATGGGAGAGAAAACACCCTCAACATTTGAGAATAAGGGAAATATGTTGGTGGAGGATAAATTAAAATACTAAATAAAAAAATTAAATATATTCCCAAAATATCTAGGTCTCATAGCATGTTTGCATTGTTTTGAGAACCCTATACCAATTGTTCCCCACTCGCAATCTATGGAGAGACCCCACATAGTTTAATGTTCATGGTTTTACTCACCGTGAGTAAATATTGTTGCATTATCTAAATCATTTTTATGAGATTCTGTATTGTGCGAGTGGAATTGGGGTCACTATTAGGGAAAAATGTTCACCATGATTGAACATACAGAAATCCACACATGATTAGTTGAAACCTTGTAGACATGATAATATGGTTTCTGCAAAACTGAGTGGTTATTGAATTTTTCCATCGGCTAGGGGTAAGAGCTCCAAACCAGACCCAAAAAACTATGCACCCTCCATGAAATAATTTGGAATCCATATGTCGTAAGAAATGGTATAACAATAATTTAATGAACCTTAACTCATACAAAAACAATGATCATATAGTGTTCCCAATTTAATAGAACTAGTTCTGAAGATCAACTTCCAAGGGTGGAGAAATGCCGGATGAGAATTATTCCAACCATAGAGCCCATAAGTCATCTTCTGACCCAAATTTTTTTTCCATTACCTAGTCATGTTTCCATAACACAAGTCCAAAATTTTACTACTAACCATAGAGTTCTTGTGTGATAAAATCAATGATGCTTATAGGATACTCCTCAAAATATCATATATATCTAGATCTAAATCCTTATAATGAGAAGTATATTATGGACCATCATGATAATGGTGATGCTGTGAAACATAGATTATATCATGTATAGAATAATACTATGAGGTAATAATAATTGATATGATAAAATACTATCTCTCTATAGAATCTCAAAAGTCTCAAAAAAAGTGTGCCTATAGCGTCTGTGCCATTGTATCTGTCAATTCCCAAGTCGGGGTGACACTCCTAAGGAAACCTAATACATGACCACAAAATCCAATTTTTTTGTAGATAAATCCACATATAATTTATATCTTGACTAATTAGTAAATATAGGCTTCTTGATTAGTTGATCCTACTCCAAAGACTCATACATGAGAAAAACACATAGTAGCACTGCCTCTTATAAATCAAAGTAGAAACAAATGAAAATTCCTCCTACATTATACGTCTCTATAAGTATCCATATAAACCATAAACTAAAATATGTTTCTATAAGTAAAATACATGAGAAGTATAAGATTCTTCATAGAACATCTGAAATCAAGGGCAAATGGTTGAATCTTTACATATAACACAATTATCATCTGTTCTGAATTAACATTGTTTTATGGGTGAAATGATGGGTTCCAAAAAACATTTTTACCCATTCCTCTTGTTAACCCGTTCCAAGACATCCATGTAAAATCAGAATCCATATCAGAAATGATAGTAAAAGGTACCCCACATAGTGGTATGATCTCACATAAGTAAATTATTCCATGCTCACCAACTGATAATTTATCTCATATAAGATGAAATTGTGATTATTTTTTTAAATGATAAAAAAACTACCCCATCTTAATCTCAACCTCGAGGTGACCTTGTTAAGCTGATGGAAAAATATATTGCAAAATCCTCACATTTCTATTTTGGTATGTGTAAATATTATGAAAATCATAGAGGTCAATAGTGATCTTCCTTCAACTGATGTAAAGTGTAACACTTCCTGATAAAACATAATATCTTATGTTTCATACCTTGCCACCCAAACTGTGTTCTCATATCATGATACATATTAGAGATACATGGGTGAACTAACCACTAAGATCATGTGACTCTAGAATCATCTACACTATTACATTTATGGGAACCCAAATATACACGGGTATATGCAATATATAGACAACATCAATAGAGTAATTTGTATGTGAGTCCTCCACAAAAATACATTCTCGTAGCACTAAGCCATTTGGATCAGAAAATTTCCCGATGTTCACCTTCTCCATATATGTCAGGTTGATGATAGTGATGAAATTACAGAATATACCTAATAGTTTTGAATCTCAATATGCACCTAATAAAATAGATGCATAATCATCATTTTCTAACAGTAAACTACAACTTCGTGTTCTTATATCCTTCATCTTAGAGCATCGATGACAAAATTTACATTCCTAGGAATATATGGATGATTGATGTCAAATGTTGTTATATATTCATCCCATCTTCATTTCCTAAAATTTTTCTAACAACACATAAAAATAAATATGATACTTTTGTAGTATATAAGTACAAAAAAATGGTATCATTGAATGTAATGACATTTACAAAGAAAATAATATAAAAATTACCATCCTAAGATCGTGGGTTGGGTAATTCTACAGATGAGGTCTCAAATGACACAACCAGTTTGAAAAAAGGATCTTCCTGCATCAAAACTGCTCCTAGACTAATTATTGATGCATCCCAATATAATTTATAGCCTCTTCATAGCTCTAAAAAAATCTATATAGTCACTGAAGTCAGTCTCTATTTAGTTTATGAATAGATATCTCACAAAATACATACCATAATAATTTCACACAGTGATTAATTACAAAATTAAGATGTTCTTCTAGGAATGATTAATTCAGTATGAAACATATTTATAAACCATATGTCCCATATAAAACCATGTATATAAAATTTTTTATTCGGATTCTAGAGGGTTATAATAACTCTAACCATAACTGGGTAAAGTGAAACTCCTACATCATATATAATATGACACCAAAAGTGATCATTTTAGAACTAGATGTTTACTTTTATGAACAAAACATAAATTTGACTCCCTTTTATTTTATAAAAAATGATCTCAAAATATCTATAGGTTTGACTTTAACCAGATGATAACACGATCATGGTCAGTGATTGTGAAAACTCTTGTTAGTCTGAGATGGTAACTAATATTATCAACATTATGTATGGGGTCTATATTATTTATTGTATGTTAATTTCAAATCCTATAATCCATGAAAGGCCTTTTTGATTCATCCCCCTTCTTGTAAAATAGACTATTCAATTTTACAGAGATGTATTGGGCTTTACGAAGCCATTTCTATCTAAATTATTCAACTACCTCTTGATCTCATGAATCACATATGTATCCATTCTATAAAAAGGATGTTATAATAGTGAATATCGAAGAAATATTTTATTATTAAAATCTGTGTCTCTATAATTGGGATGTCCTAAAATTTGTTAGGGAAACCATTCATGAATTGATCTCTTAAAGGAGAGAACTCATAATGATGTAGCCCCTAATCATTGATATAATCTCATGGAACATCATAGGTCACTATACATTGCCTATAATTATCGGTTCCATCTCCAGAAACCTAGAAATCAAATTTATAATTTTTAAATGTAATTTCAAACCTATAGTGGTGTAAACTGAACCCTCTGGTGATAACAATCCATATAATCCTAATAGAAATCAAACAACTATATCCCATGGATGAACTCAATGTTATCTATATAGAGGACGAAAAAATCATTTATTAGATAATAACATCATACATCAATGGAAAGTCTATATATTTTCTTATAATATAATAATGTTTACATAAAGGGTTATCTTGTGTCAAAAAATTACAAATTCACATAACACTGAGCCTAAGGATCTCCAAAAAACGAACACAAATGAAGGAATGATATTCCCCTATATAAAATAATGAATAAATGATAGTTGTGGATACTAGAATAGTACCTCAAAAAATTGATGCCTCTAAAACCTTCTCATATGGTATTGCCTTCATATTATACATATGGTTTGATTCACAATTCTGTGATGGATTCTGACTACCAAGAGAGTCTCTACTATACTGGAAATGTATTATACAATCCTGAATACCATTTTAATGACCATCTCTTATGCTTATACGTCCAGTAGGAATCCAGGTACCAACCTAGAAAGGCGCTCATGAACATGTACTAATGTTTGAGATATCATAAGTCCTCTCCCATTCGGTATTGAAGGGAATGTACTACAGATAAAATTTATATTCCCTAGTCTATCTACACCTTGACACTTGATCATCTATCTAGGACACTGGGGATGTCGTCCACCCAAGAATATCAAACGTGAGAGAACCAAACTAACTCTCAAAGGGTCTCCTCAGGCTGTATACACTCACATATGTAGTATCAAAGTATTTATTTTTACATGTTGTAAATCCACAACCATATCTAGGATCTAAATAACCCTTTCTCACATTGTTTTCATCATGTATGTATCACTCGATGATAATGGTATGTTTCAGTATATTATATATTTTAGTAAAAAAGGAAAATATCACCTATAAAATAATAGTATTCATTAATAAATACAAAAATATTCTCACTTTCTCTATCACATCTGAAATATTGATTTGTGTGAAGAAATGATGCTATATAAAACAACCATATTAATCTAAAAAATGAATGTCAACCTACATTAAGTTAATGAATTTCTAATAATTATTCTTCCTCATTTCTCTTTGTCTTTATAAATGAATAATCCAATCTATAAATAACTCAACTTAACTCCTTGATACTGACCCCCTGGATCATGTAACCCCACCATCTCATAGAAGATCATCGATGAATAGAGTTAGTGAGTTTCATTATCCTCTCAATTGGTTTTTCCAGATGATAAAATATTTCTATAACCATTTAGATTCGTCTATTTACAGTATATAGTCCTCTACACTATAAAAACATTGATTGATGATGTTGTAGGAACTGTGGACCCAACTCTCAGTTAGATGTTCCAAAGCATAGATCTCCCTGTATCATATATATAGGATTTAGAAAGTCTCCCTGAAATAGGGAATCATCATCAACCTATGGATCAAGAATACGGTCCACATGGGGCACTACGTTTGTTGTGACTGGTGGATCAGGGTCCTCCACCTCTAGATAGTAGTCATTAAAACACTCTTAGTGTATGAAAAGAGGTAATAATTTTTGAATTAGTTTTAAAATACCAAATTCATCCCTCAGATAAACAATTATAATGTCATTAGCCACATAATATTAAAGAAACAAGTTGAAAACCATTATATGTAATAGATACGCCACTATATTATCCCAAATAGTATGGTTTTCGTGATTTGAATAGTTGTATAAGAAATTGGAGACACAAACTATTTCCAATAATTATGGCCTAGAATGGGTCATGAATTTTTTTTCCGCATCAATATTATTTAAGTCAATTATGATTATAAGAACATTTTATTTAAATGGTTGAATCATTTTGTTCTTCATTTTTGATCCATAATGGTATATCAATCCCCATTATGTGAAATGATTATTCCACTAAATCTATACCATAACACAATTTATTTCAAATGACCAATTCTCTATGACTCAACATGACCTAGTTCGGTACATTGGGTGTATACTAATGCCTGACATGGAAAACCCTATTTTGGATACAATAATCACTATATGTTCAAAATGTGTTTCTCAATTTTCATAATGAATCATTATAAAAATAAAATTATATTTCTAATATCAACGATATCATGTTAATCACATCCAATTCAACCAAGTCAAAAACACAATATGGCATGGCATATTCATGGCATGTGGATTTCCTACATAGTGCCTAAAATGATGGTTGATAAATTCTTCCATCACCACTTCTTTTAAATACAAGGATATCATTAAATATTAAACATTGGAAAAAATAGTTCCCTCTAAATTCATCTTCATCACACAATCGTGGAATCAAATGAATAGTAATAAGCATGATGCCAAAAAATGAATTTAACATTTGTGATAATTTTTATTTTCACTGGAAATAAAATAAATAATATAATTAAATTAAACTAAAAATCTCACAAACCATCCTAATATCAATTTCACTGGTTCAATGTAGTAATGAATTTAATTAAATACTAAAATAAAACATATTTTTCTCCTGACTCTGGTTCCAAAGAGGTACCAGAAACCATTTAGCCACATAGCCTCACATGTACCACACCATATGCTAGAGGATTTTGTCTAGGAATAAGGACCTAAGGTGGGTCAATGTGGAGGCTATGGGATATATTTGTACTAGAAAAATTGGATGATCATTGGTCAAATAAATATCCTAATCATATCAACAATGGACATGATAATGGAAGAAAATTTGAACAACTGGGCTGGTAACCTGACGTTGAGAAAATAAGATAAAAAAATCAAAGAAATGAATATTAATAAATATTATTAATGTGAATAATATAAAAATTATGATGATATAATCACTCTATAAAATAGGTAAATCAAGTGTATATGGGAGAATGATGTCAATGAATAACCATTTCTACCAAAAGAAAAAAATACAAAATTTTTCCATGAATCCCAAGCTCTAGCCTAGTCATCCTCTATAATGCTCACATACTAATACAGTTATCAGTATTTGATATCTTGAATATATCTATTACTACAATCGTGTAGTCCTCATGGGTACCATAAATGAAATACATAGAGTGTCATATAAACTCTGTAGTCCACCACCAACAACGTCTATACATATGTATTTTCTTTAAATTACATTGAAGTGTACAGATGCAATAATGAAGAGTAATAATAAATAATAAAAATCATACATCTATTATTCCAAATGATAAACTTGGATGACATTTCCTACTATTAACCATGTCGAAATATATCCAGAATAGTATCATGGGACCTAATGACTGGTATCAAAAGAATATGGGTGATAATTCCATGTATCATATTATATGGTCACCACGATTAGCATCGAAAGAATAGTGGACACTATACCAAGTATCAGTTTATAAGGATTCCATGTCTAGTATCCCAAGAATAGTGTACTATACTCTCATTATCATAGTTGAGTATCGCCATGCCCGATATCAATAGAATAAGTGATTACATGGACAATATCACAATAGAGGGTTGTCATTCCATGTATCATATGAATATGATATTTTATGCCCAGTATCACTATAGAGGTCCTCCATGACTCGTATAATATTTTTGGATCACCATTTCTATTAAATATATATATATTAAGGGTCATTATTCCCATTGTTAATTATTTGATATTGAATTCCTTCCCCTAAAATTATAACATCCAGAAATGACATCATGGAAATTTATCATAATTATCAATGGGTTATATTCCCATTAATATTAACAGTTATTTTGCATTCAATAAGGATATAACCCTATTTTACATTCATAATAAAAATTATGTAACTGTAGTTTTATTTTTGGAATTTGACATGGTTGTACCACTCAAAATCAATTCTATTCATCAGAATTCCCATACTTTATAATCTCAACAAAACCAGTTATAACATTTCTTGTAGATTTAAGAATTTAATATTATCAGGTAAAACATGATCACAACTATAAGAATGTAAATAGATCAAGGGAACTTACCCAGTGTTAATACATGGTCAATTTTTTTTATGAAACGAATAAATTTAGACATTATTTTAGGGATATTTTATAACAACTAAGGAAGAAACTACTCTATGGAAGCCAATGGATATTAGGAATCATTAGTACATGATGGATAAATTAAAGAACAACTAACATGATATTAAAGTTCCCTCCCATTACATTATTGTTCCTTCTTTTGATCTATATCAAGAGAAAATATATGAACGGAAGAATTCCATGAAAATTGGCCATATGATCCTTCATCAAGACAACATCATCAAGGAACAAAAAATGATGAACCGGGAGTGATATTTTTAGATCACAGATGGATGAATTCTAAAAGGTGAATGGGTTTTCAGTCAAATATCTGACAGAGTAGTTATCGTTGATCCCTGATAGATCATAAGTCAGAGCTAAAAATGATTGAAAACCTATAACTTAGTGGAAACTATGACAAATACATAGGAGGGTATAAATTATTGATTTTTAGAAAAAAATTAAAAATTTTACTAAACTATCTTGTTCACATGGTATTAGAACATCATTGGAAATATAATATGCGAATCATTCATCTTCCATTGTATATGGTGGGAAGATATTTGGTTTGATGCACAAGGTTTAACTAATCATGTGGAACCCATTCAACATGATCATCTAGACTTTTATATGCTATTATTCAGTGAGTTCCGAAAGGGGTACATTGTTAGTGAAAATGGTGGGGAATATTTCACCTTTATAAATCCCCACATATTAAGGATAATCAATGTGTACTCCATGACATGGATTCCTTTAACTTTAAGGCCAATTTATTTTTCCACCAACAAGGGTTTTGATCATAAAAATTTCCCAAAAAAACCCCATAAAACACAATGAACTCATTATTCATTCATATTGGATCCAAAATGTTGTGTTACACTTAATTTTAAATGATCCACTCCTCATAAAAAATAGGTTTCTTACCTATAGTAATATTTAATGTTTTGATCACCTCGACTAAGATTATGACTTTAATGATTTGAAATGTATATATATATATGCAATCCTCTAGATTGTTATCTTTCAAATTGTCTAATTAATTGGAGTTAAAATATTAATGGGTATTTAATTTTTTTATAATATTTTGATAGTTCGCAGTCAACAAAAAATATATCATTAAATATAATTAAATATATATATATATAGATGATGTATCTTAAAAAATATAATCAATGAATCATTAAATAATAATTTTAATTTTTTAATATATTATTAAATATAAAATTAATTAATATTTCATAAAATATTCACTTTATGTTAATAATTTTTAAAAAATTATGTAAAATGACATTTCGAAATTTATCCCAAAAATTAAATATTTCAATCAATAATGAAATTGTTGTTATTTTTCCAAATGAAATGATCATGTGTGAAGATTTAAGACATTAAAGTATATTTTATGTAAAAATATAATAAATTATTTTTAAATTATATAGAAAACATGTTCAAAATAATGAAATATAATTAAGTTAGTTTAATCAATTTATTTTTAGAGGGTAAAGTAAAAGGATTTGGAAATATTAAATTTATAACATGATAATATGTTTTATAATGATCATGTTAGTCTAAAAATATGAAAGGAATGAAATAATACATTTAAAATGTTTTATTATTAAATATTACAATTATTATAATGTAAAAAATCTATAATAGTTTCTTTAGATGTTATTATGATATGTTGAGATTACAGTCCAATTAGAGTGGAGTACTTATTGATTACTTATGGTTTTATAAGTTAATTTTTAATGGGATGAATATCTTTATTAGTTGAGATTGACCTATTATAAATTTTATTAGTATAACATTTTTCTGTTAGGGTTTTGGAAATTGTATATCTATGAGTACCTATCTATAAATCTTAATAAATATCTATGGTGGGTTTTATGGATAATTATATCAGGAATGATTATAAATTATATTTATCATCACATCATGAAATATGATATATATTTACATATTTTGATCATGTATATGGGTTGAAGGATGTAAAATTTTCTATGTGAGATTAATCTAAATTTTTTATGGTAGATCAATATGATATGATTTAGTATATAACAAATATATTATTAAGTGAGTGGTTATCATATAGAGTGTAAAAAATGAATGATTTTTCATTAAAAGATATAAAAATATGTGTTTAATATTTATTATATTAAACATTGTGCCTGAAAAATTTCATTATTTAAGATTATGTATGGTATCATGTAATTGATGAAATTAAATTAATCATTATATGTCTCTATATTATAAATTTTCTAGCCCAGTACAAATTGATAAACTCTAGTTTATTTTCTATTGATGTGGATTTAGTTATATGAAAATTGTATTCTTTTCACATTTTTGGGATCTCTGGTGTTTATTATGAGTTATTAGATATTTTTTTTATCATTTTCATATGATAATATTGAATTTACTTGTTCATATTAATGAAATAAATCATCCCATTTAGATTACATTAACCAAAATGGAGTTATTTTCCCCCTTGTGGCATTAAAATGAATAATAGTATCTATCTCTATTTGTAAAACAAATCAAGGTAATGAAGGAAGCTATGATCACTTTCAAAATATTGAGGTGGAAAATATAGTTTTCCTATAGATAATTTGAATACCCATTTATACATTTTCGATCATTTACTCAATTTACTAAATACATATTTCCTATTTTTTTAAATACTAATTTTAGTATATGATTTTCCCATTTAATATAATATTTAGAGTGTCCATCAAAATTAAAGTCAACATTTTGTGGGATTCGTATAATGTTAGTGGGTTTTATGAGTTGAATCATGGTAATATGAAATATTCTGGTGGTCATGGATTTTTTTCCTTTTTTTGAATGAGCACATTCAATATTGTTTTTCTAAATTATATTTTTATTAATGTTATATATATATATATTATTTCTTTTAGTTTAAAATTTTCTACATAGTTTCATATGGATGGAATGAAATGTTTATATGATTGTAAGACAATCATATGGGATTATAACATCAAATAACAATGTTTTTTACTCCCTACATTCATGTATTAGGATTAAAAATAATATTTTATTGGTTTTTAGAGTATATATTTGGGAATTTTTATTTGATTTAATAGATGATGGTTAAATATTATCTTTAAAAAGTTGTCCAAAATATATGATTTTTTCAAGGAATATTTTATTAAATTCTATTATTACTATATAAAATAAGTAAATCATTAAGATGTTGAGATAGATGTATCTATTTTATTTTGTAGTGTGGTTTCTTTCAATAAAGTTTTTACCTTATTTTACGCCATATATTAAAAATATTTCTTATGATAGTTTGTAGTCATAAATTTATATTATTTATATGAATTAGAAACTGATCATTAATAATTATTTTCTACCATATTTAAATCCTGTATATGATTATTTATTTTGAGAAATATTTTAATGATTTATTTAAAAAGATTATATCAAAATTATCGGTGCATAAGAAATATATAAAATTATATCATTATATGGTAATATATCAAGAACACATTTGTATCTATTTCATTTGAATTGATGAAAATTATATTTTTATTATGTGTTGAATTTATTAATTATAAAATTATCGATATATTTTGGTTTCATTTTTCATAGAAATTAACCTATGTTATTAAAGAAATATATAGAATTTTGTTTTTCTTATAGGGATTGTACGAGATCATTCAAGGAGAGGACTTGTGTTTTGAAATATAAAATGATCAAAATGTTCCCATTGATTTAATACTATGTTTTCAATGAATAATTACTATTCCAATTGATATTATAAGAAAATAATCATCTAATATTAATTTTATATAAAAAAATTTATTTATCATCCATTAAAAATTAATTTATATGACATTAGGGTTATTTTTTATGAACTAAAAAAATAATACTCATGTAAAGGATGTAAATGTGTGTGTTTATGTTTAACATATTTAAATCTAATATTAAGGATATTTTTTAAAACAAAGATATAAAAAAATAATGTTCACTTCAAAAACAGAACTGTAAATTAAATTGTACGAAACTATTTTCTCCTGGAATTATGTGTTCCCATAATTGTGAATGATCCTTGTGAATCAAAGATTTTAAAATCCATATATTTCTTTTAATGGACCAAACCATGAATTGAAAACCCTTTATGTATTCCTATTTAAATGTTACTGTTAATTTAATTGATTTTCAATTATTCTCTCAACCAATGTGGACAAAACATAGATCCAATATTCTAATTCTAGAGATCTCTAATAATATTTTTGGAGAGAGATCAACATGATGTGGTTCATTTTAATATCTCATTTTCACATCAATAAACCAAATGATTCAAAATAATTATGTTTCATGTTATTGTATATATTTTTTAAATTAAATAAATAAATATATATATATATATCATGATATTGAATTTATGTTATTATAATTTTTATGGACTATATTAGCTTAAATAGTTGTAGAATTATTTTTTCATTTAAATAAAATGATGAGTTAATCAATATTTATAAAAAATATTAATTATTATTATTTTATCTTTTAAAATATATTTTAACAATTTTATAATGATCTGATGATCTTATGAACTATTATAGTTTTTATTTTTTTTACAAGGTGTATTCTCAATTCTAAAACATACTTTTAAAAACGTTTTTCTATTATATGTATAATATTTATGTCAATATTCATAAGGTTTTATTTATTTATTAAACATAAGGATTTTTTAGATAAATTTTATCATTTAAATTAATTATTTATATGGTAATGTCAGTAGCACTAAAAGTGTATTCATAGTTATAATGGTTTGTGGTTTTATTTAACCAGTTTCATTAGAGGTATTATTTTATTCCTATAAAATTTTTAATTGGATGTAAAAACCCTCAATGTTTTTATATATTTTTGGGAATGAATATTTCTCAATGAAAAATTCAAGTCACTGAAGTTACCTTATGGAATGAAAATTATTTGACCTCACCCTTAGAGGTAAAGACCTAAGAAAAATGATAACATTCATTCATATTACAACTACGAATATATCTTTGAAATAAAGGAGAAATACATAATCATGGTATCATTTTTCTATTCCATTCCTTATACATTAGATTTTATCATTATTTTGGAACAGAATTTTTTGATAAATGATTCAAATTTCTATGCCACTAATATATAGTTTCACATAAATGATTTAAATTTTGTTATTATTTAATTCATTGTGTAATGGATCTACTGTAAATGATGATATGTTTATTCACTTTGGGAATTTTTATGTAACAACCCTATCCCAGAATCAACTAAAATGGTTCCCCGAGGGGAGTCTCCACATGACGTCAAGCATATTCCCCATACAAAAGTGGTTACTTATTTGCAGTGAGGGTCTAATAGATCATGTGGAGTGACTATAACCTCTTTAATATATTAATATAGAAATAATATCATATGAAATAAGGAATAAAAATAATAAACCATAACCATGCATTACTAAAAATTTCCCAAACATGGTACAAACCACAACCAAACTATAAGTATTCCATGTCATGCTGACCATCCCAAATTTTTTGAAAATAAACAAAATAAGGACAAACTAATAAATCCCCAAAATGGACCCTTAATCAATTTTCATATACTCATTCATGCAAATCCCTATCCCAACACAACTCTCCATCATAGGTCATTTAACTTTCTCTTCACATTCACACATGAAATATAAAGAGGTGCCAATTGGAAGCCACAGAAGGTTGTGAGTAAAACTCAGTTAGCCACCAAAAATATAATATTTAAAATATTGCCTCTAAATATATAGTTCATGAAAGTATAAAATAAGTGAAAAGTAAAATAAAATGACAACATCAGTTCTATTGATTTATAGTATTCAATTTAACCATTTCGATTACCATTTACACTTTCATTATATAAACCATGTTTATTATTGTATTCATTTTTATCCCATGTTTGATTGGAAAGGAATTTAAATCACTTATAAAAAGGACTAAGACTGTCAATTATCAGGAATAAGTGAATAAATCTAGTTCCCTATCTCATTTGTGATATAAATTTGATACGGAATCAAAATTGACATACCTTAGAGCCTCAATCCATTTTCTCATCTAATGAAACAATTAGGGGACCATCACATCTATTCGACATCCAAATCCAGGAATTCATGGTCTGTGATTAGATCCTTTGTGAAAAATGACATATAGGATAAGCTTAAATACTTTATCCCACACCACCCATCCTGGTTCATATGATTATCTATCCATTTAATACAAATACCATATCATAACCCAAACCATAACAATGCATATAACATTTACACTTCACAATTAATTCATCAAATTAAACATTATCAAGACTTAACCCAATATCAGATTTACCATTCACATGGCGTAGCCCATTAATCCCATTTCATAAATTATTTATATTATCCTATTTAACACCTTTATCAATTCGTATTTCTTAAAACATTTTATAATTTCCATTAAAAATTTATATGTTGTTTGACACATTCATATTAATCCATTTAACCCTTTTTTTGAATCATGCTAATAAATCCATTATCCAATTATCAAAAACAATACAAAACTACAAAAAATATATTGTTAACCTAAAGAAACATGTCAAATCATTCATCATGGGACTTATTTTAACAAAAAATAAACTTTAGGAATAAAATCACTATTTATGATTTTCATGAATATTTGTGCACCCCACAGATGGCCATAATCTGGTCTAGAAAAACTCAACGCATCCAAGATGGTTCAAAATGGATTAAATTCATCATTTCTAACCCATATTACAAAATATATATCAATTAATGAAATACACAACAACTGGGATGAAATATCACAACAATATGTCAAAAAATATACAACCAAACAAAGGAATATAACATGTAGACCACCTATATCAAATCTGATGACAAACACACAGTTAACCCAAACCATAGTGGATATTTTTGATGGTGAGATAGAACCACACTCTATTGGAAAATTCATACCTCCCTATTTCCTCATCATACTTGATAGGGTTTCCTTCTAATCTGCTCAGTGGCATGTTCTTAATACACCCCTCTAGTGTTGGAGGCATTATCTTCCTTTTCCTCTAATGTCATCAAATTGAGATAGAGATATTGGAATTTCATGTTTTAAACACTCATTGTGTTTCTATTTCACCATCATCCCTCAAATTCTATAATGAAACTCCCCTTCTCAAGATCTTCTTGTATCAGTTTTCCATGATTTGTTGTTGTTTGTTTGACTAGTAACGGGTGGAAACAGATTCATTGATTGTTTTGGTTTCTTTGGGAGAGGATCATGTCAATATTTTAGGGAGTTGGTACTAGATAGTGGTGAAATAAATGGTTTTTTGTTATCATTCATGTGGTGGATTTAAGTAAGTATGATGGTGTCATTAGAATCTCGTTTTAAGGATGTCCAGTTTTTCTAGTTCCATGTTTTTAGGTGATGGTTTTTTTGTTATAATCATCTAGCCTTATTTTCGTTTTGTTGGTGGATCTGGAACTGAACCAACAAAATGGGACAATGGTGTTATAAATGTCTTATAAATCCTTTGTTGTTGTTCTTCTGGTTTCTGTATCTAACTATCTGATGAGGTGAGAATTTCATGGTGGGAATTCTATTTTGTTTTGATTTTCATTAGGTTGGCGTGTTTCTATTTATTGCAAATTGTGTCGGGTGTGAAACCTCGAATGAGGGGTGGGTGCGTTGACACCCATAATTCAACCATATATCAACTCTTATTGAATTGATTGATTCTCGGTTTGATTTAAACATCTTGTTTTTTGGCGTTTGATGTGGAATATTTGGTTAACTGTATAGTGTGTTCCACACATGCACCATGGGTGGGAAGCATGAAAGATAGATAGATGTGCTGAAATATATCATCCTTTCCTTGTCGAATATTTCATTGTGAGATGGATGAGTTATTTGGCTTGATTGTGTCTCTAGCATGACACATTTATTGGAATAGTTGATGACACATCGTATTTGTTAGATTTAGTTGTTTCATTTTCAGATAGGGGGTGAGGAGACTTTTGTATTGTTATTTTTATGATGTTTTTCTATTTTTTGGATTTTGGAACTACGTAATTTTTTTGATCCCATTTTTAAGAAGATTTTTTATAGTATTTTAAATAGTTTCCACAATCTTTCGAGAATTCTAAAAGTTTATTTTCTATTCAATAAAGGGTTCTTTCCCCTATACATTAAATAAAACATACCGTTAGAATTATATTCAAGAACCCTTTGATGGACCAACCAGTGATCCAAAAAAAAAGTGGGTTCCCTATAATTATAATAAGATGAAAATAAGAACAAACCCAAATCCAAAAAATATAAGCAATAGAAGAGTAAGAGTTATCTAGAGCATCGATCCACAAAAAATGACACTTAAAATAGCATATAAATGACGGAGATCAACCCTAGAGATGATTTTGGAGACATGGTTCATAACAATAGTTTTAGGGGGTATAAATGAAGGGAAACTATAGAAATGAAGATAAATTAACAAGGGGATGAGTTATTGATTCTCAATTTTTACAGGGGGGGAGTTTGGATATAAAATTTTCCAAACCATATGACAACAATGTGCCAGCCACTGTCCAATATTTACAAAGATGCATAGTTACCGGTGCATACCACATAGTTTATTCAATAATGATCCAACCATGAGAAATGTATTTTTCTGAGGATTCAATGTTTTGTTTCCCCCATTACATAGTATTCACTAGTTGTGTGGAAGCCGTGAATCATGGAAAAAATGGCCATATTCCCTGTTCACACTTCTTCCAAACCACAATAACTCCCCAAAACGCACTCATAAGCATTATAAACAATAACTTAACCAAATTTATGGTATTGGAACCAAAATATTAACAATATAATTCCTCCAATACATCTAGGATCTTATAGCCTACATAACATTTAACGACTAATCATTAGCCTCTCATCCCAAGCATCAATGGTCTTCTTAATCAAAGAGATTGGGCCACATTGAAAATATATAAAACACTCACTACCATGTTTCATCCCAATAATTACAATTATATCCCAAAAAATGATCAAATAGAACATGAAAACCCTTTAATAATTTGAAATTATGATTTATAATAAGAACCATATTCTTCTTAAATGATGCATCAACCTCAAGATCGACATCCTCTGCGTCAATCACTTGATATGGGTTAGGGTGATACAACTAATATTGTGACACATGAAAAGAATAATAAATACACCTATTAAACTACATAATAGGAAATTGGTATTCCACTCTTCTAGAAATCCCCAAAATCTGGAACGAACGTTCATACATGGGTGCCATCCTACCATTCTTTCTAATCCAATTATTAAGAAACCATGGAGAAACTCTAAGAAACACATTATATTCAACTGAAAAAAGAAGAAGTCAATTGTTATAATCTGCATCCAATGTCATTATACATGATCCATATCCATGAATTTCTAAATCAACTGCATTTTCTCTAAAATATCTTGCTTGATATGTGGACCTAAAAACATTGATACCAAAACCTCTATCCAAACCGTAAGTATTTGAAGTCATCATAAACATTAAAAACAGTTTTGAAAATCAAAAAACAAAGAAAGGCAACTATATCCAAAAAATGGATCATTAATCAATGTTCATATCCTCATTCATGCAAATCCTAGTCCCAAAACAACTCTCTATTATAGGTCATTTACAATACTCTTAACATACAACCATGAAATATGAAAGGGTACAAATTGGAAGCCATAAAAGGTTGTGAGTAACACATAGTAGGATACCATAAATAGTATATTTAAAATATTGAGTCTAAATATATAGTGCATGAATGTCTGAAATAAATGAAAAGGTAAATAAAAACAAAAATTGAGTTACATTGATTAATAGTATTCACTTTAACCATTTCCATCACCATTTCCATTTTCATTACATATACCATGTTTATTACTATATTCATTTTCATCCAATGTTCGATTGGAAAGTCATTTAAATCAGTTATAAAATAGACTAAGATGGCCAATTATGACAAATAAGATAATAAATCTAGTTCCCTATCTCAGTAGGGATATAAGTATCATTAATAATCAATATTGACTTACCATAGATCCTCAATATAGGTGTTCAGATCCAATGCAATAGTTAGGGGATTAGAGCCTCAGTTTGGCTTCTTAACCCATGCATTTAGGGGTTTGGATCAGGGCCTTAGTGAAAACTAACCTAATGGAGAAGCCTAAAAACATTATCTCACCCCACAAATCCCTTTTCACATGATTATTAATCCATTTAATACATATATAATATCATAACCAAAACAAAAGAAATGTATATAACATTTACACCTCAAAATTAGTTCTTCAAATAAAACACCACCAAGCCTTAACCCATGATCAGATTTACCATTCCCTTAGCATATACCATTTATAAAATTTCATAATTTATGTATATTATTACATTTAAATCAATTATAAATTCATATTTCATAAATCATTTTATAATTCCATTACAAATTTATATGTTTTATGACACATTCACAGAAATCCATTTAACCCATTTTTTGAATCATGCGAATCAATCCATTATTCCATTGTAAAGAACTATAAAAAAATACAAAAAATGTATTCTCATCCCATAAAAAAAGTAAAAACATTCATCATGGGACCTATTTTAATTAAAAATGTACATTAGGCATGAAATCACTATTTTCAATTTTCATGAATATTGGTTCACCCCATGGATGACCATAATCTGCAATAGGAAAACTCAACGCATCCAACATTGATCACAAAGAGTTTAATTCATCATATCAAAAACCAAATTACAAAATATATCTCATTTAAAAAAATTCACACCATGTGGGATGAAATATCACAATAACATGTCCAAATATATACAACCAAAATATGGCCTATAAAAGGTAGACCACCTAGATCAATTTTGATGAAAAACACACACATAACCCTACCCTTAGAGGAGGGTTTCTTGGGTGATATAGCACCACTCTCTATAATAGATAACAGACCTTCCACCTTCCTCATCTTACTTGATAGGGTTTCTATCTATTCTTTTCGGTGGCGTGTTCTTAATCCAACCCTCTAATGTTGGAGGCCTTCAGTTCCTTTCCCTCTCATGGAATCAAATTGAGACTGAGAAGTTGGAATTTAATTTTGTTAACACTAATTTTGTTTCAATGTCACTATCATCCCTCAGATTCTATCATGACAATCCCCATCTATAGATATGCTTGGTTCCGTTTTCCCTGATCTGTTGTTTCTTTTTTGACCGGTAACGGGCAAAAACGGATTCATTGATAGTTTCAGCTTCATTTGGTGATGATCATGTCAATCATGTATGGAGATGATCCTGGATAGCGGTGAAGTCATGTGTTTATTTTTTGGCGCCGTGTGGTGAATTTCAGTATGTATGATGGTGTCTTCAGGAGTTCGAGTGGAGGATGGTGAGTTTTTTCAGTTCCATGATTTTAGGTGATGGTGGGATTGATCTGATTTGCTACCCTTATTTTCATTTTGTTGGTGGATCTGGCATAGAAAAATCTAAATGTGATGATGGTGTTCAGAATGTCCTATATTTCATTTTTTCTGTTCTTTTGGTTTATATATCTAAATTTCCGAGGAGGTGCAAATTTCATGGTGGGGATTGGATTTTTTTTTATTTTCATTTGGTTGGTTCATTTCTATTAATTTCATATTGTGTTAGGTGGGAAACCTCGAATGAGGGATGGGTGTGATGACACCCATAATTCATCCATCTATCCTATCTTATTGGATGTATTGATTCATTTTTTGATTTTGACATGATATTTTCTGGCGTTTGTTGCGGCACATCAAGTTAACTATTCAGTGAGTTCTTCACTTGCACTGTAGGGTGGGAATCACAAAAGAGAGATAGTAATGAAGACATCTAGAATTTTTTGTTTGTATCATTTTTCATTAGGATATAGATGAGTTATTTTACATGATTGTGTCTCTAGCATGACAAATTTCTTGGAAGAGTTAATGACACATCAACATTGTTAGATTTCATTGTCTCATTTTCATACAGGGGTAGTGAAGAGACTGCTATTTTGTTATTGTTATGGTGTTTTTTTTTAATTTTTGGAATTTTTATCTATGTAAGTCCATTGAGCAATATTTGTTATGCTGAGTTATTTTTGACTTTGTAAACAATCCATCTTTCTTCCAAGTCTTCTAATAGAGTTTTTTTATTTCAATATTGGGGGTTTTCCCATGAACTTTTTTAAAAATCCCACCCTTAGATTTAGATTCAAGAACCCTTTGAAGCACCACTAATGGTCTAGAAAATATAGAAGGCTCCTTGGATTTCTAATAAGATAAAAATAACCACAAACCCTATTACATTAATTATAAGTAACAGTTGCATAATAGTTTTCCAGAGAATTGATCAGCCCCAAATTACACTTCAAATAGTGTAGAGATGACGGAGATCAACACTAGGGACGATTTTGGAGACATAGTTCTTCAATAACATTTTAGCGGGAAAAAATTATGTAAAAATATAGTGAGAACATAAAATCATGAGGGCATAAATTGTAGTTTTTCAGTTTTTAATGTGGTGGATGTTCTGGCTATACAATTTCCAAACCATCTTCCAAAAATGTGGTAGACACTGTCCAATAGGTTCAAAGATGCATAGTTACTGGTGCATCCCACACAGTCTAATCAACCATGTTCCATCATTGATAATTTTATTTGTCCAAGGCTTCATTTTTTGGATTCCCCCTTACATGGTATTCACTAGTTTTGCACAATCCATGAATCATGGAAAAATATATCCATATTCACTTTTCATTCATGATCCAAACCCCCATAACATCCCCAAACGTTCTTATACAAATGATAAACAATAAAATAACCAAATTTAAGGGTTTAAACCCAATATATTAACATGTAAATTCATCAACCACGTTGGGATCATATAGCATTCACACCTTTTAATGACTCGTCCATGAGCCTCTCACCCCAAACATCATTGGTATTCTAAATCAAAGAGATTGGTCCACAAAGACTATACATTTAACACTCTCTCAAATGTTTCATTATTAAAATTACCATGATACCAAAAAACATGAAAAATAGAATATTCAAACCCTACAACAATTTCACAATATTATCTATAATAAAAACCATATGCTTCTCAAAGGACTCATTAGCCACAAGATCAACATCCTCAACATCAATCACATGATATGGATTAGGGGGATACTACTAATATTGTGACCCCTGAAAGGAATATTGAATACCATTATTCATCTACGTAAGAAGAAATTGGTATTCCACTTCTCTAGAAATACCCAAAATCTGGAAAGAACCCTCTTACATGGGTGCCAATTTAACATGCCTTCGAATCCAATTATGAACCAACCACGTAGAAACTCGAAAAATCACATGATCTTATATAAAAAACAAAAGAATTAAATTATTCTGATCTATATACAACTTCTTACTAAAATGATCCATAGCCATGAATTTCTGTACCAATTGTATATTCTCTAACATCTCTTGAATGAGATGTGGACCTAACAACATTGACACCCGAAACTCTATACAACACAACAGAGATCTACAAGACATTCCATACATAGCCTCTTATGGTTTAATCTGAATTTTATCCTAGTAACTATTATTAAAGTCAGACTCAAAATGTTCCCAATGATTTCCCATGAAAAAAAAAATCTTGGACACATTCCTTCAATGTGTCTTCAAGAACATTATACATATTCTCTAACTACTATTCCATCATTGAGTTGATGGGTGTATTCAAAACAACTGATTACCATGTTCCATATGTAATCCCTTAGATATTCATGATGTGGAATTGAGATCTTGATCCAAAAAAATGGTTTGTGGAACCATGCTCTACAACAGTATGTCCCAAAACCCCACACCTCATTCACATACATGTCCCCTAAGAAATGGTACCCTCTATATTCAAGAGTGTACCCCTTACATTTCTAGATATTCCCCTCCCCTAACTCAAATGGAGTATCCACTTAAATAAAACCACAAAAATATTCCACTGCGAGTCCCAACACACATATGAACTTAGGGAACATACAAAAATGTGATGAAATGTATCAATAACTTCTAAAAAAGAGTATATGATTCAATGATCAGTCCTCAAATAGTCAATTGTTATGTATCTCTATATCTAGGAGTAGAATGAATTGTATAAAGAAGACCTCAACTACTACCCTAGGAATCGGTATGCATTCTGGATTATACACTACCATGTTGATATGCACTATACAGTTTGGGAGTTCCCCATATGCCTCCTCTACCAGTATAGATTTTTCAATATTCAAATACATTCCAAATATCTGGTACTTACTCACTTCCTGCACTCATCAATGCCTATCATACTCACTATTCTTATCTATCATGGTTTCATACATAATCTCATTGCATGACCCATTCTTCATCATGCTCAACACTCAACCAATAGATAGGGGAACTGATTATGCATGTGTCTTGGCCTATGAAACTAATTATAGAAAACACGAACACCACTTTAAGAGGATGGTTATATCATCTAACTAATGTTTCACCAACAATGAAGTTGTAAATTATCGAAATGGATTTTCTTTTTATCTGAAACCATTCCACAAATTAACCAAACTATAGATAAGTTCCTACCACTCTAAGCTTCATTGATATATAGTTCTAAAATAAGAACCTGGTCCAATATTTAATTAAACATATTTAAAATATATATATTCAAATCGGAATCAATTTCATGTCTATCTCCATATCATAAATGTCTCCTTAAATCTGCATCAACTCTCTCCAAAGATGGAACAAAATTTTGTAAGTAGGTGAAATTTACAGTGTAATCCATCACTAACAAAGACCTTTGGGTCAAACACATAAACTCTGAAACCTTCTCATGTTTTAGGGTATCCTGATAAAATTTTTCCTAAAATGATTCCTCGCTTTCTTTTTATTTGATGTTTCTAGCTTTCTAGATCTAATCTAGAACATCCAACTAACACATTTCGTGACCCCAATGTATATAAGAAGAAAACATGACACAATTCTAATGATGTGTCTCTAAGAGATCAAAATTTTCTAGATGGACTTCATCCAAAAAATTGCTTCATCCGGTCTTCACTCTCATGAAAATGTTTGTTGGTGTTGTGGATGTAACTCATAGGTCAGGTCAAACATACCCAGCACAACCCACTTGATGTATCATCTATCATAATTATATAGTAAGTTAATGTATCATTGAAATTCTATACACTCCAATTACCCTAATTCAATAGGATCCTTTTTTCCACCTCTTGTAGAGCATTCTTAGGGACATCTTATTATCACTAAAATGGGACATGATGTTGTGGTATGATATTCCTTTCATTACAAACACACATTTGCAAACACATAACACAATGAATTCAAATTTCACCGATAATAAGGCTCTACACTAGTGATAAATAAGCCATTTCAAAAACAACCTCCCAATGTATATCATAACACCTACAAAACTATCCTTAGTCATACCTATAGTGGGATTTGAACATCATAAGGTAAACCAACATACATATTCATGAACCTTTCATTCAAAACATTTTTAAAACAATTTCCACTTTCATAAAACAAATCAATCATATTGAGCCCATTTCCCATTCCACAACTATATACAGCCAAAGTTTTAACTCATTTTAAACAACATATTATGAACAATTAATTACCGATTACTTATCATTATTTATTTTTACCAATTTATTAATCATTATTGGAAGAAATTTTTTATATTTTATTGAAATTAAAATTAAAATGACCTTACATTCCCCACACACCAAACCCATTTGTTCCTATCATGATGCATGTTATATATATCCCTAGGTTTATATTGTGATGTATAAATATAGAACCATGTTATATTATATCCACAAAAAATATCTAAGAATTGTAAGATAACACAAAAACCACATCAACCAATAGTGAATTATCATTCATTTGTTTCAACACACATCATGAACAGCTATTCCAACCAAGAGTAATTGCATTTTCCCTCATTCATGGGTGAGCTATTATCACAAAAAATATCAATTCCTTGTCTCATAAAATCATAATCACCCTTATAATATACCAAATAATATTACCATAGAATACATGATGGCTCTAATACTAATTCATAATGTCCCTGACACAGAATACACTAAATCGGTGCCCTGATATGGTTTTCCACATGGACTCCGACATGCCTCTTCATATGTCAAAAGATTATAAATAGTGGTGAGGTTTTATTAGATCATGTCGGGAGACTACACCATCATTGATAGAGTATACAACAAATAATAACATATGAAATAAGAAAAAAATCCAGAACTGTGTAATACAAAAAATTTCCAAAACATTGTACAAACCACAACCAAACAGTAAATTTGAAAATACATGCTAACATTCCAAAATGAGAAGAAAACCCAAAAATATGGATGAAAAGTAAAATCAACATAATGGTTACTAACTCTTGGTAAAAATCATTATATGTACACATCCCATTCCAAAATCTAAATCATTGTGTAAGGTATATTCCTTATGTATCCCTACAACCATGAAAGATTCTCGGGAACACAATGGTGGACCGAGTTGGGTGTGAATATACCTCAGTAGGATACCACCCATACTATCTAAAACAGACCTAATCTAAATCGATGGATCATAAAAGAATGAAATGAAGAACAAAGTAAAAAATAAGACAACTTGGGATTCATTTATTAATTATATTTAGATTAACCATTTCTTTTACCATATCAAATTTCATTAATTAAACCATCCATATTACTATATTCATTCTTGTCACATGTTTCATGGGTTATGAATTGACATGGTTTAGAAAATTTCATAAAATAGTTAATTATCCTGAAAACATAAATAATTCAAGTCCCCTATCTCACCTAGGATAAACATTTCATTAGTAATCATAACACATATATAAGATAGGTTCATTAAATGTAGTCTCATGAAATGAAAATTTAATTAGAATAGAGCATTAGTTCAGATCCTAAACATATGAATTCAAGGGTAGGGTTTTGAGTCTCCGTCCAGACAGGTTCATGGGAGGAGCCTTAATTTTTTTATCTCAAACCACCAATCCATGTGAACATGAAAATTTATACATTTAACTCATATACCATATCATAAAGAACACAAATAGTTCATATACCATTTAGATGTCAAAATTTATTCAATAATTAAATCACCATAAAGATGTTTTGCATTAGTATATTTAAATTTCACATGACATATCCCATTTGACCAATTTCTCAATTCACCTACATTATACCATTTATCACATTCATTTATTCATATTCTTTAATACATTTATGAATTCCCGTTAAGAATTTATATTTCATTTGATGTGTTAACATTAACCCATTTAACACCTTGTTCAAAACATTCAAAACTATGACTTCTTCCATTATCAAACACTAAACCCAACTATCAAAATTATCTTCTATACCCAACTAACATTTCAACACATTCATCATGTGATATATTTTATGAAAAATAAACTTTTTTCATAAAATCAATCATTCTTATATTTCATAACATTGGTTCACTCCATGTTTTATCCTAATGTGCTCTAAAAAACCTCAATTCATTCCACAAGGATCATATGGGGTTCAATTCAACATATATCCATGTATATTACAAAATCTATACTAGGAAAAAAATGTTGGACAAGAGTGTATAAATATCACAGCCGCACATGAAAAAATATAGAGTAAAACATTTGAATATATCATAAAGAAAACCTACCTTGATTCCATGGAAAACCACATAATTAACTTTTGACATATATTATGATTTCAGAACCCTTTTAATCTAGAAACTAAGATCCACATAGAATAGAGGGTTTTAGGTATTTGAAAAATAAGAACAAAACCAGAAGTCCAGATTGGGAAAATAGTATATAGAGGAGTGTCAGACTTACCCAAAGAATCAATCAGAACCCAATCCCAATCAATGTATCCGAGAAATAATGGATTATGATCCCTGATATGATTTTGGAGCCTTTAATCATCACTATGGATAGAGGTGGAAGAAGTGGGGAGAAAATCGGGGGAGGAAGTTAAAATACCAAGGGAGGAAATTGGTAATTCCTCACTGTATAATGGGGCGCATAGTTTGGTCATAAGATTTTCCAAACCACATTCCAAACTCACACTTACCCCTATCTATGAGTGTCTAACCCACATGGTTACTTTTGAATAATGTATATTTTGAGAAACCACACACCAACTGTGCATTATTCCCATGTCCACGGATGCACAATTTAGATTCATCCATTTCACATTTATCACAATCCGTGTGAAAACCATGAAATATGCTCAAAATTTTATTAGTCCCCATTGTTTCATGTCTTTAAACAACATAACACATATAAGATAGCTTATACACATGATAAACATTTAATTTTTTAACATAATGTATTCAAAAGAAAAATTTAAACAATAATATCCCTCCATGAAGTTCAGGATTTTACAAGTGAAAACATTATTAATTTATATTACATTTCCTTAATTTAATACAAACTATAAATCATTTTCAATTAAATGATTTTTAAAAAACATATTTTTTTATAAATTCTATCAGACAATAAAAAACATTAGAAAAAAATTAGTCATTAATCATGAAAATATTGATTTTAAATTGGTTTCACCAAATTTATGTTATTATATTATTTGAAATAACATATTAATATATGATACCATATTGTAAAATTATCTAAAAATGAATTAAATTTGTAGAGTATTTATTTTTTCATTATAGTATATAATTAATTGCATGAATAAAATATGTTCCCTCTAACAGTTTCAATGATATTATAATAAAATATTAATGTATATTAATATAAAACTATTTAATAATTAAAAGATAAAACTTGACTGTCTTATACAATAAATATTATTTATTATAATTTAACACACATTTATGTGAATTGTTCTTATTAAAATATTTTACATAATTTGTTATGTGGGATATCTAAAAATTCATGATTTTTTGATAATTATATTTAATGTACTCTATTTATTTTTTAAAATATTATTTTCCATATAAAATTTTTAGTTTTATTCATTGATTTTTAATACATGTTTCTTTCATTTTATTTTACAACATTTTAGTGGATTTAAAAACATCTCAAATCTAGCTATTGATTTTGAATTTCTCTATTCACATCAACAACATTTCAATCTATATTTAATGTTATCCATCTACAATTAAAACTACTTCAGCCAATTTTATATGATAGAGTTGTTTCAATTTTGATAATTAAATTATATCATATGGATCAAAATATATCACATTATTCATTATATCAATATTCAGAAAAATATTATTTGAACTGGAATAAAGAACCAATAATTTTAATAAGATAAAAAAAATTTACATTATTTTATTGTGCCAATAACAAGATTTATATAATCAAAAAATTAGGGACTACCTTATAATTATTTAACTCATCTTTCATTTATTCCACAATTGTTATATTCGTGGATACCAAAAGATTAGTACATTGAACAATTAGGATCATACACTAAATTACTCAATCATTATTCATATAATCTCTAAATTGATATTAGTGTTTCTAATATATCATGAATAAATATATTGATATGTTAAACTAACATAGTAATAGTTTCATTAACTAATGATCTAAAAATATGGCCATGATCACAAGTAATAATCTTTCCTTCAAACTATATTACTTTTTATATCTTCTGAAATGAAATTTCCAGGGCATCGAAAATGACTTGTTAAATAAAAATTATTTTGTAATTATATATTAGGTATCATCATCATGGAATCCTAAATTTTCTAGATTCAATTATTTGTAACCTTACAAGAGTATTAATTATTTATTAGGGTATTAATTTGATAATATTTTTATCATATAAACAATTTATATAATTTGATATTTATAATTTAATAATTATTCTGATAGATTATTATTTTTAAAATAATCATTATAAGGGATAATATTTTACAATCCCTTGAAAATTTATAGAAAATAATGTCAAACTATGTACAATAACGGGCAGATAAAAATGAAAAAAATTTAAATTACAATATTTTAATATATCTATTCATGAATGGATATTATTATTATATACATTTAAAAATGTGACATTAAATTCTTTAATATAATTAAAAATATTTTATCTATATGTTGGCCCAAAATATATCAGATATGTAAAAATAATTACTCCTTCACAATAAATTAGAAATTGTCTAATTTAATGATGTCTCTATTTCCCAACCAAACCCCAGCTATCGTAACCTGATATCTAAGAAAACACTTGTAAATGTATGAAATCATTTCTCAATCCCCACTAGATATAAAGGGGTGCTGAGTAATATAATATAAAACAATTGGAAAAATTTCACCTTATGAGTTAAAATGAATATTCCATAGAAACATGTTTATAATACATAATGGAACATATATTATTTGGAATTAAATATATATAAATAATTTTTTCAATAAAAAACATCAGATTAAATAAATAACCAAAAAAATAATCCATCTCATAAAAAACAAATAATAAATAGAATTCACACAATTAACTAATATATAATCAAATTGTATAATAAATCATATAATAGATGATTGAATCATTTAATAAATATATATATAAACCAAAAATACAAAAACATAAAATCCCCACTTAAAATAATATCCACACACACCACCATCACAAAACATAGGCCCCATTGGTGGAGAATTGAAATTTTTATAATTATTTTAGTACATCATCTCATACATAAAATTTTATTTTGTCCACCAACACAAAATGTTATATTTATGGCATGAGAGATTCAATCTACTCGTATTTTTTCACTGATTCTATGGATTTTATTTTTCAAAATATTCCATAAATGAATCAATTTAAATGTGATATTTAAAACTATATTTCCATCTATTATGATAAATAATTCACAATAATTTTCTAAATTATATTTTATTGATGGACAAATTTTTTAATAAATCATTTAGTTATTTAGTAAAAACATATTAAATAATTTTTTCTAGAAACTATTTTCATCCTTGTTGTATTAAAGTCAACATATAATAGTATTAAATTTACAAAACCACCATAATAGTAATATGTAATCCAAATCACTTGGATTTAGAAATTTGAAAATATGTAGTTCAATATAAAAATTTGTTATAATGAATCAAAATAAAAGTATTAGAATCAAAATATAAAATGAAAAACAGAAATGAGAATTTATCATAATGAATAATAATAGAAAATAATGAAGAATCATAATTATGTGAAACTATAAAGGATTATATGTAATGTATAAATAATCAATTGAAACTCTTAAGGTCCCATTATGATGAACGAAGATATACTAAAGAGGGTTTGCATCTGTAAGAACCCAAATATTCTTTTCATGTATATTTTTTTCTGGTTGTCTTTTAGAAAAAGAGGAGTGTCTGGAAATTTTAAGAATACACGCCATGTACATTATGTACACACCGTTTACTCATCTATCTTGGGTGACCATGTACTAGTCGGGTAATGGCCGAGTACATGGTCGTGTCTGGTGACCTGGACACCACCTAATATAGAGGCTGGAAAAGGAATTTACAGACTTTGTAATTTTAAAGAACACAGTGTGTACTTTCTTTTTATCATGAAATGGTCAAGGGTCATGTGTAATGGACAAAACACACTTCTTCTCGACCTATCTCATCGAGAAGAATCTTATGAATTTAGATCTTCTCTGAACAACCAGACACTTCGTCCATTATATGAATCGACCACCATCGATTTTGTTGTAGTCGTATTAGTGAGTTCTCCATTCTTCATGAACTTCATCTCTTTATTTATTGACTTCTACAAGATTTCCTCGATTGATCTTTTAAATAATTTTTATAGATATACATTGTTCTAGGGATAATCAAGGCTAATGTTCATGTATATCATATGTAAACTTACAAGGAATGTGGTTTGTGCCTTTTCGTAGTTAGTCTTTGAATTTTATATGAAAAAGTTCCCAATACCCAAGAATATGGTATTGCGTGTTTATGGTTTTTAGCATTGTTATTGCCTATAATTCCCTATCTTTTTGGATAGATGATAATTTTTTATGAATAAATTTATGTTTTTTATGCTATAGAGGTTTTCCTATGTTTTCGTGTTATGACCATTTGGCCTAACTTTCATGACCGGATGCTTTGTTTTCCATGTGTAGTATTTTTAGGATGAAGTGACTATTATATGACATGATATGATATCATGTGGATTGTTTTTAGAAGTATTTATTCAGATTTACATTGGATACCTTTTATCATTTTTCCAGATTTACTTACACATGTTTGTGGAACCTGGTGTAGTATACCATAGAGTGAATTGACGTTGAGGGCATCTCCAGAGTGTATGTTTACTTTTACAGTGCGAGACCATAAGGGGAATGGACATAAGTGCTCCCTCATAGTGTCTATAGTTTACTTGATATGAGATATAGAGGTAATTTGATGTTGTGTTCTTCCATAAAGTGTCTATTACATAAATATACGAGACCACAAAGGGGAATTGACGGTCAGTTCATCCTTAGAGTGTCTTTGATAATGTTGAACCAAAGGGATTAGATTGTGAGTACTTTCCAAAGGGTTTCTTCTGTTTGTTTTGTTGAAACATAGGGGTTAGGCTATGAGTACTTCCTAGATGTATACCTGTATTTGATTATCTACTTACTTGATATATGGAAGTTAATGCAATTGAATTTGTCGGATTTTTACTATATATTCATTTTTTACTACTTCATCTTTTTATTGCCTTCCATATATATTCATTGATTGTTTGGAACAATTCATTATGTGGATGACTATTCAGATTAGTATCACACCATTTTTGGGTAATTATTTTGGGCCCAAATATATTATATTGTTGCAAGTATAGATAAGGGAAATCACCCTTCTACTTCAGGTACATGACTGTTGTAGAGCTAGGGAGAATGAGACCAAGCGGATGCTTGCATTGTTATGGAGCTGCTTACATGAATTTATTTTTTACTTTTTTTATTAATGTATTTTTGAATTGTTAATTTTTTGGATGGTTTTCTAGTCATATGTATCATGCATCATTTATATATGTCTGTTCAAGTTGTTTATTACTTCTACTATTTACTTATTGTATATTTACCTTCTACTTCTATTTCAATATATTTTACATTCACTCAGTTACCCTTCCAATGAGGACATAGTATCCCCACTATCATACCCAAGGCCCTCACTGGTAGTCAGTAGCCACTAGCATTCAGGGAAATGCACTTGAGGTCATGTGACCAATTGTGTACCGGGCAGCTCTGGCTGACTCTTGGAACTGGGTCATTAAAAATTATTATTAGAGGAATTCTATTCTTCTTGAAATACTATTTGGAGCCAATAATCAGGGATATAAAGAAATATTAACTTGGTCATATGTTGTGCCCAATATTATCAAACATGTATACCGGGAAAATCCAATCTACCTCGTTATTTAAATTTTCTAGTTTTTCTATTTTATAGTTGATTTGATCTCACTGTTTGGTAATTGACATCTTTTGTGATGTTATAGTTCATATTATTTATGTTTTATTCGTTCTACAACCCAATTAGTTGAGGTTATTACATATCATTAATAATATAAGAACTTGTTAGAAATCCCATTTCATGAATTCCTACCATGCCATTTAGGGAGAATTGCTTATTTCATGTTGGTGTGACAGATGTTGTGGTAGATATGCATGTTGTTGTGATAGATGACTTGATAGAATACCAGCTTTTGATAGGGTATTGAATTGTGTAAGGTTCAATTTGAATGAATGCAAATCATTGGTTCTTGAGGTGTTATGGGCCCTCATGGATCAGAATTTGGTGGATCATTATGTTTTTATGATTGAAAATTACATGTGTAAGATTCCAAGAATTGATTCAAAGGGAGTATGAGTCCTCACCGATCAGAATATGGATCTTAAATGATTGTTTCAATGTTTTCTAGTTTCCTGAGTAATTTTTTGAGTCTTAATATCTAGAAGAATATAGAATACACTGTTTTTAATGATTAATATGTGCCATGAGTCCTTCTATTCAGGAACGAACTGTTCTTCTTAAGTACACACCGTTTATTATATATACACGTCGTGGAGTATCTAACTGTTTCATTGGCTATGTAGACAGAGACACAGGGATTGGAAATCATTGGCGGAACACACCATGATCCTAGTGTACACATCGTGTTGTGAAGAAATTGTGTCCACCCATGTGGGTAATGACATAGATGGATAAAAAATATTTTATACACCCTATGTCAAGATTTAACACACCATGTAGTGTATCCCATGTATCCATCCTTGTAGCGAACAACACAGGTCGGTGAAATATTTCTACTACATGCCATGTCTGGCACAAATTGGAAGTGTTGAGTCAGCCATGCTACCGACCATGTAACTTACAGGACTCTTTGGTAATGTTCATCAAGTACAAGCCTTCTGTGGTACTAACACACCATGTAGCATTGATCTAGGAAAACCATGGGTCTTAGCTGTGTAAGAGAACTAAGGTAGGGGAATATGATTCATGTACATGTAATGTGATAATACAACACACCCTATGAATGGGGTATTACCTGACTTGGGTAGAAAAACATACACACCCATATAAAGGCATAATAAAACACACCATGGAGTGGTTATAGACATCATGTATGCATGTTTTAAAAAACACGAATACTTTAATTCCCTTGTTTCATTCTTACACTTCTTAGTTCAGTACATGAAAATATTGATCTAATGTGTGTTCTTGAACTTGCAGTGTCAGGCCACTAAGTCATCCTCTAGTTTTCTGTCTGTTATAGGTCAGTGATCAGACACTAGATATGGCTGATGAAGGACTACCAGAAGATCCTCTTGCTGTGTCAGTCTAGGAAACCGCCATCATTCTAGGCACATGAGATGATGCAAAGTTCTGAGAGGGCATTATGAGGCTTATGAAGACCTTATGAGGAGTACTAAATAATTCCTCTTCTATGGCATAGTTGATGTGGTTTTTCTAGTAGCTGCATCCACCCACCATTATAGGGGATGGATGACCTCAGGCTGCAGAGTCATGGTTAGAATCCATGCTTCCTATATTCGAGCAATTGGAGACCCCTCCAGAGATGTGTTTGAAGAATTCTATGTATATGCTTTAGGATTCCGCTAAGATATTGTGGGATGTGATCTCATAGGTGGGATGCCGGTACGTTATGGGTTGGGAGGATTTCAAACGTGCTATTTATAACTACTTATACCCAGGGACATTGAGGGCCGATTGAGCCCTAAGTGTTCACGAGTCTAGAGTAGGAAACTCATTTAGATATTGAGTATTCTTCCTACTTCACTGAGTTGTAGCACATGAAGCCTATTCTAGGAGGTTATGAGTTATTTCTGACAATGAAGATTGAAGATGGTCTCAGGCATGACACATTATCTCAAGTGAACATCATCCGGATGAATTCCATCACTTCTGTAGTTATGAAGGAGCTAATCATGGAGTGAAATATGATGGATTCTAGAGTGCTGAGCCAGGGTGGTTCAACATCATGTGTTGGTATCCCTACGACTAATAGGCAGAAACATTGTAGGGAGTCTACGCAAGGGAATCCAAGGAGTCAGGACACTTCTTATGCTTTCCAAATGTTTTGCTAACAATGCATGAAGAGACTGAATATGAGGAAACATTGACTAATAGACCTAGTGTAGTGAATATATTGTGGAAAATGGTTCATCTTTTGCATTTATGTTATTTTTTCTCACCAACAACTTGTGAAAGGACTTTAGCTATGACTCCACGTTCAGTAGAATCACTGCCAGTTTCTCATCAGTCAGGTGACTGGAATTATTCAGGCCATTACAGATGAGGTGGATGTTATTGTCATGGTAGCCAGTCACAAAGCATTCAACTACAATAGGGTGGATCATCTCATGGTTGTCAGGCCAAGTTAAAGTGCCGCAGTGCAGGTCAGACATCTATAGTGGAGCAGACCTAGAAAGAGCAAGATCTCATACCCTATATAGTTAAGTAATAATCATAGTTTCATCATTTTTTCATCTTCTCATTCTGATATATGGGCTTAAAATAACCTTATATATGTTGTTTTAGTATGAAGCCTTGGGCTCTATTTCTTTTCTTCTCCTAATATCATGACGTTAGACACTCCATTGGGAACTAGAATGGATAATGTATGCCAGTTCGAGGAATTCTATCTAGAGGTTGGGGTTGTCACTACTTCTAGGACCTTTATGTCATGGAAATGATGGGCTAAGATGTCATTCATGGAAGGGACAGGTTGGTTCCCTTCCATCATTTTGTCAATTTCTATCATCGAATGGTTAGTTTCACATTGATAGAGGGAAGATAATTTCTTCATTAGGGTGAATGGGATGTCCAGGAGAGCAGAGTGGGGCCTGAGCATCAGGGGTTGGGTGAGTAACTTCCCATATTTCTAGTTTATATTTAGATAACTAGAGGACTTTAGAGATGGAATTTCTTCCAGTTGTGGATCAATTCTAGGATATATTCCCATTTGACTTTTCAAGTTTTCCACTAGAGAGAGAGGTGGAATTTTCTATTGAGATTGTGCCAAGAGCAGCACCTGCGTTTATTCCTCCTTATTGAATAGCAACACCATAGTTTTTGGAGATCTAGAAGTAGTTGGAGGAGTTACAAGAATATGGTTTCATCTGACCCAATACATCACCTTGGGGTTTTCCTGTCATGTTTACGAAAAAGGAAGAAGGTACCCTTAAACATTGTATGGATTATTGGGATATGAAATGGTTGATGGTGAAGAACTGATATCCATTTCAAAGGATTTACGATCTATTTGATCAGATTTGAGGAGCTCGGGAGTTATCAAAGATTCACTTGAGATCCGATTATCATCAGTTTTATGTAAGTCCATCTTATATACATCTTATTGCCTTTCAAATTAGGTATGGTATATATGAGTATGTGGTTATCCCATTAGGTCTCACAATCATTCCTCTAGTTTTCATGGCGCTGATGAACCGATCGTTCTATCTGTACATGGATTCTTTCATTGTAGACTTCGTGGATGATATCATGGTGTACTCTCACACTTGACTCATCCATGATAACCATCTTGATATCATTTAGAGTATGATGAGAGAGCATCAATTATATTCTATGATCTCAAAATTCCACTTTTTGATGGACCTGATTCACTTCATGGGTCATGTTATCTCAGAGATAAGATTATCAGTGGACCAAGAGAAAGTGAGAGTAGTAGATTCATGGGGGAAACCAAAGAATGTCTTTGAGGTACAATGTTTCTAGGGATGGATAGATACTAATAACATTTAATAGATGACTTTTCTCTCTTAACAACACCACTGCGAGCCTAACTAATATGGGTGTGAAGTACTTGTGGTCAGATTATTACGAGTCAGCCTTTCAGGAGCTAAATGAGAGGTTGACTTCATCACAGATACTAGTATTTATTGAGCCGAGAAAGAGGTATATTATGTACTGTGATGCATCTAGCATCAGGTTGGGAGCTATGCATTTGTCGGAAGATGGGGTTGGTGCGTACAGGTATCAGCAATTAAGGCCACATGGGATGAAATAACTGACATGTGATCTCTAAATAGATTCAGTCGTTAATGCTTTATGTTGTTTGAGACACTACAATTTGGGGGAGCATTGTGTGGTTTTCACTGACCACAAAGAACTCAGGTATAACTTCACTCAACATGACCTGAATTTGAGACAACGAAGGTGAGTTGAGTACCTTCAATGATTAGACATTGAGCATACCTATATGCAGGTGAAGGGAAATACAATGGTTGATGCGTTGAGTATGATATCTCAAATACAGGCAGTTCAGGAGGCCAACAGTAACTGGGAGTTTATGGCTCTTCTCTCTGAGATGCATTTGGTGGTGCACGATGTATAGGGGTAGACGTTTTTGTCTTCTCTAGTTATTGCCTCTACACTTCTAGATCGAGGCAGAATGAAGAAGCTTCCAGAATCTGATGTCCTAGTCCAATGAGAGACTGTGTCAAGAGTGGACCTCATTCCTAGATAGACCACTAGCGAGGATGAGATCTTGTGTTGTCATGGGCGCTTAGGGGTGTTATCATACATACATGAGGATCTAATGTGGGACTTCCATTCCTTAGTTTGAGCGGTTCATCTTTGTGTCACAAAGAAGTATCATGATCTACATCATCAATATTGGTGTATAGGTATAATGACTATTTTCTACAGGGCTTGACATGAGATGTTCCACATTTTAGCAGGTGATGGTGGAGCATCAGTAACAGTTATAGCATTTGCATCAGTTACTTATTCCCAAGGGGAAATGTAATGTTATCATGATAGACTTTGTGATGGGTTTACAGAGGTCTCCTTGGGGGAATGATGCAGAATGGGTTGTCATTGACAGACTCCCAAATGCTTCCCACATATTTCCATTGAAGAATAATTTCATTGTGGATGATATGGGAATGTTTTAAATCTAATATTTTGTACATTTACATGGAATTCATGACACCATTGTGTTAGACAGAGACACATGTTTTAGTACTCATGTCTGGCAAAGATTTAAAAAAGAATTGTGTACATATGTACTTCTGAGTATAGCATACCATCCCTAGATTGATGGCCAGTTTGAGTGTACGATTCAAGTTCTTGTTGAAATGCATCGAGATTCATCCTGGATTTTCTAGGTTCTTTGGAGAAGCACTTACCACTTTTAATGTTTTCCTATAATAATTGTTTTCTAGAAACTATTTAGATGGGACCTTTTGAGGATTTGTATGGTGGGCCAAACTGATCACCCTTATGAGTGGGATGGCAGGAGAAAATAATACATAGGGATCTAGTCTTTTCTAGGATACCAAGAAGTAGATAGTGTTGATTTAGAAGATTATTACTACTGCACATTCACGATAGAATTCTTATGCTGATCGACATAGAAGAACTCTGATGTTTGAGGTCGAAGATCAGTTTTTCCTACATGTCACACTATCTTTGAAAAAAGAGAGGATAATGATGAAGGGTGAGCTTTCACTAAGGTACATCAGACCATTTGAGGTGTTATAGAGTGTCTTGCTAGGTTCCTACAGTTGAAGTTCCCTTAGACGTTTCGGAATATGCATGATGTCTTACATGTTTCTCAACTTCAACATTACTTCTCAGACCCGTCTAATGTTTTCCAACCTGGGGTGGTTGAGTAATATGTAAAAACATAGTTTGAGGAGCATCCTATCTTGATTTTTAATTGATGTGCGAAGGTTTTATGTGGCCAGTCTGTTCCTCTAGTACAAGGGCTATGGCCGCACAGGCGAGAACATGATGAGATTTGGGAGAGGGAGGCCAATGTATGATCACACTGGATGGAGAATTTTCAAGGATTCTTCTTCTACATTTCCTTACTAGGGAAATTCAGGGATAAATTTCATTAATGGAAGAATTTTTTAGAATATGGATATTTTTTAGGTATGTTTTTCTTTTCTGTTTGTTTTTGAGAAAAAGAGGAGTTTCTAGAAATTTCAATAGTACCCACCGTGTACTTTATGTACACGCCATGTACTCAATTGCCGCGAGTGACTGTGTACTGCCGGGGTAATGGCCAA
The DNA here is from genome assembly GCA_963277665.1 of Viscum album. Lineage (NCBI taxonomy): Eukaryota > Viridiplantae > Streptophyta > Magnoliopsida > Santalales > Viscaceae > Viscum > Viscum album. Next base: position 1,860,315,246 of record OY728142.1, on the reverse strand, counting down.
GTACATGGGATGTGTGTGGTTTCCTTCAGACCGCATATAATTGAGGCCAGAAAATGGATGTACACACCATGTAGTTTTAATGAATACGCAGTGTACATTATTATTTTTCATTAAACTGACCGGGGTCTCATCTAACATGAAGAACACACTTCTTATCAACAAATCTCATCCAGGAGAATCTATACAACCACTGATATTCTCCAAGCCCCTGACTCACCATCCATTCTCCAAATCAACCACCATCTATTGTGTTATAATCACAGAATCAAGCTCTCAATTATTTATAAAAAAAATGTCCTCATTTTTCCTCTTTCGCAAGATATCCTCAGTTGAACATCTTAAGCATTATTATATATCTACGGAATTATTGGGAGATTCATGGCCTAAGGATCATGTATATTATTTTTAAAACATAGAGGTATGTGGTTTGTTCCTTTCTCTTGTTAGTCTTCGAATTTAATGTGCAATATTACCGAATACCAAAGAATGGGGTATGGCATGTTTATGTTTTTAGCGCTTTTTTTACCTACTATTCCATATTTGTTTGGATAAAGGATAATTTTTAATTAATAAGGTTAATTTAACCATTCTATGGAGGTTATTCTCATGTTTTATTGTTTTAACCTTTTGGCATACCTTGCATGTCAGGCTATATTGTTTTTCATCTCAAGTTTTGTTAGGATGAAGTGATTGTTAACTGACATGATATGGAATTCTATGGATTGTTTAGCCAGGTAGTTATGAAGGTTTACATTGGATACATTGTATAGTTGGGAAAAATTTACTTACACAGGGCTATAGTAACCTGGTGTAGTTGACTATAGATGGAATTGACGTCGAGGGCTTCTCCGAAGTGTCTGTTTACTTTGAAATTGGGAGACCATAGGGCGGATGGATATAAGTTCTCCCTCATAGTTACTGTAACATCATTGATAATGGCCTAATGGGGAATTGGTGTTTAGTGCTTTCTTAGAGTGCTTATAAGTTACTGATACGATACCACAATGGGGAATTTATGGTGAGTGCTTCCGTAGAGTGTCTTTGATAAATCTTATCCATAGGTGTTAGACTGCGAGTACTTCATAGAGGGTTTCTTCTATTTGTTTGGGTGAACAAGAGGGGTTAGGTTGTGAGTACCTCCCAGAGGGTTACCTTATTCTAATTAGCTACTCACTTAATATATCAAAACAAATTCAAGTGAATTTTTAGGATTGTTACTATTTGTACATACTTGTTTAGAGGTTCATTTTTTATTTCATTACATTTATATTCACTTAATGTTAGGTTCTGATCATTGGGTGGGTTTCTATTGGGATTAGTCTCACACCATGTTTGGGTTATTCTTTTGGGCCTAAATAGAATATATTGCTGCTAGTATAGATAACGTAAAGAAACCCTTTACATCAGGTACTTTATTACTGTAGAGCTGGGGAGCATGAGACCAAGATGAGGCTTTCTATGCTATGAAGCATTTTACATGATTTTATTTTGTAAATTGGTTTATTACTATAATCCTGAATTTTTATTAGTTTGGATGCTTTCCTATACATATGTATCATGTATCATTTATATATGTGTGCACTATTAGTTTATTACTGCGACTGTTTACTCATTGCATGATTGTATGCTTCTGCTATTACATTTTTTTTACATTCATTGTGTTACTATTCCCATGAAGGAATAGTTTCTACACTTTCACACCGAAGGCCCTCTCTTCTATTTTGAATCCTCTATCATTCAGGTAAATTTGTTTGAGGCCATGTGAACTACCAGGTACACGGTACCTCTGGGCGGCTCCCAAAACTGTGATGTTAAAACATCAATAATCCAATTGATGAAGCTCCATGTCAATTACATCAATATTTATATAACACAGACTCTGTAATGGAATCATCCATAGTGCATGGGAATCATAAACTTGTTCATAAAAATGTAATTATAATATTAAAAATCATAGTATCTATGTCTCAATTTTACACATTAACACCTACTATCATGATGACACATGTTACATGAAGTGATATTAATTTTATCACATAGAAATATTATGAAAAATGTTATATCATATCAATATCACCCATCATACATTTTCAATTCAACATTTTCATTAAGAAAACCCATTTTCGTTCACAAAAAAATTCATTGTAAACATAATAATTTCATATCGTTTACAAGTTCATACAAAATATTATTTTATTTGGGATTAAACCAATGTTGTATTAGATGTTATAAATAATCGTTATACTTGGTTCAAAACATTTAATTTTGAAAATATGACAACCAAATATAAAAAATCATTTAATACCCCCTTTAGATATTAAGTGTCTCTTGAAAAATGCTTCTGAATCCAAGAGGTAAAATCCAAAATTAAAACCTTCATATCGAATATATAACACAACCTAATAATTATAAAATCATTAATAACAAAAATAACACCACCAAAACATACAATATTTATGAAACATACTAATATAACCCCGACTCAAATGAATATGTACTAATTATGATGGCATATAAAACAATACCATTTTACCCACATAACTACCCAAGTTAAGTAATATGGAAATAGTTGACAACATATAAATATTTTAATAACATTGGTAAAACCTTCTTACGATCATTAATTAACACATAATAGATATAGTTATAAATTTATTTAATATAGTATGAGATTTAATAAAATCCCTATTCGTTTTAATCCATTAAATTAACATCCTTTATTGAAAATTGTCATAGATTTATTTAATATGAAACATGATTAATTTAAAGGGGATTGGATTTCAAAAAAGTAATATATAACATTAATTCTAATTAAATAGAAAACCACATGGAAAATCTTTAAAAGGACAATAGAATATAACAAGAACCCTTTTATAAGAAAATCATTTGGAGGAAAAATAAAAAAACTCATAACCTAGACAACTCATAAAATAATGTTTATATATAAATAATAAGTTAGGGATATACAATCACATAACCATTAACATTATAGGATATGTACTAATAATGAAATAGTTGTTGAGAAAATTTAGGGAAAACATTAAATAACTCGCATTTATCAAATGACTAAGGGCTTAAACCCGTTGAAATGTAATGCGAAGTCATGTAGGAATCCATTAATGTTGTGTTAAGAGATTAGTGATGGAATCCCCACCAAAAGGGGTTAAATTTGATAAGTGAAAATAAAAAATTCCATTATTTTAATATCATATAATATTTACTCAGTTTCCCAATACATGAACCAATAATTTGGATTTAAAATTTGCCACTTGGAGGCCCCACACAAATTATCTGCAGTAATTGGAAAAAATTCATCTATATTGAGGAAACACTATAAAATTTTCAAGGAACTCACATGGATGGGATGTAATTTTTTATCCAACCATCTAAAAATAGATAATCGATCATAACACAACCAATTCTCAACAAATATTTTCTCTAAATGTCTAAAATTTGTAGAACAATGATAAATATAAATAACATAAATAATTGATAAGGGATATTGATTCCATTATTTGAAAATTATTCCCACTATAGACAATTTCTTAATAAATTTGAAACCAAATTATCATGATATGTCATGGTCACCCTTACATATAATATAAGTATAATATTAATAAATACTATCATTATTCAATATTATAGAACCTAGTAGAATTGATTGACTCGACACATCAAAATTCATCCAAAATCCATTAATTACCCAAAACAATCCCATATAGATAATAATAATGGTATAATACCCATGGTGGGTCACCCAACGATACAAGTATTACGTTAAAATGGTCATATTACCCATTACAAGGAGTTTCATCTGATGAAATGACAAACTCCCCACATAAAGATACTAATTATTGAGGTACTCATTTAAAAGATAAAATTTATTCACATTTATCTATATATGAAAATGTCAAATGAACAATATGATATCAAAAATCCAAAGGATAATGACCTAGAATAATTTAACAACACAGAAAATAGGAGTAAGAATAAATAAAGTGACATTCCTAAAGTAAGAATCAACATCAAACTATCAATATTCAAGATTAAATAGTGATTTCATTTACAATTAAACAACAATATATGTATTTTCCTTGATAATATAATACTCAAAAATTGGGGTTATATAATTATATATCTCAAAAATTAGGCATAATAAACATTAAAATACTGAAAATGATAATGTTTAGGGAATTTTTATTCATATAAAAGATACTACATTGAATAGAATACACACCATAATCATCATTATTTAATTTATAACAAGATAGAGAAAATTAATTGATAGTAAAAGATATATTGTGACCATCCCTACTGAGATTCTCTTTCGAAATCAACTCCACTATCATGGCCTTATAGTCCAATTCCACTAACAATGTTTGGTCAAACATGGTCTCTCTATATACGATTTTTTAATAACTAACCTTTATGAAAATGGGTATATTTTATGCTTTCATGATTTCCTATTAAGAAAATAATAAAACTAACTAATTAAAATGTGCTTTATATTCCATCATAATTTTTTTTTCAAATACTAATGACTAATATAGTTACATTACCTCCTCTTGTTTTACCATATCAGTGTAGTTCCTCGAAATTATCATTTTTATATCAAATTCATATAATGTACCACTCTATAAATAACATGGTATCATAATTATTCACCATTCCAAAATGAGATATTTTAACATGTCTGAGGTTCATTTATAAAAGAGGGATTCATGCATTTTCATTTTACTAATGATACATGTTATCATATCTAGAAAATATATAACCACTTGCGGTATTTTATTCCCATGGAAGATGAGAGAATAATTAGAGGAGTTATTCTTTAACACATAAGATTGAGTCATATAATAATCAAAAACTGTATAGACTATATGTATCACCTAAGAGGTAATAGGATATGGAACACTACCTGATACTGACCACATATTTTTGTTCAATACATTTACAGAAGTAATACTCATGATAATTAAAGAAAAACTCATGAATTATTTATAAAAAATCACATTTCAACTCAACCCAAAAGAAAATACCCAATAAAACTAAATCATAAACGACACATAAAATGAAATCATCCTTGATAAAAAATCACATGTCTGCGAAACAAATTGATTTCTATTATGAATTATTTACTAGAGAATAATCTAATTTCTCAATAAAATATAGAATGTAATTTCAACATTAATTACATGATATAATTTAAAATATAATTATCATTTAAAATATCATTATCATTCTAAAAAAATAAATAGGAACCTCATGAAGTAAAAATCATACACGATTCTTACATTGATTGATTTGTAGATAAAACACATTTAACTAGTATTTATTTATAGCATTAAATCAATATAATGTTTTGAAAATCTCAATAAATTTTATATTGATCAATAAAGTATAATTTTAAAAGTATAGTATTTTAAATATTCAATACTTCGATCATTTCTTATGATCATGTGAAACACATATATTTCTTACATAGTTCATACACTAATGGAAATAATACATTTACGAAGAATGAAATGAATCCAAAAAACTATTCTATGAACCATATCAAAGCATTCCCATGATTAATTTATCAAAACTATCACATAAGTGTTTAACCAATGTATATTCCAGGAATAATGAGTAGGAGTAAGTATGAACTGAGATAAGATGCTAAAAAAGAAGGGTACGACCATTAAAAACTAACATTGATCCTGGATGGTCAGTTCGATCACACAATTTAACAAATTGTGCACAATCTATATGGATTAGGCTTGTTACACCTAGAGGAGCCACACCGTTTTATAAAATATGAACAAACATTGTGAAATCTTATGAAAAATTATACAAGTACTCAAATAGATAAGTATCATTGTTTTAATTAATCATATTAAATTGTTGATATTCACAACTCACCCACATTTATGTTTTTTATTTACAATAAATGGAAAGTTAATTGAATTAGGAAAGTCAATCAATGGATAAATTAAATATTGAATGGGATGTTGGAGTGTGACAAGGTATTTTTATATCACCGATTTATATTATATTTTATATGGTGGTATTAAATAATTTTGATCAAATATTTATTATTTTTTGAAAATTTAAGATATTAGATATGATTTTCTAAAACCCTTGATGTTCACTCTTTATGATAACACATTTCAAAAAACCATCATCCCATATGGTTATAACTATTCACCTTGGGTTAAAATATGTCCGAGTTTATCTATTGAAGATGGTGTTAATATTTTATAAACTAGAATCATTATTATCATCCCATTGTACGTTTCTCATCACAATAACCAAAGTAGGAGTTCACAGACGAGGATGATGATTCATTCATGCCACACACACCACTATATTGAAGGATAATCTTATGGTGATCTTTATGAGTTAACAATATTAAATAAAATGAGTATATGAATACTTATTTCTATTATAGGGTATTTGAAATTAATTTCTATATTATTTGATTTATTATTATATAAATAGGGATTATATTATAATATATTTTGGTATTTTTTAGTGAAATATATTTATTAATTTATCTTAACAACCCAATTCATTTGGGTGGGATGAATTTTTAAATCAACTAGGATGTGAAGTAATTTATTTTCCACCCAAAACATATAATCAAAATAAACATAGGTGTACTTTTTTCATTTCATATTGTATTGATCTATGTTATTTTTAATTCGTAAATGAGAAGAATAATAAACTATAACAAAAACATTTATATAACCAAATAAAACATTTTAATAAATTACCTTTATAAGAATCAAGAATTTATTTTTATGAATTAAATTTAATATTTCTTTTAAAAGAAATAATATATTTAATAAATATTGATTTATATTTGAGTTATTTTATTACCTATATTATTATTTTTTAACTAAGTCCATCTTTTTTGTTTTTATTAAATATTATTAAAAATATATTCTCAATCAATTTATTTTCCATTCATAGATGATATTCAATAATACAAATGATATAATATTTGTTATATAATAATCGAATTTATTTTTTCATCATTACATTGTAATATTCTATTATTGTTTTTTTGGAGATCTTTAATGACCGAAAAATTCACATTTTGGGAGATTATGAATTTTTTTTAATATTATTATATGAAACAAAATATAATAATTTTACTATCTATATAATTAAATTTTGGGTGTGTTATTTTATTCATTATGACTTTTTTGGTATGGGATTGAATTTAAGGGAAATTGATTATGTGGAAATAATATTTTATAATTGGTGGCTATAGAATATGTCAATTTTGTTTAATTGTTTTTTTACTTATATAATATTGAGTTTGTTTATTAATTGTTTAGTTATAATAATTTATGATATGGTTTTTTAAACTGTAAATAATTTGAATTATTGGATGATATTTTATTTCAACAATTACAAGACTCATGGCCTAATTGTTGTTTCTTACGACATATGGATATTGAATAAAGAAAAAGTATGTCAACCATCGAGAATATTATGATAATTATGATATTTTATTATAGAAGGAAAATATATGATTAATTAATTTGACCCATCATCCCCCACCGTATTTGATGAAAAAATATATCATATATTTTCTATGTTATCTCTATTTTCTCAAAATAAAAACCCATGAGTGTCAATTCCATGATATATAAAATGGATACCGAGGGAGATATGAATTAGAGAACTTGTACATTGTGGTGACCATATAATAATAAATGATTCGAGTTTGAAACATATATCACATCACAATTTTAATTTGGATTTCATAAATAGTTCATTCTATTGTTATTTTTGAACAGTGATATATGCATAATAATATAGATATTATTTTATTATAAAATAAGGGTTTTTAAATTATTTATTTTTAAATTATTATATGTTATTTTGAAAATAATTTTAATTATTATACTAAGATAGATAGTAATTTACATAATACTGAATTGAGGAATATAGAATATATATATTATAGTTTTTTAATGTTACAGTTTGTATAATTTCTGAATCCTTATAATTTTTTTAAAATGATTATATATTAAATAAATAGATAATATTGCTAATAAACTTTTTAAAAACATTCATGTTAATTTTTTATGTCCCTTTAAGGAATATTTTATCCTATGGATGGATATATATTTTTTAATATATTATTTAATGAGAAGATGATATTTAAAATACACTATCACAATCAAAGAAAAAATGGCCCAGGGTCACACCATAGTAGATAAATGATTGCAATATTTTTGGAAAAGGTTATAAATGTTATGTAAATTGGTAACATTTTTGTGCATATCCAATAGATCATGTCCCATTCTTGTGTAAGGGTGATTTTGGAATTCTACTATGAATGGGACTTATAAGATTTATATTAGTTATTTATTTATATTTTATGAGTGTAATAATATTTATTAGGGACCTGTTTATGAATTTTAATATAGATGTACCTGAACACAATTTTTGTGTTATGGATTAATCCTTATGGATTTTTAAATTCCTATTTGATAGATTGGTGATCCTTATTACAGATTATATATAAGGGGTAGATAACAATCATCTTGATAAACTAATGGTATATATAAAATTGATTAAGCATATTTATTTTGCTTCAATGTTCCTTAGTTAAATATATAATTGATGATGATTAATCATGCATTATTTGGGGTCGATATATAATTGGATGTATGTTTTTTAAAAAATAGTCATATTTTTTTGAACATGGATGAGTACATGGATATGGATCAATGTGTATAATGGTGTAGTAACATTGGGGTTTTGATAGTGTGTAATCATAGAATGTTGTGAATAATATTATTGGTTCATCATCGATATAATATATATTATTTTATTTAAGGTTATTGATGTTAATTACAATGGTTATTTCCTCCCAATTAATAAATATGATAATAACATAATTAACAATAACACTTACTAAGTAATTAATGATGGTATTATGGGGTAAATATTGAAATATAATTGTAGTTAAATTTATATCAATATTTACTATTACTCAGTGAGATTATCATAAAATTTTGGTGTTGGAATTATTGGAAATTGAACAAAATTACTAAATTAACTATTGGGAGTTATATCTTTTGACATTTATAAAAGATATTTTATAAGGTTGAATTTAGTTTTTAAATAATTTTAATTTATGTCTCTATTACCAATGTGGATGTGGAAACTCAATATCAATGATGTGACAATGTCAAAAAAATTTAGACTATGTGTGAGAAATATATGGTGGGAGATGAGTATTACATATTTGATAACATGTCTTCTTGTAGTATCATATCCATCGTTAACATATTTATAATATTTTATATATTATGTTTAATGTAGGAAAAATAAAATGATATAACTATTTTCATTTTTTATATTAAGGACCATGTGTATGGATTGATCATTTTATGAGTTATATATTTATATTATTGATTTCTGGTAATTATTTTTAGAGTAATATTTATGTAATATTTTGGATGATTATCATATGTTTTTTTATTAATCTCATCATCTCATATAGAAATTAGTATACTCTATGTACAAACAATAAAATGTTTATATTGTGCCATATTGAGTGAGTGGACACTGATAAATTCATGTAGACCTTCCAATATTCTAGAGGATTATGAATAGTTTGTATGAGTTATCAATAAAGTTGGATGAATGCACTATCAATCATATAAATATAAATAATATTAAAAATTATATTCAATAACCAAACATAATATAAAATTATAAATATTTTACCTACTAATATAATCCACCCATAATAAAATATAACAGCCTATAATATATATATACCCCATTATATCATACACAGAGTACATAATGGTTTGTATTTACCATTGAGATGATCATATAAAAATAATGATAAAAAATATTAAAAAATGCTAAAAATATAAAATTGTGGTTCTTTACTATAATATGTATCATTTGCCAATCCATCCATACAACCCTTCAAATGATAAATCAACAAGGCCTTTCTAAAAACTACATCAATAAACTTATTTATTAATGATCATAACAGATCATGTATAAGTAATAATAATATAATCACTTGTATTCCAACTATAGATCCGCATTATAAATCCAAATATACACATTTATAATTGATAGAATCATACCAAATATAATTTTTATCATATAATGATAAGTGGGGTACATATTAATTATATTTATAAAATGGTAATACGTTTAGAACACAATGATGAGAAATGGATATGATTCATCTAAACCTTTTTAATGTGATTAAAGCATGTATGAGGATATTCACAAAGTTTATAATAATAAAATTAAATTGATTAAATAAAGAACATCCTATTTAACTAATATTTGACTTGGTAAGCTTCATGGAAAACCTATATAGAAATAAATGATATGAGGGGATTTATTTCTAACCTCAATACCACTTATGAAACATGGATGGAAATAAACCAAAAAAAATAACATATTATAAAAATTTATTTCATTAAAAAAAACCTAAATACATTGTATAATTCATATTCAATCAGCCATCCAATTTTTAACATACTTTACTTTACCTTTTCAAAACATTCTAGGAGGACCAGGGCACTATATAAAAATGTACATGAGACCATTATAACATGGAACACTATATGATGCATTGGATGCACTAAAAATTCAATAATTATTAACCAATAGACTATAAATATTATTTAAATGGATCATCACCCCAAATAATGATGAACATAACATGCAATGAACACATGATAAATGGTTAATACATGTCACAGTTATTCTAATATGCTATACTGATATAGTCAATAATCAATAAGATAGTCTTTTTATATGTAACATTTAAAATAATTGCATGTTATTGGTTTATGATGGGATCCTTTTACTATTTAAAATACCCACCATCACATATATATAGAAGATAAATATGAATATAAGGAACATGTGATTTCTACAATTTTCACCCCAATGTGGTTGACTATATCCTTAAATTGTTTGGGCTATGGAAAATACATAGACATGTAAAAAAATTTGATAATATTATTAATTGAGGGATATATTTTTTAATAGGAATTTTTGATGAATATTATGTATCGTGGATCCATCTCGTTTACAATTTTTTTAAATGAATATATGAACAGGCCATTAACTATCGTCAATATGATGTAACATCTACTATATGATCTATGGTCAATCCTTCAGGATATATAGATGTTTTTCAATCTACCTCTTATATAATTATAAATGAGGATTATATGGTTCAATTTATAATAATGGATTATTGATCGTAATTACTTAATTCCCTCAAATATATCTGCACCCACTTATGAGCATATCATGGCTAAATTATATATATTGCATTAAGTTTCTTTTTATTTATTTGATTTTGCAAATCCCGATGAATAATGAAATCCTGATATATATATTTTACACTTTCCTGATATAAGTTGATGATTTCTGCAACATCCATTGTTCATAAATATATTCCAAATATTATTCTAGATTCCCTTATAATATTAATTCATGTATCTTGATAGATATCACTAATTTTATCTTTTAATTAATCAATAAATCATTAGATATAGAATTTATTATTTGTATTGTTTCTTTTATACATATATATATATGTCAACATTAATATATTATTAAAAAATATATTCTTATAGAATAGTGTAATATTCTCCCTTAATTCACAAAACTATTTTCAGATTAATATGGGATCATAACAAAGAATGATAACAATTATTGAATTATTTTTTCCCTTATATTCACTTATTTAATATAATTTATCACATTTGAATACTTATTTATATGTTTTAATCCTTTTAAAAGATATTATTATCCATTTCTACTCTAGGATAAATATATTATTATATAATCTATAAGTAATTATGGTTATTATTACATAGTATATGATTACTCACACCTATTACTCATTTTACACACACATAAAATCATTGATATATTTTTTGTTCTAGGAAAATAATATTCAATTCATACATATGATTATGTTACTATTACATATTTTAATACACTGATAAAATTTAATAATAAAATTTTAATACTATAAATTTCATCAATCCTTTATAATTCAGCTCGAAAAATATTCAACTATTGAACTAAAAAAATTAGCATATCCCTACTAATTGACATAAATTTTTTTCAAATATTTATACTAAAAATTGATTGCAATACTTCAAATAAATTTCATAATGAGTTATGTTATTTTATCTTTAACTGAAAAAAATTAATATTATAATATGTAATAGAAAAAAATTCACGAATTATGATAGTGTAGAAAAACATGGAATTTATTCATTAATTCATCAAATATGTCTCATAAAATTAAATATTTAAAAATTTATAAAATTTAAAGTAATTTTAAAAAATATTCTATTATTATATCTCTATTTTTTATTTTCTCCATGATGAAATGATATTTAACATTTATATGTTTATATGTGATGTGTTTCATGAGATTCATTGATAGATTAAAAAGACATTGATTATCAAATTATATTACCAATGTTCATTAAACTGTAACTTTTAAATTATTCCATTATCCTCAAATATTTAGGATTTATCTGCATTCTTATTTTTCATCCAAAAACCCAGATTCTATAGTTATTGGGGTTCAAAATTATTTCTTTTTATATTTTAAAATCATTTATCTATCTTCCCTTGATATTGATTTTTTATTCTTAATGCATCAACCAAATCGACATTAGTGTAACCATATAGATTAATCAATATTACTATTTTCAAAAAATATTTTTTTCATTATACCATTGATATATAATAGTTAATTTGATAAAATTATAATTATTGACTATTTTGAACCATGATGAAACCATATATTAACAGAAATTATATTGAAAATAATAGTTTTGGATGTTGTGAGATATTAAAAAAATTTAAACATCGTGTTGGTCACCTTTATATATATATATATATTTGACAACAATCCTAACTAATGTTTTTAATATTAATTTTGGTATTAATAATAGTTTAAAATATTTCTTGATATATGAAAAAAAATCATGAAAATGTATTATTGGTTTAAGAGAAATAAAAAAATTGTCGTTATACAACCTATAAACACAGAAGAAATATATATTATCCAAATTGCGACATCTCAAAATGGTTTTTTATTTTCTATGATATATATTTAAAAAACTATGTGTAACTATTATAAATTTCCACATTTGTATGTTCATTAACAATAAGAGTATATGTTATCATATCCTTCACAAAATGTTTTCCAAAAAAAATATCATTAATAGAATTTATCCAATTCATGAAATTATTTAAATCAAAATATAAAGAACTAGGGACATATCTTGAACCATATTATGATAAAAATGACATTTTAATAATGGATAATGTGTCCATTTTACAACACTAGTTCAGGATTTAAGAAATCTAATCCTGAAATATCAAGTAGTTTAGTATTCTTGATGGACTACATATATAAAAAATTATCAAATTACATTTGATACATGAGAAATATGTAAATATTCAAATATTAAAGCCGTCATTTCCTAAAGTATGTCACTAAAGACTTTCTTATGTAATTTCATGGTAATATTGGAATGATATGAAATTACGTTTTATCAAGTACAATAATAATTTAATGAATAAAATAAAATATATCAAAACGTAAATACTACATGAGTAATTTTGAATTCAAAAACAATTATCATATATGTCATATAAAAAATATATGAAATATGAGACCAAATCCATGTATAAAATAGCAAAACTATGAGAAAAATATATTTTTTTAATTATAGATGGAATAATTTGGAAAATCATAATCATACATCCATCGACACATAGATAACAAATCATAAATAAGTATGAAATAAATAAAATTTTAAAATTAGATTCCCTCATTTGAATTTATAATGCATGAAGGGGTAAAATGATCATGAAATGTTAGTGAAGATGTCCAATTCATTAAATTTTTTAAGAAATTGAATAATAATTTTATATGTAATCATTAAAAAACATGATAATGACAAATTAGAATGCAAAAAAGTGATTATTTTCAATAGAAAATTAATTATATAACATTATCATAATGTATCCAGATTTAAATATTTAATGGAATCAATAAATGAAATCCTCAGAAAATTTTATGATTCAATGAGTAATTTTGTGATAATTGAATATAATATTAAATGATCACTGTATTTGTTTATCAGGAAAATTACCTTTTAATTTTGAAATATGGTTTTCAAAATATCATAATATCAACAAAATTAGGAAAAATATTTTTAACAAAAATTACCAATGAAATATTATGTGAAGTCTTTAAAAAAATTATATTCATTGTAGTGACAAAATTAATCAATGTGGTAAATGTTAAAAAAATACATTCATGCATATCACAAACCTGGAATGTATGCTATCAAATCTGACTCCCAACCCACTTTAGGACAATTGTTGATTGGAGTTCCCAATCTCTACAAGCTGTCAACTAGTTATAAACCTCAAAATACACAAATGGGAACAAGTTATCTCAATAAATAATAGGGATAAAAAAATATAAAATTGCTGGAAAAGATAGTAAGACATAAACAAATATATAAACCAATCCAGATTCAACATTCAAAAAAAATATTATACAAAAGTAAAACTGAACTGTGCACCAGGATCAACATGGGAAATTGTGGTAACCATCAACCATAAGACCGCTCATCTCTAATAAAAAACCAAACTAGAAACCTAAACATAAAAAAAGATCATGAGTACCAGCGTCATGTGGGAAAAGTATGGTATATGTCTAAAAACACAATAGGTAGTCAATATATATTCCATATGTTTCTATACATGAAAGAATACATAAAAAATATTTCAATACATGTAAGGAAAATTTGATTTTAATATTTTTTGAATCCAAACATAACATTCCTAAAATTAACTTTGCTAAATGCACACATGAAACATTAATTTCGAAACAATTTCACATTCAATAACAGATTTCAGAACCCATATAATATTACAAATCCATATCAAATCACCCAAAATAGTAAATAATGTTAAAGGAATAATGAAGGAATAAATCAATTCTCCATATATATGATTCATTAGATGTAAACCAAAATAAAATAGATATTTATTCAATAAAATTTCCTAAAAATCTATAGAGTTAGTCCCCGAATGTACATAGTTTCGATTCACTATCATAAATTAGGTAAATATTTATAGTCAATAAACTATTTAAATCAATAATATATCCAATTTAGTGGAACATTGTACATGGACTCTCAGAAAATCCAAGGGTAATAACTAGTCAAATCAATGTCGATAAGAATCAGTCACTCGACCCAATTGATGACATCTAGGAACCCAATGAAAAATTATTCGATCAAACATTGTATTGAACCCATAACCAACCACTTCTTCATTAATGATCCAATAGAGAGGATTACATACCTCAGTCTATTGGATTCAACGAATAATTCAAAACCAACAACATTCTATCAAATGAGGCACTAGACGGGTTCTCATACCAATTTATATTGGTCTCAAATTAAAATACAATTAATCATGATGAAACATAAAAATCAATTTCTTTCACTTTTTCTTATCATGAAGTTTAATCATTTTAATTTCAAAAACAAATTTCTAATAAAGTTTAAAATACGAAATTTTCCTTCAAACTACCCATGATTTTATTCCATTTTCCCAATGAATTCCAAGATTCACCATGGGATAATATGTCACATGTGTTTTGAGAACAACATTTTAGAAAATCAAAAGATAATAATTATAAATTGATATAAAATTACAATTGGACCATCATTACAAATATTACACAATGCTCCAACAAAAACTTTAACATTTCTAATCCAAATCAACTTATATATACTTTTCCACACTATAACTAATGTTATTATAAGAAAACCATTTTATGATGTACACATCCAAATATCCATTTACATTTCAAATTCAAAACCATTCCCTTGATAAAATGAAATCCCAAAACAATGTGAATACTTAAAAATGATCATTTTCCCCCACATCATTACCATGTATTTATTTATGTTGCAATCATGGATATATAACATTTTTTTCTCCAAATCATACTTGAAAATGAAAGAAATGACATGTTTTAAAAAAAAATTAAACCAAATTAAATATCACAAGATTCATTAACACAAATTTATGTAAACAAAAAACCTATTAAGAAAAAGTAAGAGGGAATGGGGAATAAACTGTTGAATCCCATGGTTTATGGAAGAACCATTTTTATCTAGGATCCGTACAATACTCAAGAAACTTTTGAGAATCCACAAATTTCCACAATAATACAACATAAAATTTAAAATTCCTAAAAAACATATAAATCAATTTGAGAAAAACCAAACTGACCTTCAATGACCCTGTTCATGTATCCTTGAAATTACTAGATTTTTTTTAAGGAAATATAACATTATTTTAAATTAAAAAAATCAAGCTGCACATAATAATGTTAACATAAAAGTCAAAATTTTCCACAATAAACATAAAATTTACAATCCGTCTATATTACCAAAACATAAATATGAGAAATAACCAACAAAAACATGCAATTTCACATTAAAAGTTCTATTACCATTTTATGAATGACCATTCCAGAATTAAAATACATGGAAAATTAAACAAACTATTTGGAAACAATTCCACATACATATTATAGAATGAAAACGCCATTAAATTTTATACCAACACAAAAATACTATTATTTTGACAGGTATAATATATTAATTAATACCTCAAGTGTCAAAAGAATGTGTTAGAATGGAAATGAATAGAAACTCCTTCCCGAACGTTTTATGAGTAAAAAAACTCTTATATGATGAATAATACACCAATAATAAAATATGTGAAATACAACATCAATGAAATCAAACCACACATCAACCATAACACATAGGGTTTGTCAAAATAGAAGACTCCTCTAAGAGAACCCATGAAACCAATAGAGATTGTAGAGGAAAATATAAATTGGATCAAAAAACTAAATGAAACATACCTAAGGAACTTCAAGAAACATAAATAGTGGAAGGAGGGAATGAAATGAGGATCTTGGAGTCACCCATGGTGTTTCTATGTTTAATGGTGGAGGAAAATCCCAAAATAAAGTTAAAATAGAGGATGAGAAAAGAGCAATTTTACACTTCTAAGGGCATGGGTAACTCACATTGTTTGGTTGCATTGTTTGAAAAACCAACCACAACCTTCATAAAAACTTTTTTAGAAATATTATCCTATATACATTCTTGACACAAATTTTTCACTAATGTTGATCTTGTCATGTACCTATTCATAAACACTAAAATTACTCCACATAGTCTTCCCCAGACCTCACAAAATTTTTTCCATGTAATGATGCAACCTTGCAAGTAAAATTGTATAAGAAGAAAAGGAATTGGTAACATACTCCTCATAAACATGCCACACATTTAATGTTCAAATTGTGAATTCAAATAATCAACCATCAAAAAATCCACCCAAAACAACAAAAACATAAAATATTGAAACTTGGAATTCATCCCAAAATCTAACCAACTGAAAATATTCCATGAAAAGTATTAAAAAGAGATGATTCCATGATCTGGGTGTGAATAAATTGTTCATATAAACTACATAATTTATAATTTCATACAAATATTTCATGTAATTATATTTTAATAAATTATAAAATGTAAACAATAAATTTAATCAATTAGATATGATAATTCCAAAATTTTAATTTTTTTTACAATAATTATGCCTAGGGAATAAAAATAATCTCGATTAAATAAAGTAACATATAGGGTTTTCATGAAAATATTCGTATTGTATTTTCATTACATGGATAGATAAATATTATATTAAATTTTTCTACTTCCCAAAATATATACCAATAAAGAAAAAAATAGTATCTTCAAGAGATTGATAATATAAATTTATCATTATAAATTTAATAATAATGAATCCAAAAAAAGTTCTATTGAAAAATGAATCCCTTAAATATTGTTTTTCATTAACCTTAGGAAATGTTACCCATATGAAAAACATATTTAAATATATTATAATTCCATTAAAAAATTATTTTAAAATATAGTGTTCCAGGTGATAAATGATCTATTTTTTGGAAGGTTTTAATTTGGTAGTTCTAGTCCATTCAAATTAATCAATATCTCACAATTTCTACAATATTATTCATTTCATGTAAGTATTAATTTTATATATTGTTACCAATATTAAAATAATATTAATCATTCATGTAATAAACATGGAAACATAAATTATATTTGGGGTATATCTTATAGGAAAAATAATTTTTTATAAACACTAATGGGTATTAAAATTAAAAGTTATATTTTCCTTAAAATATATTAAAAAACATAAAATAAAAATGTTATATTTATATTTATTATATATAACATCAAAACCATATATAAATTGAGAACATAGAAAATTAAATCACCCCACTTATTTTTTGTGGTTGTCCACATATCTTCATGAGTGACGTTATCAATTTTTAATAAGAAAAGGGGTTGGAATATATAATATATCATATAAATTTATAGTATTTATTTATTCAAGAATAAGTTATATGTTTCATAGTTTTTTAATCATCCATGAAAATTTGCGATGATAGATGAATTATCATACTATATGTAGACAAATGATATTTTTTATACATGGTAAATGTTCTCATTTACCAAAATATTGAAAGGCAGTGGAAATATGTTTCAAATATTATTAATAAATAATAATTATATTAATCATACTAGATTCATTATGATACCATGAAAAAAAATTATATTAAGTGATTGATGGAATAATAATTGAAGGTGTCATAAAATAAAATTTATTCATCATTGATAGACCTCATTTGGATTACACCTTAAAAATTCATATGATGGTTTTAAGAAATGAATGAAGACCGTTATTGAATGGATGGAATATAAAAATGTTTCTTTGTAGGGACAATTTTATTTAGACTTTTAAATTAATTTGAATAAGGGAGGGGAATATGGGACTATTTATAAGTTAGTGAATAACCCCATATATAGTTATATAAAATATTTGTGTGATAAAAAATAATTTTATTTTTAAATTAGCACAAAATAATAATTAAATTGATATTATAAAATTATATGGTCTAAATTTCTTCATCCAATATTTTAAATAGAGGTTTATGTCGTCGTTCTACCATTTTCCCTTACCTAAACCACTATAAAAATTGTTTTAACCCTTAAACTTTTATTAAATAATACATTTTATTGTTATTGATTATCGATTAAAATTAAATTAAATATATTACATAATTATTATTATTCTGATTCTATATACGTAATCCATGTTATATATTTAATGTTGTAGATATAGAAAAAATTAATATTATATGTTTTTTAAAAAACTGTTGAAAACTATTTTTTAGAATGAAAAAATAATCATACAAATGATTTTATAAATAATTAATAAATATGGTCACATTGAAATTAATTTGACTAAATAAAATAATATAGTATTTTTTTATCTTTAAAATCATTAAAACCGAGTTTAATAATTTATATAATTGATTAAGAGGGAATAACAATCAATAATTTATATTTGAAGAAAAACATTACATAGAATCAAAAAGGTAATGAATATATGTCAAATGTAAATATATAATTTAGAATTTAATATTATTAAATCATATTTACATATTTAATCAATTAAATTAAATTAATAACATTTTAATAAATTATTATTTCATTATAATTTCATGAAATAAAATGTATTTAATATTATTATTATATATTTTCTCCAAAAAATATAAATCTATCACCATTTTTAATATTCACATGAAAAATAAAAAATATATATATATAAATCAAAAATTTAATTTATTAAATTTTATTTTAATTTTATTAAATTCTAAAAAACATATTTGTGAATTTTTTTACTAGTTCTGTAGAATAAAAATAATATATTTATTGATATTTCAATGTTATATTCATCAATCCATCTTATATTTCATCCTTTATTTTTCTATAATATCACCCACTAAACATAAGTGGTTATATCATCATTATAACTACTTCTAGTTCCCAAGTATCATTTTATATATTATTATTTCTCACAAGATAAATTATCCCATCAATCATCTTATTCCACAATAATCTGTCAATGTTATTAGGAGTCAAGATAGGCTCTTGATAGAAAAAATAATCATCTTCCAATTAAATTTTATCAAGTGTTGTCACAATATTTGGGTCAATTGTGTAGCATATCTATAAAGAGATATGGGAAATTAAATGATCTTTAGAGTGATTGGATTTCATTTTCAATTTGTATTCCAACAATCATATTCTCTCTATAATTTCAGAAGTATTGACTACTCAACAAGATGAATTCTTACTTCAATTCATTCAACTACATCTACCAAACATGCTTGTGTATAAAACCAATTTCCATAAAATTCCATATGTTGGAACATTTCCATACATTAATGGAACAAATTAATATATTATAAATAAACTAAATGTATGTTATATTACTATATACCATGTATGTCAAGTGAAAATGAACTCAACATGTATTATAATGTATTAATACCTATTTATATTGTGTATTAATTTTTAGCTAATATGTGGTTCTCAAATACTACTCAATTTCATAACGCCTTTAAAATGTTCTATATAATATCAATTAAAAATGATAATTATGTTATTGTAAAATCATAATATGTGCACTATGGAGCCTTATAACATCATTATAATAAATTTAAATGATGATCACAAGTAGTATATCAAAAAATATTGTAAGAAATATTAAAAACTAATAAGGACCTCAGTAACAATCCATTGATAATTATTTGTTCTAAGAGTATTTGAAAATTCAATAACAAATTTCATTGTAATATCATATAAATTATACAAAAGTTTTTTCCCAGGTTTCATGGCTCTTTTTGATGTTGTAATTACTCCATTACCTGTCAATATACTAGATATTCTCATACATTATAAACAGTTTCAAATTTCAAATTATCCAACCAAAAATATTATTTCGAATATAAAACATTTAATTCTATCATGGTGTATTGAAAAATTAGTGCTATGGGATTAATTGGATAAATTTATTTTCAACTTATACACAGAGTAAGAATTTAATATATTTAAAACTATCAAAATAACATCTTAATATGATAATTATTCCCACTTCCCATTATTAATGACATCAAATTTTGTAATATTTTCATGATCGAGGTTAGAAAATTTTATATTCTCCAATTTGGATATTCTAGAATTCATTTTGAGTATATGAAATGATTTCCCATCAATAATTACATCCATATGCAAATTTATCAAATTTATGAGTATATAGTCTTGTAAAATCTATATTATAGAACACACTTCGAGATATCTCTTATTTAATGCATTGAGCACCTTATTTTCCTTCCAAGGATGGCAGTGAATTGAGAAATCATAGAACTTATTTTTTTAAAATCTATTTTCCTAAAGATTAACTCTTCTATGAAAAGATTTATTTCTTTATATTGTGATTAAAATATACTTTAAATAAATAATTATAGTGGTAATGATTCCACATAATAAATGAAAGTATAATCTATTCCAACTTCATTCATTGGTTGTATAATTTTGATCATGAATCCTTAACTTCATTTATACATAGGAAACAACTCAATATCAGTGTTGAATACATATATATATCAAATATACCCCTTCTCTATGAAAAATAAAATTTCATTGAATTTAAAAATCTTAATCGTAATTCATCAATAAATTTTTTACATTCTTCCAAAAATAAAATTAAAACCCATTTATGTGTACATTTTTTATGGTTTCCTATATGATATTACCGTAAAAAATCTATCATATGTAACAATATAATCCAATTAAACAATGTACCCCACACATTGTCATTGAAAATTTTTATTTTATCATTTTCCTTTTCTTTTAAGGATCCACTAATATTCCATCCCTAGAGTCAAAATCACCATATAATGAATCATCCTAATGATATAATTTTCTGAATTTTATCTTTTCCATATCACACCATATATATTATAGTTTTTTGAATTGTTTGTAAATTAATATTATAAAAAATAATAATTAAATTTATACCATGATATCATTATTAAATACCTCAAAAAGTTATAATGATAATCCATGATAACATTTTTCATCATATCAATAATAATAATGTATTAAAAACTCAATAAAAATAGTATTTAATTAAAATAATAGCGTAAAAAATATATATGAAATGTTTCATTTGAAATATCTTCCATATGTAGGTGAATTTTATGATACAAATGATGATGATCAATGATTCAAAAAAATTATCTCCTCGAATTTAATCAAATAAATTACAAATGTTTGGAAGAGAATAATTATTCTTCATGGTATAAAAAATGAATTCCCTAAAAGGAATTTGAATAATAAAACTTATATTTCTTCATCAAAAAAATAATATAGGATTCCCATGGTGAATAAATATGGTATAAAAATATAGTACATATAAATTCTTCAATTACATATATAGTTAATATAATAATATTTCATCCATCTTGTAGGATGTTTTAAATATATATTTTTTTGTTGGGCCATCATTATTTGAAAAATAAATATCTCACTCAAGTGTGTGCCCTAGTAGTTTTTTAATAAACACATCAACGGATTCCTAAAAAATAGGTATATATTTTTTATATGGAATCCATTCATGATTATAGTTTATTTATTCTATTCATCTTGAATAATTTCATTATGAAAATATAGTGGAGGTGAATCCTGATATTATTCAATTTTTGTACTATATTCTCAATAGATAATGTATTATATATCTCAATCAAAAGTTGTAATATGATTATACTAGTAATATATTTTCAAATTATAATTTGAAAACAAATATTTTAATATGATTATACAAATTTAAACCATTTTCATATTAATAATGTTTTTAAATTAGTTTGGACTGCATGTTATAATCATAACCATCTTAAAAATATATTTTGTCGAAAGTATTCATATTAAATTTTTGAATAAAAATATCCATCATAATTCAATTTGTATGTATTTAAATTTCTATGAAAACCTGGATTATAAAATAGATCGAAACTATCTAAAATAATATAATGTTATAGAAAAAATTGATCCTACAGTTAACATGAAATCCACTATGTCAGTAAGATAAACATTCATATTTGTAATGATATAATAATTATATACATTATCCATTATTAAAATAAGAGGACAAATACATTAATTACTGTATAATTAATTTTAATTACTCACCATCTATTAATTTATTAAATATTTGATACTTTATCATTATTTAATTCCCCTTTAATTGTGATTTCGATGGTCATTTTCTCCATAGCTGATGAAAACACCCGATATCATCAAGAATTATCCATCGTATTTCATTAAAAATTTATTAAAATCTGAATATTAAACCCTTCCCTTCATATATTTTATTTATTCATTTTTCTTCAGTACTCAGCCACTTGATTGAATTATTTTTTACCTAAAAAACATGTGACATGGAGAATAAATTATATATCTTATTGTAATGTAATCCTATATAGTCATAAAAATAAAAATATTGAAGGCCATTTAAAATAATTTTCATGTAATTATAATATGAATGAAATTATTACTTTTACAAATTTGATTACATTAATAATTTGAAAAACTTTTTTCTATCCTTTAAAAGTTAGAATCATATTTAATAATATTTTTTCCATAAATTTCTTATATATAATAAAATTACCTCCCAATATAACATAATTTATCATGTGTAACTTATTATATTAGGAGTATCTAATTTAAAGTATTCCATAATATACTATTAGTTTCTTTTAACACCTTAGTGTTCTATATTAGTGACCACCACTGACCAACCAATCATTTTAATGATAAAGTCTCAATATAAAATTATCCCTACCACTAAATCACATATAATGAAATATCAGGTCTAGAGAATTGATCTATTTGTCATCTAACTATATATTAATATTTTCATTGATGGATGGTGATTAGTGTCACATTATGTTCCCTATCATTTTTGATACATGTTGTTGTTTTGCAGGATACACCATTTGGTAATTTTTTTAATTGCTAACATATGTCAGTTGTCAAAATATATATTTTTAAATATTTCAATTCCATAAATTGAATAATTTATAACCCAATGTGTTATTCTCTTATATAAACTATTTGAAGTAGAATGGATTTCATCCATCCCTCATGGAACAATTTATAGACAATGGAATATATTTAATCATCATAAAATATTGAATTTTGACCAACATTATATAATAATCTATATTTGTGACATGTAACATAAATAGATTACACATATATATATTATCAAAAAAATTAAATTATTATATTTGGGATGATCACCAAATTCTAAAAATATTTTAATATACTACCTAGTGGTTCATAAAGAGCATGTGAATCACTTAATATATATACAATGGGAGTTTATAAAAAGTTGTGTAGTCTTATACCACTTATTGGGAACGGGTAAAAATCCATTCAATAGAAAATCCACAAATTTTAATGTTTTTACCAAATAGTAAATCTATTACATAGATGTATCCCATCCTAGTGTATATATAGAGATTTATTTTCTAGGAAAATTTCATAAACTATATTTTACAAACACAATGAGTTAGTAACATCTATATAGACATATCGTCAATTTTTATCATATTTTTATGTACTCTAAAATAATTTTCTTTAATATAGTACCCAAATATTATACTAAACATTTAATGATATCAATACTAAAGCCCCCACTCCAATAGGTGGAAATATGATGTTATTTTACTATATTGGCACATAATAAGAGATATTATACAGTAATGTATGAAATATTCTTTTAGTATTATAAGTCTACATAACAAATTTTTTTATTAATTTTTAAAACCTGTAATAAAACTAAATATTCGAGTGAGATGAATTATATTTCTTCTAGTATATCACAAAAATATTTCATAAAATTCTTCTTTGAAACATTAGGAATTAAAAACATATTAAAGGGTGAAACTATATGTTTTGTAAGAGAAGTAATAAAACAAAATCTATCATATGATAAATAAACAAGGAATAATATAGAATTAATAAAAATAAGAAATAACATATTACTATTTTACATAAAATTTAATTGAATCCCTAGATGACATATAGATATAAATAATCATGGGGATAAAGAATATTAGTTTAATAATTATGTACCTCATAATTATGGACATAATAATATTTCCATGGAATCCCTATGCCATGAAATCATATATAAATATGTTAAGAATATGATAGATACCAAAACGAGAGTGTATCAAGATACCTACCAATTCATTGTGGGGTTATAATGGTCTATGTATATTCTTTATAAGCCCAAATTCATTCATTACATGAAATACGTTAACAAATATACACATAATCAATATAAACATTCATTTGTAAAACCTAAAATTAAAAATTTAGCTATTTTCAAAAATAATATATCGAAAAAATGATTATAATATATCAAGAGAAATATAGAATATATATTCATAGTGGTATATCACCATTAAAGAAAAATTTAGTTTAAAATATATGTGAATTCCTTTAAATTCCCACTGGATATTTTCTAGAGGAAAATACATATTTATTATTAAAATAACTTGTTTGAAACCAAATATCATTAACAATATTAGGAAAAAATTATAATTATAAATACCTTATCATCATGTAAAATATGGTAAAAATAAGAGAATACAGGGAGAGAAAATGTGTTCATATGGTAAACATTTAAAAAAATAATTTAGTTCATAACATTTATAAATAGACCCCCATTTTGGAAATTAGAAGAGGAGAATGGTAAAGAGAAAACCATTGAAACATAATTTTGAAGGTAAAACATGGTTAAAAATGGAAATAATAAATTATTATTGAATAATACAATTTTGAAAATATTATAATGGAATTATGGATATGGATTTAAATTATTTCCCTTTAAATATTTTTCTATTTTCCTTAATTGCTTTAATTTAGAGTATTGTTTAATATGATATAGTGAGAGATAAATTGATGTAAATTTTTAAATTTTCATATATAACATCTAAATAAAAAATAAATAAAAATTTTAAGTGATATATAAAATTATTTCATCATCATAAATTAAAGCATAATTAATCCTAATAAAATGGGATTTAAACATAAAACATTTTTCGTAACCGCTACTAAAAACACAACTGATTTTAATATATTTTATTATAATTTCTTATTTTTTAATAAATATATTCAAAAAAACTATTCTCACATATAATATCATATATGGTCTATATATAACATCACATCACAATTTAATTAATTATTTATTATTTAAATCACTATTATAGATGATAATTGTTATATTTTTCAATTTTATGTTGGTTTGGATGTTCCAATCCATGCAGAAAGAACATGAATCCCAAAAATATAAAATAATTTTAATTTAGTTTATATCATATAAATACATATTATCATTTATATTTTATATTCCTTAATAATCATAAACACCATTACAACACTCATTTTGGTGGATAAAATAACCAATGCAAGACCATATTGTAAAGATGAAAAATGTAATAACATACTGAAGAATAATCATAATATAAAATTTAAATAATATTATTCTTTTAAAATTTATTATATATAATAATTATGTAAAAATTTCAAACCATTCATAAATGAAAAGCATTGAAATTTAAATCAAATTACATGATGGAGGAGGTAGTCCACACCTACACAAGAGCGACATTATCATTTTTAATAAGTGAAAGTATAAGATGATAGATGATATATATTATTTTTAACGTAATAATTATATAACATATATAATATATATCAATTATATCCCTTTTTATACAGATTTATGTGATGTGGTGAGGTAAAACAAATTAAATATATATGTAGTGCTGATTCGTCACATGCATATACGAGTGAAGTGTTCATTTTCCATACGATGTTAATGTGGTTGGAAATGGTTTTTCCAAAATTATAACATAATATCAAAATATTTATGACAATTTAGTAATTTATATAATCTTTTTATAATATAACTATAAAATTTTGATGTAAAAAATTTCCTTGATTGATTTAGTAAAGATGATTACCTCTTTTTGGTATAATTCCTTTTTCATACACCTTATCCTACATTTGATTGCCTATAGAGAAAAAGACATCCAAATAACATAGGTATGAATATTATTATATTTTATTGTAATTTAATTTCTTATATATTGTTATTAATGATAGCGATGAAGTATGGAGAAGAGGATACCTATTATATGTGAGAGGAGTTACACATAATGAATTACATAAATGATATAAATAATATAATGTCATTTTATAGTGAATGTTGTACCAATAAAGTATAAAAAATCATTGAAAAATATGATAAGTTGTATTTTTTCATAAAAAATTTATTGTTTCACGATTAGGTAGAGGTTTTACAATTTTATCATTATTTAACACCCCTTGTAGTTAACAAGTTTTAACCATCACAATAGTAGAATGTTTTTTTCTGGAAAAATATTAGGTTCATAATGTAAATAAAATTAATTATTATTATAATAAAAATGATATCTAGTTTACATTATTCAAGGTTTACAAGATGCATAAATTTAATTTAATATCATTGCATAAAAATGTAATGAATTATTTTTTTGTGAAAAAAAATTATTTCAATAATAACATTGATTTTACAAAAAAATATAGTATAATTTTTTTTTTCAATGAAAGTAATTAGAATATTATATTTTAATGGATACATTTCTTATTTCTCTCCAAAAAGGAAACTTATATATAGTTTATGAAGGTATACTAACTAAAAAAATTAATTTAAACAAAATATGTACATTTATATCTATAGTGTCAATAGTATATAACTAATTTCAAAATAATATTTTTTTAAATATATTACATAAAAATATAAATTTATTCTATAATATTTGTTTTCTTATATTTTATACATTCTTATATCTATATAATTTCATAAAGGTAACAATTTTTATTATAAATATTTTTAAATATTTTCTACAAAATATACTATTTAAAAGAATAAAAAATCATCTAATGATAAATATTAATTGATATATTCAAATATTTATTTCATTTCATAAAATTAAAATAATAATTATTCAATAGTTATTTATAAAAAAAATTATTGAATAACATTATGTTCATTATTATTCTATTTATATAAAAATTAAGGCAAATGAGAAAAAAATTCATGTATATTATAATTGATAATTATTCCACCATAATATCTTTACTATATAATTTTGAAGGTAAAATAATTTATTTTTATCAATAAATACTTCATCATCAATATCACCATTTATGAAAATATTTTCATCAACCTTTTAATATAGTTTGTATTACTTCTATGATGAAATAAGGAAGAATATATTTCTTGAATAAATTCATGTAAATTTTCTAAATATTTATTCCAAATATAATTATACAACATGATACTGTCCATTAATTTAAAATAGAGAATTAAATAATGTACTATAATCTTTTTCAGCCTGTATTTTTCTAAAAACAGTCTTTATTATAATAATAGCCATTAAATTAGTTCAATGGATTAAATACCCTGTAGAATTATGTTCAATATGACTATTTCCTCATTCATTAAAAAATTATTTTTTATTATAATTTAATTGTTAATAAAAATAGTCTGACTTTATGAATCTTGACCACTTTGGATACCTAATTTGATTAATATTTTAATCAATAAAGATGAATTATTACATGAAATTATGTTTTTAGGTTCAATTTTTTTATCCTATAATACTAGTACTTTTTAATTTATAGTAGTAACTTCATAATAACTATATTTATGTGAATCGAAAAATTATTTTTTGATATAGACACATCTTCATAATTAATCACCTTTTAAAAATTTCATGTTTTATTTTCAATAAAATTTTAATGATTTATATTCCCTATCTCACTCAAATTTTATTAATTTTCGATGATCTCCTCTATTTAAAGGTAGAATATTATTTATATATATTATTATAGTATTTTTTCATCATCTGTTGAATCAATATAAAGTGAAATCTCCTTCATGAATCCTCACTTGAAAATTTCTCATTCCTCAAAATATAATATTTATTATGATTTATTATACAATCAATTATAAATATTTCATAGTGGGTTTCTTCATATAATTAATTTCATATGTGGTAATGATTATTATTAACCCCACTAACATATTTTATTATTATAAAAAACTATATATATATATATATCTTATATCTAATTAAAATTATCCTCTATTTTAATTTTTCATTTCATTTATAAATAAATTTTATTTCTAGTATCTAAAGCACCATTATATTGAGATATAAAAACTAAAAAGTAGTCATGTTCAATCACAATCATAGAATTATATGATTAAAAATAATATATATTAAAAAAATTCATATATTTGTTCTCATTTAGAAATTATAAGTCAACACCATATCTCAACTTCTCATTGGAAATATTTTCAACATCGGTACTACATTAGGATTATGTTTCATGATATTCATATTTGAAATCCTAAAAAAATCATCATTAAATATAATAAATTAAAAATTTAAAAGAATGTAGACTGATGTCCCATTTTATCACATAACTTGATATATATTAATTATTCTTTCTTATATGATTTAATTTTCAATGTTTTTTCACTTCGACCAACCATTGTCTATTTCTGAAAAGTCACAAAAATGACTATCATTCCCCTATTAGTTTATGAAAATAATCTCAACACATATCCTTTTGAGATATTGGGTATACCAATTTGTCCAATATAATCATGAAATTTTCTCCAAACCTTGTTCTCATTTTTATATATGAAATAATAATCTTAAATATAATCTAAGAATTGGGATAATTTGGATGCAGATATATCTACCTAAAAAATAATGAACAATTAAAAATCAAAATGTTATAATAATATAACTTGAAAATAAATTCATTTATATCATCACATATTTAACCAAACACTATAAAACTATGTTTAAGTCCATCAAAAAATTATAAATTGAATGATCTTAACTTTAGATATTCAAATGCACTTATTAAAATTAAAATTATTATAATTTTGATTTCATTGTAAATTTTATCTTTACCTCCATCATTATATAATAATTTCATCATGATCATGGAATATACTATTTTGTTGGATGAAAATACAATTTCATATATCAATGAATATGTTTTTTTTCTATATTTGAATTTAATTTCAATAAAAAATGATTTATCTATGAATCCGTTTAATTTTAATTTACAGATCTAACAACATGAAGAGTTTTTCATTGGGGATGAAATACAATATTCATCATAATGAAATTATTGGTCATATAATACATACATTGATTTAAATCAATCAATTATATTTTCTGTTTAAAAAATGTGGGATATTTCTTGTCAAAACCCGATTCTACTCATTATTTCATATAATATTCCAATGTAAAATTCTCATTAATTGATGAATTATTTCATTCAATATAATAGTTTTGTTGAACCATATAAAATTTTATTTAGTCTCATAGCTTCTACAAGATCCAAAATTAAATTGAATTCTTAATTTTTTTTGATAATATATATTTAATCAAGCATAATTTTATTACAATATATCATTTTGAATATTTTTTTTCATTTTTCATAGTAAATTGTTCATTATAATGATTTCATCCACTCCCCTTGATAAAAAAGTTAATTTATCTATAAATTATTTATTCTACCAATATTCATAAATTACATTTAAATATGAAATTTTATTCGATAAAAAAATATTTATTATGGTATTATCAAAAGTAGATTTTACATAATTATTTTTCAAAATATACTCATGAATTGAAATTATTTATCATAAACATCAATTTCATTAGGAAAATATTATATAATGATTAACAGTTATTTTCATCATAAAAAAATTTATTATTTCATATTCAATTACCTCTCATATACAAAATCTTTTTAATTAAAAACATTTAATATTATTTTCAAATTATATAATTATTAACATCTTAATGATGAGTTATATACAAAATAAGATTATCATTTTGTTAAACTATCATCATTATAATTTTTTATTTTTAGTCAATTTTAACCAATATTATTTGACAACTTTCTATGGTTTCTTGATAAATAGATATTTTTTGTTCATGATTCATAATATGTTCTATTTAAATCTATTTATATACATTATAAATACACAATGACTCTAAATGTTTTAATTATGTTAGTTATTTTTTTTAATCCAATCAGTTCTCTTATATTATATATAAATACATATGGTTGAGTCTTCATTGTCCTCATTGAAAATGAAATTTCCTATTTCACAACATAAATATATCATTTCCCATCAATACATTCCATAACCAATTATGTAATTTTTCTCCCTATTTATTCAGAATTTTTTTAACCCACATAATTTTACACAATACCAATCATATTTATGTTGTCAATTATAATTTTTAAAATTAAAAAAAATTAAATCTTTTTAGATGTCGCTTAAATGTATATTTTAATTTTAATTTAATTATTTATTTCAAATTATATAAATTCCACTTTCATACTATGCTCTTCGTTCTTCATCCTTAATAGAGTATGAGGAGTGATCACCAACCATATTCATGAAATTAATTGTTTTAAATAATTTCATGTAATTTAATTCTATCCCTTGATATATTTTAAAATATAATGTATTTTATTCTCAATTTAAACTAAAATATTGTTCATATAATCATGTGGAAACCCTTTCATGTATAAATCTTTTTAAGATAATTTTTTAATTAAAATGTATTCATAATTTTTCTTGATTACAGATTATTTATATTAAAATATTTCAACATTATTCAATACCACAAATATTAAAAATGAACAATTTCAATTTAAACCTGATGTCATCATATGATTTAAAATAATTTATCAATAAATCATAAAATATTTATCTCAAACCATTGTATATCACACCATTCATCTAAAAATTAACCTAAATAAAAGTTTTTTATACAAATATTTATTTTAGTTTTCTGGTGCATGTCCTTGTTATACCCCCAAATAAAATATTGAAAACATGATAATAATCCATCTATTCATGAAAAAATATTAATTTTTTCATAATTTTGTAAAGAATGATATTTACCAACTTGATTAAATCCAATAGTAGAGCCACAAATAACCGATAAGAAATGGAAAAGGATTTTTTTAATCAATCTATTCAAACAATTATGCATGGGTTTTCAATAAAGCATTTATATACCAATACAGATGAAATAATTGAAATTATTATTTATAATTTTAGTTGTGATAGGATAATTTAGTGGAAACATAGATTAGTCTTATACAACATGAATCCATTAGGTTACTTGAATTATTTTACTCCTGATTGAGTTTGGAATTAGCATCACCTATTTCATAAAATATAATCTTTAAATAATCCATTATGGCTTGTAAAAATTTATATCATCTCAATATTTAAAACACTATCACTTACCCTTATAAATAAGAAATTTTTTAAATAAATGGATGAAAAATGATTATAATGATTTATAATAATATTTATGACAATATTCATAGATATGGTGGTTTTATTTTCAAAGATAGACATATCATAAATATGATGTTATTATTAGAAGGATGTTACCGTCCTTAACCCAATTTTTTTCCTAAAGAAAATTATCAATAAATGTTCTTATATTCTAATTTTCTATGTTATATATCTATTAAAACTAAAAATGATATGATATTTAATTAATATTATTTTGGTTCATCATTAATGGACATATTATCTCATTTCCATAAAAAAATATCATGGTTGAATGACATATCACATTTAATTTAAGAACATACATTATTAGATAATTAAGTGTAAAACAACTTTTAATGGGCCTTCATTAATATATTTTATATCATATAACAACACCAATATTTAAAGATATAAATAATTAAATCAAATTAATATAATTGAGGTTATTTTTTAATATTTTATTTTTTAATATTTTATTTTTTAAATATCAATGAAATGTTGTAGTGTGATATTTTATTGTGTTATTTGTAATATATTATTCAATGAAATCAATAATCTTTTGTCATTATATGCAGTGTCCAAATTGTCTCCTTTATCTAAATGATTTCAATTAAATGATCATATCAAATAGTAATTACCTTAACATTTAAATTGATATTTAATATTTTCTTTAACACTTCTTATTTTTATAGCTTTATTTAAATAATAATATTTCCAAAGGATGACATCATCATGATAAAAATATCTATCCTATAGTGATATATTATACTTTTAATATTAGTTATAGTATTTTATTGAATCATTGATCATAAAATATTGTTATTATAATTATAATATTTCTATTTTTTATATAATAAAATGTTTTTAAAAAATGTTACAGAAGAGAATATTTATTGGATCATACATTTCCTTTTTAAAAATCCAGTGTATCCATTAAATATCTGACATAATATTAAATATTAAGAACATTAGTATTTCAAAGTCTATAAGACATTATTATTAGTCTTGTTTTAATCATATTACACCTCCACACTTTAAATATTACACTTCAGCGTGCTCTAAAAGAAATCATGTGTCCTTTAGAGATCAGGATTCATTCATACCCATGAATAAGTTACTATTTCAGATACCTGCACTTTCTAAAAATTACATTCTCAAATAGAAATGCCAAAAAAATCTATTTCTTCTAAAAACTAACATAAATAAATGTGATCAATTTCAAACTCCTTTATTACCATTTTAAACTAAATAATTTTGATTCCAATTTATATAGACAATAAATAAATAAATAGTTCAATAATATGATCTATTTTTGTATTACAAAATGTATAAAATAAAACGACTCTAACAAAATGTATATACTTTTAGACATTTGACCAAATATAACATTGTTTTATTATAAACTAATTTCACACACATGTGATAACCCCCATATATTATTATTTATATAAAAATATAAATCAAGAAAAAATGGGACCATTAAACTTATTTTCCAATATTACAAAATATTTAATATGTTGGGTAGATTTGATTTCAATAGATGAAAATCATAAAAAAGAAACTTATTTATGGATATTTAATGGTGATTAATTAGATAATTAATGAAAATAAAATTATAGGGAAAGTTATATTAAAATTCTATCTATATATACCCTGTGTATTATGATACCTCAATTAATGATTAGATGAGGGTGAAATCATGGTTGAGATTAGTGAAAATAGTGGGGATTCTTTATTGGTTTTTGTTATTTCCATTTAACTAAGGAAGGTATGTCAAAAATTTAACCATATAAAATAATTTCTCTCTTAAAATATTAAATATCCTCCTATAGGCCAATAAGTATTTAGTACTCCCCCCACTAGTTACTCAGTATCTAAAAACTATCGATGTATGGTCTACTAGGAAACCCACAACCAAACTAGACCAATTACCCACATGTTTTTTATTATGATATCTTTTTTCTAGGATACTAAGATCTTGGAGTTATCTCACAACATTTCTATATTTTTACTAAAAATTATATTT
Organism: Viscum album; assembly: GCA_963277665.1. Classification (NCBI taxonomy): domain Eukaryota; kingdom Viridiplantae; phylum Streptophyta; class Magnoliopsida; order Santalales; family Viscaceae; genus Viscum; species Viscum album. The sequence continues at coordinate 1,860,280,700 of OY728142.1, read as the reverse complement.
TCTAAAATTCATAAACATGTCCTATAACAATATGTAACAGACATATACCACATAAATACATATATTATGATAAAATATAAGATTAATGCAGACATTAGTGAAAATTAAATAATACAAAAACCCACAATTTAGTATATCATCCAAAATATGTTCTAATAATATTGACTAATAAATCTCTACATCCACTTTTCTGTTATATCCCCCTCCCAAGCCAAATTATACTCTATAATATGTACATCATATGAAGGAATTAATACCCGATTTCCGTATTAAAATAAATAATTGTTTCATGTCACTCCTAAATATGTTTAAGAAAGTACTAAAATGTGACATCTTTTTTACATCAATAGTATTGTTTCTAATAAAAAGTGAATGATTCAGATGATATCATAAAATCTTAGATATGTGCAATACCTCATTCATCATAATATATTTCTACTATAGATCTTATCAGTAACAGTTTTTATATTATTTTTTACCATGACTGGGACCAAAAATAATGGTTCAAACCCCACAAAAAAAATATTCTTATTTTTAATTATGTGGTTAAAACCTTAATAATAACTATTTACCTATGTGAAAACATAGAGGTCATCATTTTCTATCTAAATAGGATTTTTTCATTCACTGGGTTTTCTGATAAAAATATAAATCAATACAATTTTCCTCTAGGCCCACTATATGACTCTGTGTGGAATATCAAAAGACACGCATTCCTCCAAACCTATTGGAGGATATCAATATAACATTCCATATAGTACCTTGAATTTGTGATCTTGAAAATATATTGAAAAATATTGCTACATGAAACCCCTTATAATTATTGATTTTTCTCCCACGATTTATCAATGTCTAATAGTTATGATTAATAAATTTCCTACCACTGTTGAATCTGTTACAAAGAATCCCATAGGTGTATAGTGTATATTACAGGCTAAATATTTCATGAGTGTACAAATAACCCTATTCTACAATAAAAAAAAATTAATCATGGATCAATGATATAATACAATTATCTTCAAAAATTCATTTAATCAAACAATCAACAGTAATATGAATTGTTCATAAATCAATGGACTAGTTCTCATAGAGTGATATGAAATGATCCAAATTGGAAAAATAATCTACCTTTACATGTACGATATTTCTATAAAAGGGTATAATTATCTACCATTACATAATGAATACATTGAAAAATATCATTTTAATATTCTAATTTGACAAGGGTATAGATGTCTAGTAGCACACTCATTTTGAACCTTCTACGAACTGGTTGAGAATCGTGTAGAAAAAACTTTATGTGTTCTTCCTCATATAGGTAATCAAATACTGTTTTAAAACTTTGATATAAATCGTAATAAATACCCTTTAAACAACTTAGTTTATGTGTAACACCCCAAGCATCCACAGTATGCTTCTCTTTGAGTAATACAGTAGCGTGTGTTGTACGCAACTTCGAGTTATATCACACCACAACCAATCAAACTAGACGTTATGAATAGTAATACCCACTTTTTGAAATTTTATAAATTTTATCATTTAAAATGGAAATTATTTTTGGATTCAGAATATCGAAATTATCTTAGGGTGAATTTTCGGTACTTTTCTGATAACTTTCATATTTTGATGAATAGTGAAAAATACTAAATTTTAATTAACAACTTTTTTAATTGAAATAATTTATAGTGATAAATAATAATTTTGAGAGGATTTAAAGTATAATTAGTATATATTTTTACCATTTAATCCAATATTTATAATTTTATGTAACGTCACAATTAAGCTAGACATAAACAAGTGTCAATCTTTAGATAGTTATTTTTTTTTTTAAAAAAACTGTTTTTTTACAATGAGAAATAATTTTAAATTAATTTCTGACACTTTTGTGTTTTTATTTTAGAAAAATGGATTAAATATTTAGAATAAGGAGGTATAAATTTTTTAAATAGATATATTTTATTTCTTGATATTTTGAATAATCATTTCGGTAAATATTTTATTTACCATGGTTAAAAGGTAAATCGGGTAAATATGGGTAAAAATTAATATTATAATAATACTAAATTACATTAAAAAGTGTCTTAACCCTATTGGATGATACATGTCCGACCATGGTAATCGTTGGATCGATTTTAGGACCCCATGGAGCCACTTGTAAGTGATAATGGCACTTTATATTAATGATGTTAAAATAAATACAAAAATGACATAATCATATATCTTTTAGAAAAACAATTTTTACAAAGGGTTATACATGATATAGTTTCAACTATAAATATTTATTATAAAGATAAAAAGATTTCAAAGATAATTATATTTTATTTATATTTTTTATACATTGAAAAATAATATTTATTAATGACACAATAATGATGCAATATTTTCCTCTTTAATGAATGAATAGAATAATTGGAATTAAAAATGGTAAAATAAGTATTATTTGAAAGTTTTGATGACATACACAAACATTATTTTTTAATATGACATGTTGTAATTACTTAATTAAATTTATTTCTAATTAATAAAGTTCTTAAGTCTTTAAAATAATTAATTATTAAATAGTGTCAAAATTGACATAAATGAGTTTTTAAATAAAATATTACATTATTAATTGATATTCTATTCTTAAGAATCTATGTATTGACCAAAGTACTTATATAATGATAGGTTCATAAATAATGGACCACTTTTGGGTCTATTGGAATTATATAGTATGTTTATTAACTATATAATATAAAAATACAAAGAGACATGGTAAATGTCAAACTATTTAACTAAGATTTAAATCTAAATAATAAGTTTAATAAAGTGAACCAAATCTGTATAAAACCTATTTATTGACTGGTTTTCAACCCATCCCCACCTTATCCTCTAAATAAATTAGTTTGGAGCCATTATAAACTGATGAAAAATTTATTATAAAATAATATTTTTAGATTTTCCCTAAGGGCCTCCTCACCCCTCTTATAAAAGAGAACTCCCCCTTCTCTCTAATTCACACTTTAAAGCCTTTTGTATCAGCAAAAACCTGCCCAAAAATACTCCAAACTTCTCTCAAATAAACATAGAGGCCTTAGGTTGATTATAAATCCAACCTAAGTATCCCTTTTGATCAAATCCAAATGAAGAACCTGAATGAGAGGCAATGTTTTCACCACCCTCTTTCAGGTTTCTTTCTTCTTCCACTTCATTCACATTGTTGTTTCCTTTCTAAAATAATAACTCCAGTGTCTTGTATATACTTTTATGTTATTATAAATATTGTACAACCAAATTCAATATTCTACCTATCCTTTGGATGACATTTCACCATACGTGCGTACGTACGGCTTACCATCTCCACGTCATGGTGTAATTGTTATTCAAAACATTATTATTTGGATGAGTATGATAAAGATGTGTTATTAAATAATAAATATAACCTGAGAATTATTATTTATATATTATATACCTTCCAATTATATATTATTTTAATATCAAAAGAATGATGGTGTCGCTCGTGCGTACGTACGGACTACCGTATCTACGAACGAGATGAGATTCATTCCTCGTTCTATCCATTCAAGAAAAATTTTCAATTGATGGTTACAAATAATTTTTAAATAATTAATATCATTCTGGATATTAATAAGATACATACTACCCATAACAAACACTTATTATGAAACAAATTATATAATGTAAAACAAATTAGTTAACTCCTGAAACAGTGATAATACAAATATATTATTAACAAAGCAATGTTAAAAGATCATATATGATATCATATTAATTTAAATGATTTTTTTATAATTTAATAAAAATTATTTCACAATTATACAGGAGGTTAACCTACCCTCAACCACGTAAAAGTTCACGGTATGGCTTTATTTCACAATCTCTTCATTATTCGCGGTTTTTTATACATAATTATCTATTAGAACATCTTTATCATCCACATCCATGATTCTTAAAATTGTATTTAAAATCATTCTTACTATTTTATTATCTATGGGTTAATGTCATCTATACCCATGTTGACTTTTTATAAGATTCTTATAGAGGAATCATTCTGTCGTTTTCCAAACAAGATCTTTTTTAACCTTTTCGACAAAATTATGATAAGAATCTCTTTTTTTAATCTTATATGGATGGTGCTGCTATTTTCTGCAGTTATAAAATCATAGAAGCTACCCTTACAATCTTGTAAGTATATTTTAAAAGTAAATGTTTTCTTTTATAATTATGTGACTATTAAATGATTTCAAAAAAAATGATATATTTCTCTCAAATAGTTTTGAGTGCATCTATGTCAACATCCTTTGATGGATTTTAAGATTATTTGAAGATGATTTATTATGATACATAACTTCCATATTTTATTTAAGGTTTTGTGATATGTTTGACTGTGGATGTGTTATATTTATACGATTCATGGTTTATGGAGAATATATTGACATTTAATATGCTAGTTTTAATATGAATATTTATATTATGTTTAAACCGATTCTTATGTGGAATGAATTGGACATAATAAGTGACGGGTGGAGCCCACTATAGCTTCTCGATGCATCTATAGGTCTAATGAGTCAAACTAGTATCTTGGAATAAGGCCTTTACAAAATAATATTTGTAGTCTTGGAAGATGGACTTGACTATGTGGTTATGATACTCTGCAATTATGCATTCAATCATTATGAAAGTGGTTATTGATATTGCTTGTGATTATTCAACTAGGAGAATATCTATTGATTAAGTAAATGGCATTATTTCATTTTATTTTTTCTATATTTTGTTGAAGTTCATGTTTAAAAGAATTTTGTTTTAGTTATACATTGCCTTAAATGTTGAGGCTTATTTAGGAATGTTTCCACTATATTGTTGTCCTTACTAAGCATCTTGTCTCACCCCTTTCAATGTATTATTTTTCCGAGGAGGTGAATAAGTATTTTATGAATGACCTGCAGGGATAATATGAGGGGATAAGAGTTTGGTCTATTGAGACAAGATGTTGTTGTAGTTTTCATTTTCTAATGTAATGTAAGACTTATGAATGTATATAGTGATTCTGGGAATATTAAACTAATCGGTCTGTTTAGACATGTTCTTTTGTGACCTTGCAAAAATTATGTAATAATGCACCGACATTGGGTAACTGGGGTCGGGGTGTTACAGTAAGTATAAGAGGATGTTTAGTATAAACCATGGAAGCTAAATTTAGATAAACAATGACTAAAGAACATAGAACAAAGATGGAATTTGAGGATTAGTATAGAATAACTTCCTAGAAATATGGTATTGTAGAGATTTTGTGCGCTTTCTGAGAAATACATCCCTATCTAGAAATGAAAAGGTAGAGGCGTCTCTGGCATAGATGTACGTAGGGGTAAAACCTGAAAACACTACTTTGAGCAGGACTCGAATGGGAACTAGTGCATGAAAATGGGCCTTCCTGCACTCTTGGTTACAACACTCCCGGGGGATATGATAAGGATAATTATAATTTTATTTACAAACCATTATGAAGGGTTTATGATAATATACTTATTCAAAGTAAACATTTTTTTATGATTATGGATTATATCCATAAAATGTTCAATTCATGTTAAGTGTTTTACAAGTTTGGATTAATGTATTTTGATTCATAAACTAATCTAGTGAATTTCACTGCTTAGAAATGAAAGCTAGTGGATGGAATGAAATAGTATCAATGCACACACTCTATGTAGCGATTTCCCTCCTTCTCAAGATAATTATAGAGAAGCTAGTGATACAACTGGTTCAGATCAGGTTATCTCCATACTAGGACAACTCACTCAGGTTATGGATAATAACCTTACACGTAGGGAGCATCCAGCTCCACAGTGTGGAGGATCAATGTTAGATCGTTTCATGAGGCCAAAACCACCATCATTCAATGGGAGTAAAAATACATTAGTATATGATAAATGGATAAATTCCTTAGAGAAAATATTCCTTGCCTTGGGGTGTAGGTAAAGTGATAAAGTTATCATGGCAGTTTATCGCCTCTCTAGAGATACTGACCAATGGTTGTCATTGATTCAAAACACAAAGGATGGTGATAAAGTATAAAATATTTAATGGGGGGAGTTCAAAGAGATTTTCATAAAAAAATACACTCCTCATAATAATCTAGTAGATATGGAAAGGCAATTTTGGAGTCTAAGACAAAAGGAGAATGATAATGTCGCAAAGTATGAGGATAAGTTTACAAGTTTATCATGGCATGCATCAGATTATATACGTAACCCAAGGAATAAGATTGATTGTTTCATTGATGGGATAATATTGTTTCTCTGTTGAGCATTAGTCTCATAATCCTTCTCATTATACGAAGATATTGTCTCATGTTCTATCATGACAAAAAAAATTCTCTAAGTCTTACGACATTAAAACTAAGAAAGAGAACAAGATATCAGTTGATCACTATGGTAATGGAAATACGGGGAAGAAGAAAAAATTTGATTATCCATACTTCAGTAAATGTGGGAAAAAACACAACGGTACTTTCTTGAAAGGAATGGGAGTCTGTTACAAGTGTGGGGAAAAAGTCCACCAAACTCAAGATTTCAAGGGGAAGAAAGAAGCTACCAATGTTTCATGCTACAATTTCAGGGATATGAGATATTATGAAAATTAATTCCCTAATACTCAGGGGGGGACATACCTCAGAAAAGTCCAAGGGATCAAGGCCATGCTTATGTTATCACAACTACTGAGGTAGAAGATCTGAAAGACGTAGTGGCAGGTAATTTAATGGTTTCCTCAAGATTAGAAAATGCTTTATTTGATTCTGTATCATCACATTGTTTCATATCTTCCCAGTTTTCTATGAAAATTAGATATTTGAAATATGATTTAACAAGGGAGTTTTCAGTCATAACTCCTAAGGGAAGTATCATTGCAACAATGTTTGTGAATTAGTTCACATTAGAGCATATAAATTTTCTTTATCTACTGATCTCATCATCGTACCCATGATTGAATTTGATATAATCCTTGGTATGGATTGGATTTCAGACTATGATGCGAAAATTATTTTAAGAAGAAGGAGTATATGATTTTTGATGATGGTGATAAAATACACCTTATCTATATAGAAGAATCATCACCAGCTGATTCTTATCTAGATCCACCCCGAGTAGCTCAAAAAATTCAATTTTCGGGGAGGAAGAGAAAGAAATAACTGTCAGTGAGGAAATGAATGTTAAATAGATGATGTGCCAATTGTGAATGAATATGTAGATGTGTTTCCAAAATATTTACCTGGACATCCTCCAGGACGATAAATTGAGTTTTCCATTGATTTAATACATTTTTAAGGCCTATATCGAACACCCCTTATTGAATGGCCACTGTGGAATTAGTTGAACTAATGAAACAACTAGAGTAATTGAGTAATAAAAGATTTATTCACCCTATTGTGTCTCCATGGGGAGCTTCTATCCTTTTTGATAAGAAGAAAGATGGGTCTATGAGGTTATGTATCGACTACAGGGATATCATTTCTATAATAATAATGAACAAGTATCCCCTACCTCGCATTGATGATTTATTAGACCAACTTCACGAAGAAAAATATTTTTCAAAGATTGACCTTCAATCTGGATATCTTGAGTTGTTTGTGAATAAGGAAGTCATTTCGAAAACAGAATTTCAAACCAGGTATGGGTAATACAAGTTTACAGTAATGCCTTCTGGGATGACTAATGAACCCTCTATTTTCATGGATCTAATGAACCTATTTTTCAAGGAATATCTTGATTACTTTGTAGTGGTATTTGTTGATGATATCTTGGTACACTCCAAAAGATACAAAGATCATTAAAATCAGTAGCGTATTATCCTGAAAACTCTGAGAAGACATGAATTATATTTGAAGTTTATCATGTTTGAATTCTGGCATATGGAGATTTCTTTTTTTGGCCATATTTTCTCTAAGGATGGAATTTTCATTGATCCTTCTAAGACCATGGAAATCCAGAATGGCCAGCACCGATGAGTATAACTGAGGTGCAAAGTTTTATTGGTTTATCTAGTTATTATCAGCGTTTCATCCATACTTTTTCCCGATTGGCTTAACCATTAACAAAGCTCACACATAAAGGGGTTGCATTTATTTGGACAGAAGAGTGTGAAGATTGTTTCATAGAATTGAAGCGATGATTAGTCAATGATCCTATATGGACTCTACCATCAGGGAATGATGGGGTTTTTATTTATAGTGATGCTTCAATGAAAGGACTTGGCTGTGACCTTGTGTAGAATGATAGGGTTATATCCTATGAATCACAACAGCTGAAAATTTATGAGAAAAACGATCATACTCATGATCTTGAGTAAGTATCTGTAATCATTGATTTGAAGATTTGGAGGCACGATCTCTATGGTGAAAAATGAGAGAATTATATTGATCATAAGAGTTTGAAGTATATTTTATCATTGAAAGAAATAATCGTGAGGCAAAGGAGATGTCTTTAAATACTCAAGGATTATGATTGTATGATAAACTACCTCCTGGGGAAGGCGAATAAGGTGGCAGATTCATTAAGCCGAAAGGATCATGGAGTTTTGAACAAAATGAGGCTTTAAAGGGATCCAATTTTCATGTATTTGGTAAATTTGGATTTGGGAATAACCATAGAAGGTGAAACATCAATACTTTTTCAAATGGTTTCCAAACCATCATTACTAGAAATGATAAAGAGTTCTTATACCGTTGATGATGAGTTTAAAGAGATGATTAAAGATGTGAATGATGGGATATTGAGTGAATTTGTGTATGAAGATGGAATTCTGAAATTTGGGAAGAGACTTTTTATTCCCAATATACCTGATATAAAAGTGGAATTGTTGGACGATGCCCATAATTCCAATATCTATACACTCCCTATGAGCACCAAAATTTATAGATATTTGATGGAACATTTTTTGTGGGACAACATGAAGAGGGAGATTGCTGATTTTGAGTCAAGACGTGCGGTTTGTCAACAAGTGAAATCATTAAGGAAATGGCCTGGAGGATTCATGAAACCTCTTCCCATACCTGAGTGGAAATGGGATAATATCATGACAGATTTTGTCATTGGACTACCAAAGACACCTAGAAGGAACAATGAAATATAGGTAATTATTGATCGTCATACCATGTCAGCACATTTTCTTTGTTATAAGGGAGGATTTGCCACTTGAACACCTAGAAATACTATATATTAATGAAGTTTTGATACTTCATGGAGTACCCATATCGATTGTTTCTGGTCGTGATCCATGTTTTACATCAAGATTCTGGAAAAGTCTTCAGAAAGACCTATATACTCAACTTCATTTGAGCACAGCCTACCACCCACAAACTAATGGACAATTAGAACAGACTATTCAAACCTTAAAAGACATGTTCACATCTTTTTCACTTGACATTCTTGGTATGTGGAATCAATATTTACATCATGTGGAATTTTCATATAACAATAGATTCCATTCATGTATTCAGATGGCACCATATGAAGCATTATATGGTAAGACATGTCGCACACCAACCTGTTGGGATGATTTTAGTGAAAGAAAACTCATACGCCCAAAACTGGTGGATTAAATGATGGAAAAGTTGAATGTAATCCAAAAACACATCAAAACAGCTCAGAGTAGGCAGAAGAGCTATACTGACAACCGAAGGAAGGAAATGGAGGTAGGAGATCATGTTTTCTTGGAGGTATCACCATGGAAGGGAGTTATATATTTCAGTGTGAAAGGTAAATAGAGTCCTAGATACATAGGACCTTTCAAAATTCATGAATGAATTGGGGCTATAGTTTATCATATGGAAATTCCACCAAGTCTCTCCAACATTCACGATGTGTTCCACGTGTCACTGATGAGAAATTACATGAATGACCCAACACATGTACTCACTTATGAGGAAGTAGAACTAGAACCCGATTTGTCTTATTGTGAAGAGCTCGTCCGGATTTATGATACCAGAGATCTAGTGTTGAGAAATAGAAAAACTCGTTTGGTCGAAGTTCTATGGAGAAACCATAAGATGGAAGAGGTAACGTAGGAACCTAACGAACTTATGATGAAGAACCACCTGACTCTTTTCATGTGGTAGTATTCTAGAAATTTCGAGGATGAAATTATTTGAAGTAAGGGAGAATGTAAAACCCCAAGCTTCTATGGTACGCTTCTCTTTGAATAATACAGTAGTGTGTGTTGTACGAAACTTTGAGTTCTAACACATCACAACTAATCAAACTAGCCCTTATGAATTGTAATACCTAATTTTAGAAGTTTTTTAAATTTTATCTTTCAAAATGGACATCATTTTTGTATTCATAGTATTTAAATTTCCTTAGGGTGGGTTTTTGGTACATTTCTGATAATTTCATATTTTTATGAATAGTGAAAATTAATAAATATTAATTAAAAACAACTTTTTTAATTGAATTAATTTATATTGATAAATTATACTTCTGGGAGATTTTAAAGTATAATTAAAATTTATTTTTACAATTTAATACCCTTTTGGTATTTTGATATAATTTTACATTCAAACTAGACATAAACAAGTGTCAATATTTTGATAGTTATTATTTCTAAAAAAACGCTCTTTGTTTTCACAACGGAAATTAATTTTCAATTAATTTCTGCCACTTCTGTTATTTGAATTTAGAAAAATGGATTCTATATTTAGAATCAGGATGTATAAATTGTGTAATTAGGTAAATTTTATTTTTAGAAATTTTAAATAATTACTTCGGTATATATTTTATCTACCATTGTTAAAGGGTAAATCCGATAAATAATTGTAAAAACTAATTTTATAATAATATTTAATTTACCTTAAACGTGTCCTAACCCTATTTTTCTATACATGTCCGACCATGGGATTCTATGTATCTATTTTGGGACCCCATTGAGCCACTTTTACGTGATAATGACACTTTATATTAAATAAGTTAAAGTAAAATACAAAAATGAGATAAGCATATATCTTTTAGAAAAACTATATTTACATAGGGTCATGTCAGTTATATTTTGGATTATAAATATTAATTAGGAATATAAAAATATTTTCTACATAATGGTATTTTTTTTGTAATCTATAGACATTGAAAAAATAAATTTACTAATTACAAAATAATGATGCATTATTTTCCTTATTAATGATAGAATCAAATAATTGGTATTATAAATGTTAAAATAAATATAATATGAAAGTTTTGATGACATAAAATAATTTTATTGGTTATTATGATATTTTAGGATTACTTAAATAAATTTGGTTAGACTTTATAATGTTTTTAATACTTTAACAAAAATTAATTATTAAATAGTGTCAAAATTTACATAAATGTGTTTTATATGAAAATATTATGTTATTAATTGATATTCTATTCCTAAATATCTATGGTTTGGCCAAAGTACTTACATAATGATAAGGGTATCATTGATGGACCACTTCTGGGGTCTCTTGGGAGTATATAGTATGTTTATTAACTATAAAATATAAAAATACAAAGAGACATGGTAAATGTCAAACTAATTAACTAAGAGATAAAACTAAAATAAAAGGTTAATATAGAGACCCAAACCTACCTACAACCTATTGGTTGAGTGGTTTTATACACATTGCCACCTTATCCTCTAAATAAATTAGTTTGGAGCCATTAGAAACTGAATATAAATTTGTTATAAAATAATATTTTATGATTTTCTTATGGTGCCCCTCACACCTTTTATAAAAGGGAACTCCACCTTCACTATAATTCACATCTTCAGAGCCTTTTGACTCGGCCAATCCCTACACAAAAATTCTCTAAACTTCTCTCACTTCAACATATAGTCCATAGTTTGATCATAATGATAACCTAAGGATATCTTTTGATCAAATCAAAAGGAAGAACCAGAAGAAGAAGTAATGTTTTCACCACCCACTTTCATGTTCCTTTCTTCTTCCACTTCCTTTATCTTGGTTGTTTCTTTTCTAAAATAATAACTCCAGTATCTTCTATATACTGTGATGATATTAAAAATATGGTACAACCAAATTCATTATTCTATCCATGTTTTGGATGAAAAGTCCCTATACGTGCGTTTGTATGTCTTACCGTCTCCACGTCCTGGTGTAATAGTTCTTCAAAACATTATTATTTGGATGATTATGATAATGATGTGTAATTAAATAATAAATATAACATGACAATGATTCTGTATATATGATATACCATCCAATTATATATATTTTTCATATCAAAAGAATGATATTTTCGCTCCTGCGTACGTACGGACCACCATCTCCAAGAACACGATGAGATTCATTCCCCATCGTATCCATTAAAGAATAATTTTCATATTATGGATAAAAACAATGGTTAAAAACATAATATCATTATCTATATGAATAATATACAATATATCCATAAAAAACATGGCTTACAAAACAATGAATATATATGAAAATGAATCGGTTAACACCCAAAACAACGATAATACAAAGATATTATTAAAAATTCCATGAGAAATGATCACATATGATATCATATTAATGTATATAATTATTGGATAATTTACTAAAAATTAATTCACCATTATATGGGATGTTAACCTACCCTCAACCAAGGAAAAGGTCAAGGTAAGTGTTTATATCAAAATCTCTTCATTATCTGAGGTTGTTTATACATAATTATCTACTAGAACCTATTTATCATCCACACCCATGTATCTTAAAAATATATTTCACATCATTATTAATATTTTATAGATTACGTGTTATAGTCATTTATACCCTTTTTCAATTTTTCTAAGATGTTTAAAAAGGAATCTTTCCGTTGTTTTCCAAACAAGGTCCTTTTAACCTTTTCGATAAAATAAAGGTTTGAATGTAATTTTTTAACGTATACGATGGGTGAGCCTATTTTCCACGGTAATAAAATAGTCGAAGATTCCCTTATAATATTATAAGAATATTTTCAAATAAAATTTTTTCTTTAATTATTATGTGACTTTTAAATGATTTAAAAAAAGAGATAATTCTATCAAATAATTTTGTGTTCATCTATGTAAACATCCTTTGAGGGATTTTAAGCTTATTTGAATTTGATTTATTATGATACAAAACATCCATATTCTATTTAAGGGTTTTTGACATGTTTGACTGTGGATGTGTTATTTTTCTACCATTCATGGTTTATGGAGAATGTATTGACATTTCATAGGCTAGTTTTAATACGAATGTTTATGTTATGCTTAAACCTATTCATATGAGAAATTAAATGGACTTAATAAGTGAATGGTGGATCCCGCTATAGCTTCTCAATGCATTGGTAGGTCTCATGAGACAAACTAGTGTCTGGGCACAAGGCCTTGAAAAAATCTTATTTGTAGTCTTGGCACAAGGCCTTGACTATTTGTTTATGATAGCCTGGTATTATGTATTCCATTATTATAAAAGTGGCTATTGATATGGAATTTGGTTATTTAACTAGTAGAATATACATTTCCTTAAATGGTTATACATATTGATGAATGTTTCTGCCATATTTTTATAATTACTAAGCATATGAGATCACCCCTTTATATGTTTATTTTCCAAGGATGTGATGAAAAATTTATGAATGACCTGCAGGGATAGTATGAGGGGATATGAGTGTGGTATATGGAGACAATATGGTTGTCTTAATTTTTTTTATATGATGTAATTTAATACATATGAATGTATATAGTGATTCCAAGGCGACTAATCTAATAGGTTATTCTAGACTTGATCTTTTGTGATCATGCCAATATTATGTATTAATGCACCGAATCTATGTAACTGGTGTCGGGGTGTTACATTACGATTTTCTAATACCTGATAAACTCTTCACATATACATTTAGTATTGATAACTCACTCATAATGACACAAATCCCCATCATTATCCTGGGTTCAATAATGTAATGGGAGCCCACCATATATTTTATCATTCATTAATAAATAATTGATCTCTAAAAACAGATAGTCTATTACCCTATTATTATGGGATGAGATTATGATTTTCAGATGTTAGAGTAAACATAACACTATAATATTATACATCATGGATTAAAATAGAAAAAAAGTTAATAATTTATAATTATCAAATTTCATCTTTCATAACATGGGACTTTTTTTTCTTACCCAATACAAATTTTTTAGATTTCAACATCCCCAAATATTATACCATGTTAAATTTCACTAAATCAAGTTATTTAATCTTTATCATCTATTAATATATTAGGCCAGTCTTTGAAAATATGAAATTAAGAAAGTGAATCTTAGAATACACCATAAATATTCATCCTTATAGATATTTGTTATGATATTATAATGAAGAAAATAGTTGAAAACAAATCAAATATTTCATTATGTAGTTTGACTGATCCATTCCATGCTTCCATAACATATACATGACTAATCACATATATATAATTTATAATTCACTTTTCTTATATCATTATTAATATAAGTACTATATATTCTCATTACATGACTCTTGATTGTCAAAAAAGTGTGTTTATTTCAACATATCCATTTTCTATTGAAATTGTATCTTCTATAGACTAGATCATTTTATATTCATCCCATTTTAAGCGTGTTATGTCATCGATTATTCACATCCTCAAATGTATTGAATGAATATCGTTTTGTATCCTTGAAATGTGGAATTTAAAAATATTTAAACAAATATATTTATATTCCCATTATTGATTTTATTATTAACTCATAAGGTCCACTATTATAAAATATTACAATATCAAATTCCCTAAGAAGAATTCCACCCTAATCATAGAGTTAAGCATCATTATTGTAAAATAAATCCAATCTACTTTTAGTTAATAAAACATTATACATAGTAATATAACATGATATTCCCTATTTAGAAGAATTCAAAAATAATTTCAACATATATAAAATTTATATATTCATGAAAAAGATATGAAATCCTATTATTTTTGGATATGAATTTTTTTTACCCATCACACTTTGAATCATAAATAGAAAATTAAATATTCTATATCATCCCAAAAATTATTTCTTAGGAATGATATTTTACAAAACATGTAATTATGATACCAAATATATAAAATATCACCATAAAAACATGGTACCACTTTTCTAGTTACAAATTTATTTAATTTGAGAATGCGGATACTATTTTTTGATATTCAGATGATTTATCCTTTGTATACTGACACATAGTAATAATATTCTATAATAATTCATAGTAATAAAAAATAGAATATTATTATAATGTTTTTTGGGGAAAGGACCCCTTCAATAAAATTACTCAATCTATATTAATATTTCTCTCAATATTGATAGTAATATATAAACAAAATTGAATTGTTATGGTCTGTGAACTCTAAACTATGTCAATAATAATATTAACGTCCCCTTTGGAAACAAAAATGATAATTAGCTTAGAAAATCAACCTAAAAATATATATAATTTAATAAAATAATAAATCAATGTTCTCCTCATTATCATATATAAAAAATAGAGTACATTATATTCATAAAAACCAAGATATGAATTTTCATGTCCAATATAACCATCATAATATTTATTTTTTCTGAAGAATGATACAACAATCTCTACAAATATTATTTAAAAGGAACTCGCCCAAATATATATAATCATGTTACTATTAATTATATCTTATAAAACCACTAATACATACAAAAATCTTTAGAAACATACCTATGACCATGTCACCTAGATACCCTTTCGACTAAAACACTACTATATGGGCTTCTCATTATAGTTTTCAACATGTGATCGCATATTTTATAATTAAATAAAACTGATAAGTACAAATATAAATATAATTCCATTACAATGGTTAAGATCATTGATCCTTTCTATCAATAAAAAACCAACTGTATGTTTATCACTTTTTATATCCATATAGGTTTTTTTGATCATGTATTACATAAGTATATTATGTTATAGGTCCTTATGAAGTTTAAATTTTTAACTAATAATTAGTAAAAGAAAAAAATGGGATTTATTTTGAATATTATATTTAACCTTTGGTAATGATTTTATTATTTTTAAATCAACTAGAATTTCATTATATAAATAAATTTTTTAAATGAAGTAATTTTTTTGAGGGATTATATTTAAATAACATAAATTACTTCACCAAAATAAGTATGACATCATTATTGTGTCCAAAATGGGGAATTTCATATCATTGATTTATATGATATGTGAAATAATATTATTAAATACAAAAAAATGTTTAGGAATAAATTAACCCAACAAATTATGTTTTAAAAATTTATTATTATTATTATATATAATTTTCATGTAGAAATAACTATATGGTTGTGTCATTGCGTTGATATTCGATAATTATGATGATGTTGATTATTTTATGATTCTAGATAATTTTTTAGAACCAGTTAGTTAGTCTTAATGAATTGTTTTAATTTATGTATATTTAGAGGTTTTAATTGTATTGTTTATGATATATTAATTTATAATGAATAAGATCTCTTCATTTAATTTAAATAATTAAATATATTGGAAATTAAGAAAAAATATTTCATATTCCACTCTCCCTTTAAATAACGAATATTTTTTTATTTATATTTTAGGTAATATGGAAGTACGACAAATTCACATAGAGGAGAAGAATTTAATATAATCTGAAAATGAATGAATATTTTGGGAATGTTTCTTAAACCGTATTGTTCATGTCTTCTTATATTAATTATGTATCCCTAGTTTTATTTAATTTAATCCAGTACTCCTCATAATAAAATTATATATAATATAATATTCTATGTAATTATTAAATTATTAATATTTTTAATATAATAAATTTCATTTCAGTTTATAAAATAATAACATTAGTTATATAAATAATTTTTTTAAATTATCTGTATTTTGTTCTATTAATGAATTTTTAACCAAAAATAAACTCATGTACTGGTAATGTAATAATTTGAGACTGTTATTTTTAATTATATATTTTTATTTAATCTAAAAAAGCTATTAATAATATCATTGTTTCGATTTCATAGAGTCTAAATTGTAATTCATGTCTAGAAACATTCATTTTTTCAATTAATATTTTTTATCTACATTTCAAAACATGATAATGATTTGTTGTTTCCGTTAAACTATAAATCCATAACGAATATTTTTTAAATGAAACATGATAACATTTATAAATATTCAATTACATAATCTCGCTATAAAAAATAAATATAAAGGAAAAATAATGAGATTTTAATTGATGGAATAATTTTAAAATGGATTATATTTGGTTTTTTATTAATTTATTAGAAACATAATTTTCGATGAATTTAGTTCATAATAAAATAATATTATAAGGGAATAAATTATATTTTTTCAAAAAATAATCATATTATTTTTATGTTTTTTATTTTCTGCTAATGATTCTCCCTGTGGAGACATGAAAGGGGTTGATTTTATAATTATATTATAAATAAGTAGTTATAATATTATTAATAATATATTTTTGGATGTATTATCATTTCATGAAATGATGATAGTAAAAAAAATTTTTATGGATTTGATTTATCATTACCATGAAATATGACCGGGTCATGGGTTGTTGGACATCCCATCATCCAAAATTATTTATTTTATGTTCTTATTCTACAAACATTTCTCTACACACGATTATTTGATGTGCTCAATTTTATTTTTATAAATTATTTCATGGAAATTTGTAAAATTACTATATAATGATAAAAATGATTTACGTGAGGTGTGATTGATATTCTAATTAAAATAATCTAACCATATAGTTGGGGAATGACTATAATGTGTAGATAACATGAAAATAGTTTAAATAAGATAATAGTTTGAAACAATGATTTTTTATACATAAAATGCAATTCGCATTAATAATGTAACTATATTACTGTGAATAATATATATGTATTCAATATATTGACATGTAATGTAGTACCGAAAATGTATCACTACATGACTTGAAGTTAGTGGCACTATGATTAGAAGAAAATAAAATACCACATGCCATGTTCCTTTTCATGTCATTTTCTTTATTGGTGGAATGGGTGACATGTAATTTACATTGTGTACATTAAAATTTAATATACAAATCCCATATTCCATGTGGTCCACCACACCTATCTTGTATATTATAGTGTATCATTGTAAAATAGATATATTCTATGAATTATGTTACATGAAATAGTCTATATTAATTACACACACCGTAGTATTTAGAAAGAAATTATTCCATGTGTACCTCAATATACATTTTTTCTACCTAGGAATCAAATGAGTTTGGAGAATTTATTAAATTTAAATCCTTCTAATTTGATCCTATACATTAAGTACCCTTTATGATATATAATGTACATTGATTGATATATCCCTACAAATGTTATTTTGTATGTCTTCTATTTTTTGTAAATATAAGTAGATCATTTCTCAAAAAAATTCTATATAACATAATGGTAATTATTAAATCATCATTTGAAATTTATATTTGATTCCTTATAGCTTCATATCATCCAAATGATGATGAAATGTGAGGGATGATTATTAGTGTATCCAAGTGGATTATAACCCTCTAGAAGAATATCTATTTTAATGGAATGGGTCATCATTATAAGTAGTTTATCATTTGTCCCTAAAAAGGTGAGATATAATGTTTTCAACAAACATGGAGATAGTACCCATGATATATGATGATAACTACACATACATGTGCACCTATCCACCATTCAGTTCAGTACTCACTCAAATTAGGTTCTTTTCAATAAGGAATTGGTGTCATTTATTATTTCAACAGAGGGGTTTGGAATGAATTTATTTTAGGTAATTAATGATATTTGTTTTATTAAATATCTTGATTAATCCAGGTTACATTCAAGTGTTAGTATTTCACAGTACTAATTCATGGATATTAACATACCTTGTTGTCATATGGGAAAATCTAACTCTATAGTTATTGAGTTTTGATGAGACGATGTCAAGGACTTATAATACGATGATTATAAGTATTTTATAATATCCATGGATTTCATGAACACTTTAACTATTAGGATTTGAAATATGTTTTTTGTGCATTATCATTTTTACCCTAGATTTCAAATAAGTTGTAACATGTTAATGGATAGTGGCTACCATACAATCAAGTTTCTCTATAGAGTTTAGTGTCCATGAATAAATTTAAATCCTGATTACTCATGGATTTGATCTGATATTTGGTGAAAAGAGATATAACTATTTCCTTTTGAATCATTTAAATTTTTTTTGGTGTTTTCCTTATTAAGTCCATGCATGTCTCTTATAAAATAAAATTCAGGATGACTAGTTTTATTGGTTATGATATGCATTTTATAATAATCATAATTGGTATATTTATAACCATTAATTCATGATAATCACACCAAAAAATGTTTTTAATTTGAAGATGAATAGTAATTCGGATATGGGGATTCTAATCAGTAATTTAGATTAGTTTATTCATAATTTATTTATTGTTATGAGTGGGTGAAGTCTGTGACGAAATCATTGGTATCAATACCTTGAACATGACTTCTTTTTTGATAGTGAATTGGGTTTTTTGTTATGTTTATTCCCACTTGTAATGAGATTATAAATCCATTACATATTACATTTTCGCTATGTTCTAATATCGTGTTAATTAATCATCAACTTACTTTGGAAGGAGGGGTTAGTGGAATTTAAATAATTGTACATATAATCATTAAATTGATCATTTATACTAAGGTTTATATATGGTTATTTTATATATATTTTGTTATATGTATATTTACACTTTTTATTGGATAATACCTTATAAATATGATTATGACATTGTATTTATAGTTGCAGGCACATAACTCATAATGGCATCCTTGGGTTGGAAAACTAAGAATATCATAATCGTAAGAGGTGTATTAGTAGTTATTATAAGGTTATTAATGTTTCATAGTTATTTTAATATGTCCCACACGAGTCATGTGGTTTGAAAAATAATACTATTTATCTTTTCCTCGTGCATCATAGTGGTTGACTATGGTCATCTCACATGAGAAGCGTCATTTATTTTTCACATTCTTATTCTAATACACCAATAATATTCCTATTTTGATGATTTTATTATTTTATATCATAGTTAGATATTATAAATATAACATGCAATCAATACAAAATTGTTTTAAGGATGAAATAAAATGTTATTTTGTTTGTTGGATCATGATTCCTAACATTATCCAAGATTCTTGATGAAATTTAGTTTCATAGAATAATTATAAAATATCAAGTGAGGATTAAAATAATTTTATTTACTATTTGTATTACCTACTGTATATGCAAAAAAATTCCATTATATAATCTTGGTTGATGAAATTATTCAATTGATATTGTGGAATCATTTTAGGCTTGGCTTAATTATATATAGATTCATCAATTAGATAGCTCAAATACATCAATCTTAGTGCTTCTATTCTTTGTAATTAAATGGATAATATTTTAAAAAATGAAATGGTGTGAGTTTACTGTCATTATCCTGGTGTAAAATCAACAAACCTACAAACTTCACCCAAATTAATAAAAAACATAAAAAAATGTAAATAATGAATATAATTCAAGTACACTCAATCCTCAATTAATACATATACATTGGTTATTACAATATTTCAATGTAACGTTGGTCACAATAAAAAATATTTGAATATGATAATGAGTAAAATAAGTTATTCATAAACAGATAGTGAATGAGTGACACAAACAGGGGATGAAACACATCAATTAACAAAATATGATATATTTAAATACAATAGATAGTAAAATAAAAATATCACAGTGGAAATAAAATAAAACTTATAAATACATGGAGGCTGTAATATTTTTGGTAAATACCTTAGTCCATTGTCCCTTATCAAAGAGACATCACATATGTATTCAGAGAGGGACAATTATTCTCTTCTAGATTTATTTTTTTATTTAAGTGTATCTTTTTGACTTTTCTATTCCATTATTTTTTAATTTCATAAACTATTTATAAAATATTATTTTTTAAAAGTGTGATGTTGATAGTATATTTACAATACATTAATTAAAAACATATTACATTTTATCATAACTACATCATGACATATGGATTAGAAAAAATAAATGAATATTTCATCATTACAATTTTCATACTAAGTATGTATAAGATAAATATAGTACTCATAAAAATGTATAGTAAAGTAAAAATACCATGATTATAATACAAATCATGGGTATTATTTCTATCATAGGAATAATTTAATCGATTAATAATAAACTAGTTTTTGTTTTTTGTAATGACCAAATATTAATAATCAGATTAAAACTATATCGATATAAATCATACTTAAACACATAATTATTATCATCAATAAAATTTTATTTTATTTCATATCTATAAAAGATGACTATTATGTAAGGAAATATTTTAATGACAACAATTTCCATGCATTAGGTGTTGATTAAAATGATTTCAAAATTTTAGTTATCATATAACCATTGGAGTTCGAGGTGTTCAGGTCCTCAAGAAAATAATTGAAATCATAATACCATTAGAGATTTAGTTGACTGAAAGAATTAATAACTATAAATAGTAAATCATTTGATCATTATAACACATGTGTGACATACAACACTATGTAGGAGATCTTTTGATTTTTAATCTATACGAGAGATCTGATGCTTTAAAATATTATTTACCGGTTTCTATTACTATTAATCTTAGAGTTTATTTTGATGTTTACATCTATGATTATTGTCATTATGATTAATAACATATGAGGATACAAAGATAAAATTTTATCAACATGAATAATGTATTTCATTAATATCAAGAAAAAATCTAATCCATTGGATTAAGGGATTATATTATAAGAAAACATAGGATCTGAATACTTTATTGATCAAGGGATTATATAGATAAAAATAAAGAATATGATCATAATATCAAGGGATTATACATCCATAATTTCAAGAATGTAAAAATGAAGGGTCCATTTCCAAAGTTTTCTATATACACTTCTCTTTATGTTAAAATAATTCTAAAGCAATTTTTGTAAAAAAATTACATGTCTTATTTTTTTATCTTCTAATTAATAGAATGATTTTTTTGTATTCATCATTATATTTGTATAGAAATTATCATAATTGATTTTTTTAACAATTATATTTTATTTGTAATATGATTTTATTTTCATTATAATAGAATCAAAATTCAGTGTTTTTTATTGATTTATCAGTGCCTTTGTGATTATGATAACTTCTATAAATATTATGACATATCGTTTTTTATTTTGAATCAGACTAAATGATTTATAACCTATGGATTATATATCTGAATCATCTAGACTATGTTTAACAACCCAAGATTTTAAAAAAATGAAATGCAATAAATAATAAGCCATTATGAAACAGAAAATTGTATAAAGATATAGTTATAAAAAATCTGTTAAATTTTTTTTTGTTAACTTCTTTGTTTTAAATTTTGAAAAAACGGTAAACTACAGTTGTGATCAGTATGTTATTCAGAGTTTGATAAAACAAACATCATTTTTGGTGTATAGTAAAAAACACAGATTAATATTACTATGAATTGAAATGTGATCATATTTAATATTAAATTGTATTTTTATTTTATTTTCTTTTAGATTTAAGACAACAACATTTTGATTAACTTATCAAGATGAGATAAAATGAGTTATTGTTTTTAAATTGTTATTTATGAATAAAGTTTTATTTTATTTAAAAATTAAATGAATAATATTTAGAAAACCCTTTTAAATAAAATGGTTTTCATTTTCGAAAACTACACATAGAAAAAAATTTATGGTTTTTATTTGGTATTTTCTAATATTCTTGATTTTTTTTATAAATATTCAAATTTGATAGATTACCATATATTAAATTTTTTCTATTAAGTACACTTTTTTTCATCATAGATGATTTAATACAACTTTTTTAAAACTCACATGATCTAATTTTTTTTATCACAATAATGAGTAATATCCATTGTATTTGACAAAAATATTAATATAATTATTAAAATAATGTAAATTCCATCCTATCATTCACTGTAAATACCACCCTCAGGACTCTCATCAAGAAACACCTATCCAGCCTTGATCATGGTCTATATCTAGACAAATATCCTCCCTAAGGTGCTTCCCCATGTCCATGATTTACAAGTCTCACTAATATTCCAAAACCAAAGGCCATAAGGGGGATCTCAATGAGGAGAGATCAATAGGTAAAATACTCTTTCATTTTGATGTGTTTTATTTTCAATTCAATTATTTTCATATACTCTATACCCTACCATTTTCCCAGAGGTACAAGATCTCTGTAACTCTATATATTCCTAATTTTATCTTTTTCATGTAATATTTTTTACAATTTTCTTCATCACCTCTTCTGATATTTCGAAAAAAATAAAATAAATTTTCGTGACATGTCATTTACCAAAATTATGGATGATGTGCTTTCAATTTCCATTTATTACTTAATTAAAGACTATAAAACCATTTTAATGGTTGAAAAATAATTAACCTTTTATGTTGTAACCTAATTTTTGTTCTGGAATGAACTTCTATTTCTAACCTTAAATTTTATAATGATTTAAGTTCATGATTATCGAGGAACCACCAAAAAAGATCTTAATAAACATCATTAATGTTTCATCTAATTAATAATCATAATATATGATAAAAAATTATTTATTTACCCTTCTATATTCTGGAAGAACTTTAGTACCATTTCATTTCTCATCTTGAATTTCATTTTCATACAACAACAAAATCAATAAAAATTATCCATGGAAATCATGTAATTAATGCACCTAAATCAATGTAAAGAACAAAATACTAATAACTAAAGGGTGAAATGATGTTAAAAAATAAATATATAAGGTGTTATAAGGATGAAAATGTTTTTTAAAAATACTATTTACACTTTTTTAACTATTATACAGGAGGTTTAAACAAGATATACGAAAACCCCATTGTAAGGGAATTCTTATCCCAATTTCCATTATTTACTATAACCTTCTACTTCATTAATTATGTGGTATTAAAAATTTTATGTTGTAAATATTTTTTATATTATGTTGAATTATATATATTTACTCTTTATATACATATTATATCAACAATATGAAGTCAAATAACAGTTATATGAATTTTTTAAGTGGATTATATTTTAAAATCGTCTATTAAAATTCTATTATACAAAATTAAAAAGAATTTTTTATGAAATTATTAATGTTGTAGGATTTTGTTCATGTCTGAAAAAGTTGTTTATGATGAATGGTGGGACTAATATCTCTGTCCAATGAATTAGGTATGTGTATGTCGGAGGTCGTCTATACGGTTACTCCAATATTTACTTCGATGGTTACACAATAAGGTATCTTTGAGGGTTAAATTGTAAGGTATATGTGATGGATACAAATTATAAGGTATCAGAGCGGGTTACCAGAATATATATGTATTTCCTCATGATAACATTAAGGATCTATTTTTTTCATTATGTTTTGTGGTAATCTCAAGTAAATCTCATGTTTTACAAAGTAAGTATATATGGGTGAAAAGTATGTATTTTTTAAAATGATTTCATATGTATAAAAGTATTCATGGAATACGGTTTTATTTTAATTTATTTATATATCCCTTTTGGGTTTTTCATGGTCACCCATGTTTTTAAATGATTTTTACCATATATATGGATTTGTAAGAAAATTATGAAACCCAAGTTAATTTTTATGAATATTTTTCAACAAAATATTGTTTTATATGAAATATTCTATATTTTGGATTAAATGGATACTATTTGGGTGGTATCTAATCTATACAAATAAGAAAGGTTATGTATTTATTATCCCCCAACAATCAAAAATTCTAAACATGAAAAAAATACATAAAATGAAAGGAAGTGAGTTCTTGGATAAAATTCAATATTAAATAATGTAATAAAGTCGGATCTTTATAGTTGGTATAAATGGATGATTAAGATAACATTAGGTGTTATGATTAAGAAAATAGAATAATAGAAATGATATTTAGACTATGCTAAACTTGTTATGATATATAATTTAATTATGAACATGTTTATTCAACTACAACTTTTTGAATGTTTTTTTGAAGAAGAAACATGGAATCTGAAGTGGAGAGGCACATACAGAATGATATTCTTCAGAATATGTAGCTTGTAATGGAGGTATTGGAACCAGTTAGTTTGTGACATTAAGGGCTCATAAGACATAGGAAATAAAACATCTTGGGATACATGAAATAAATGGTGGTAGAGATACATTAAGGGCTCATAAGACATAGGAAATAAATGGATGTACGGATTGAAATTGGGTAGTTTGGGACAATATGGATTCTAATTTTGGGCTGGAAGGGATAGTGAATTATCAGCGTTTTCAGATACTGAATGGGCTAGAGATGTATTGAAATTAATGTCCAACAGTGGTGGATCATTTTATATTGGTAGAAATGTATTGGATGGTCGATCAAGAAATAAGAAATTTCTTCTCTTCTTACTACTGAAGTTGTGTTTATCTCTGCTATAAATTCATGTACTCAACAACTATGGATGAAGAAACAACTGATAGATTTTTGTGCTGAGGTGAAATAACCTATAATGGTTTATTGTGATAACAAGACTGTAATTGGTCATACAATGTATCATGTTCAACATTATTGTACAAAACAAATTGAAATAAGATATCACATTATCAAGGAAAATTTAGAACAATGCATGATTAAAAATGATCATGTGGGAACTGATGAGAAGGTGGTTGATATCCTGACTATGCCATTGTAAACAGTTGTGTATGTGAAACATTAGTTGAACCATAGTGTCCATCCACCTCCCATTACATATGGAGGTTACATGATTCCCCAATCCTTTGTTGTTTTAGCTGTATTAATTTGTATTGTGGAAGTGATTACATTTTATGGGGGAGATAAGATCCATGGGAAGTAAGTTATCAGCTCTACAATGGATGATTATCATCATTTGGGACTATTCCCAATGGGGGAGAAATGGATAGAATGCGTTGTATATGGATGGGAGAAGATAGAGAGAATCATTAATGAATATGGAGATAATAGTAAAGGAAGAAATAAATTCCTAATAATACAATTCATGTCCTCTATCTTGTTTTCAACATTGAGAATTGCTCACTTAGACTTATAGTTATGGCTGAGTAGATTCTTGTGCATCGGGTTTTAATAGTGGCTGGTTCTTTTTTAACACTATCTGGAGATTTCCAACAAACCAAAAGGGGAGATTTTTGGAACCATGGATGTTATTTGCTCGAAATTATGAATGGTTTGTGTTTGTTGATAGTACTCACATGGAAGACCAAGGAGATTACAAGGAAAGGTATCATATAGTTTAAGACAAATACTGTATTGAATGAGCAATCATTTTTCAGTCTTTGTAGAATTTTTAGGGTTTAAATTCGAAAAATGGAGAAACATGTTTTGTGCAATGGATGGTGAACAAAAGATATGATGTGTGTGAAAAAGATTGGTTTTTTTCATGAAATATTTAATATGTTTTTTACTACATAGGTGCAAGACATGTTTCAGGATCTGTGCGTTCAAAAATGGAAAAGTAATAAAGTAAAAAAGAAGATGATATTTCATGAAAGGGTTTGCATTCCCAATGTGACATCAAAAGGTGTTTTTCATGCTCTTGCCGAATCTTGCGTGCACCGATGAAAATCAGTCGGGATCCTGCAAGTAGAGTCATCAAGGGCTTATACATATGTGGAAAAGTTATGGATGTAAGCCTTCCGTGAAATACTTCTGTTTTTTTGGATGAAAATTCTTCATCTGAGATAATGAATCAAATCAAGGGATGTTTGTAGAAAACAAATATGAAGGAATATTTCAAATTTATCCAATGAACATCAAATCTTACTAGTGTTTTAATAAGCTCTTAAGGAGTATTTTGGAAAGCAATGATTTTAAGATCATTGAAGACAAAACACCAAATGATTTAAATAATTCATTTTTTGATGAGATAGAAGATGTGAAGAATGTAAACATGGTGTAAAGGAAAATACAGAAATAGAAGAAGGTGTAGAAAAACTCCCAGGAGTCACATCATGATGTTAAATCGGAAGAAGAATAAGACGTTGAAACAATATCTAGAGAGAATTAAGTTGAACTTCATAGGATGAATTGATGATTATAAATTAATCAATCCAACATCATTGTGATTGGACTAAACCCAAAAAAATGTGGAGAATGAGAATTAATTCACAATCATCATTCTAATTTACAGTGGAAACATCCTCATTTTAAAAGGCTTGAAATGATGAATCATGGGAGAATGTTATGAATGAAGAGTTTGATCAGATTTACTAGAATCATCCTTGAGATCTAGGAAAGAGATATTATGGTCGTCATGTGATTGATAGAATGTGGATTTTCTAGAATATGTTTCATGAGGATTGATGTGTTATCAGAAACAATGAATGAATAGTATTTAAGGATATTAACAGATTGAAGGTGTCGATGTTGATGAATCTATTTCACCAATGGCTATACTGAAATCATTCAAGATTTTTATTTGTCTGGAAATTTAAAATGGATATAAAGTATATCAAATGGATTTCATGACAACATTCATAAATTGTGTTCTCAATGAAGAAGTCAACATCGAACAACCAGTGGGTTTTATTCTTGGTATTGATGAGACAATGGTTTTCAAACTATGTAGAGCACTATATGGCATAAAATAGTAACCATAGACATGGTACTGAAGTCTGGAATCTTATTTCAATAAGATTAATTTAAAAAAAAGAGGAGTATATCACTATATTTATATAAATAATTCTTCAAATGAATATTACATTGTTCTAGTTTACATTGATGACATTATAATTGGAGGAAGTAGGAATAAAGCAGTAGATGAATTCTCCATTCACATTAAATATGAATTTGAATTGTCTATGATTGGTGATATCACATATTTCTTTGGTATTAGGTGATTCAAAGGAAGGATTACACTTTCGTTTCTCAGGAAAATTATGAATGAGTGCTAGAGAAAAATTTAATATACATAACTCAAAACAAATGTAAACCCTTATTGTGGTGGGAACCAAACAAAGAATTCCTGAAGATGGAACCTTTTAGACACCACACTATACAAAATGATCATTGGGAGTATATTGTAATAGATTTAAACATGGCCAATCATTGTTTTGTTAACTTTCTTAGCATCCCGCTTTCTGAGTAATCCGAATAAAGAACATATGACATTAGTAAAAATAATCATGAGATACATTCATCGTATTCATAATTATAGGATCTACTTATCTGCAAAAAGATATAATGAATTAATAGTGTTTTTAGATGTTGAACGAGCTGGAGATGTAGTAGAATTAAAGTCCACCAATGCTGGAGAATTCTATATTGGGTTGAAATGTGTTGGCTGGTTGAGAAATAAACCAGAAATGACTTCTATTATTACTAATGAAGCTGAGATTATCTCCGCTACAAAGGCATGCACTCAACTATTATAGATGAACCAATAATTGATAGATGTTTGTGTTGAGGTGAAACAAAAAATAATTATTTATTGTGATAAGAATATTGTAATTTATCTCACAAAGTATCATGTTCGGAAATCTTGTACATAACATATTGAAATCGGATATCACTTTATCAAGGAAAATATTAAACAATACATGATTAAAATAGATCATGTGGGAACTGATGAGAATGTGGCTGATATCCTGACCAATCCACTGTTAATGGTTGTGATTGAGAAACATCAGTTGGAACTCAGTGTTCATCCATCTCCCAATACATAATGAGGTTTCAAAATTCCCCATTACCCGGTTGTTTTGAAAGTTTTAATATGTTTTGTGGAAGTGTTTTGGTTTAATGGGAGAGATAAGATCCACGAGAAGTACGTTTTGATCTATAAAATGGATGATTATCAGTCTTTGGGTTTATTATAAATGTGGGAGAAATAGATTTAATGTGGTGTCTCTTGATGAGAGAATATAGATAGAATCAAGGATGAAGATGTATAGAATAGTAAAGGGGGAACTAAATTACATAGAACACAATTTATGTCCTCTCTCATGTTATATATATGACAAAACAGATTTTTATTACCACTTAAACATGATTTATTACATAAAACTTCACTTGATACAAAACAGAAGATCGACAAGTTTAGTGAGTTTTGGGCTTAGGATCATTACATAAAAACATGAAACATGAAATACAACATCTTTGTCGAAAAATTCCTTTATATGACCACTACATTCCCTCATAGTTGGAAATGCATGGGATAACGTGAGGACATGCATAAGAAAAGGGTGAGCTATAAATCCCCATAAGGGAATACCCATGGAATAACATGAGGATTACAATACATTTTAGACTTTAGTTATATTAATAGATCATAAGAGATACATGAACATGAAGGAATTATAAATCATGATAATCATAACATGGAAATGTGGAAACAACACTTAATATGGAATTAGCATGAGCCAAGTCTCATTGAATATA
The DNA here is from genome assembly GCA_963277665.1 of Viscum album. NCBI lineage: Eukaryota > Viridiplantae > Streptophyta > Magnoliopsida > Santalales > Viscaceae > Viscum > Viscum album. Next base: position 1,860,251,126 of record OY728142.1, on the reverse strand, counting down.
TAGAATGAGTAAATCCTCATTGCACATGAAGCACGAGTAAACCCTCATTTCACTTGAATTATCATGAGTCAACACAAATTTCACATGACGTATCATGATACTATAGTTTACCCTATGCATTGGAGCGCTATAAGGGTGCACCCTTCTTAAACATTTCATTTCATGCAAAAATGTGCCACATGGATCATAAAACAAGGATTCATAAAACATAATCATTTATTCCATGATAAAGGAATGTGGAATTAATACATGAAACTTTATAATAAATATGTAAATGTGCATAAATGTGAATACCCTTGATGGATAAATGGGAATGGTATTCACTACACAATGGCATTGACTTAGAAAATCGGTGAGATTTTGACAGCGTAACCGCGTGACATAAGAATTCATAAAAATGGTTTATGAGAGATAAATGGGTTCCTCATCATATTTACATGTAATGGACAGTATGTAGGTCATATAGATACATGTCCCAACAATTGTAATGGAATTTAGTTTCATGATACCAAAGTATTACTTGAATGTAAATGAGGGGAGAGAAGATCCTTTCAGAATTTCGGCATCGTAACAGGTGTACATGGGAGGAATTTAATGAGAGAGAAAGGGTTTCCCATCATTAAATAACAAATAGGGAAGTATGAGGGATGTGCAAAACCATACCGCAACATTCATAAGTGAAATTAAAAGGGAAAAACAACTAAAAGAAAATTGGAAAAAAATGAGAATGGAATAAAAACCCCTTACTTGGAAGTGTGCTTCCAAAGGCTAGATAGAGGATTGTGAGAGGCTTCTTGGGAGCTTGGGGTACCTTGGGAGGATTCTAGAGAGAGTAGTGAAGAGGTTGGACGATCTCCAAAGGCTTTGAGTGAGGAGGAAGTGGGAGCTTGGTGGGATTGTATAGGAAAGGTGAGGGAAATCTTTATTATTTAGTTTTGGGTCCCCTTACATTAAATTAATCCAAACCACAAACCATCCCATGGATTTTGCCCATGGATTTTGGAAAAGGGAAGTGGAAAACAATTTTTTATTAAGGAAATTTCCGAACATCATAAAATAATAGAGTTGTTTATGTGGAGGTGAGTCACACTCCCATGGAAATTATTTTAAAAAGACAAGGTGTTAAATAAGTCTTGAAGGGTCCATTAATGCATTGAAAAGTAAGTAAAAAAACCTAAAATCACCTTATTTTAATGTGAGGCATATATTTTCTGAACAGAAAGATTATAGTATTTTATTACATTACTATTTGGTCATTATGATGTCATAAAACACATTATATATTTAAACGGTATTTAATTTTCACCCAAAAATTTGACTGTATCAAAAAATTATGAAAAATTCACCATTGGATACTTTTGACGACTTGATTCCTGAAATAACTTTTATTTTATCTAAATAATTTTCTAAATATGCTAATTTTGACTTTTAAAATAAAAACTGACATTTATCGAAAATTCAACGATTTTGACAGAAATGGATTTCAAACCTTAATAAAATTTATAATTGCATTCATAAAATTATAAGATCGTTTATATTTTATAAAAATTAATATAATAATAATAATAATATTTTAATAAAATATTATTTAATTCAAAAATCCCTTAATTTAAAAAAATTGAATTATTAATTTAATAATAACTAAAAATACTATTTGTACATTAAAAATTATATACAATGTATCGATAATGAGAAGATGTTATTTATATTATTATATACAAAAATAATATACATGAACATAGTACTAGCGATTTGTTACAAAACCCCTTAAAACAGCCGCATAAGACCTAAGGGTATGGTGTGCGATGGTGACGAACTCTTGTGGTGTCTCGGATAACATCCCTCGAGTGGTAATTTCTATAAACTTCCACTTCTACTATAGGAAGTCTCGTTCAACCATGACATGATGAAGCTAATCTTGGGCTTGATCATGATCACAGCCCAAGGATGCCACCTCTTTTCTGAGCTCCGAAAAATTGGCTTCGTATGGAGGAATTCTACCTGATGAGAACTTCACTTATTTATTCTGAGTAAATTGGATTTGTTAAAGCCATATATTTATACTAATCGTGTGATCACTATTGAACGACTATATTAGCAATGGTTAAAATTCATAACATAAAACCAACGAAGATGAAATTTTATATAAACATAAAGATAAATTTAATTAGATCAAGAAGGATTTCCATTAATGAAACTTTGGGTCGTTACAATATTCCCCCCTTAAGAAATTTCGCCCTCGAAATATTCCTTTTCCCACACTAAAACAGATGTGGGTAACTCAGTTTCATCATTTCCTCCAATTGCTATGTCTCTTCCTCAAACTGTTGGTTTCTCCACAATACCTTGATGATGGGAATTGTCTTATTTTGTATAAATTTTTCTCTACGATCTAAGATCATCACTGGTTTCTCTTCATAAGAAAGATCAACATCCAATTGTACCACCTCAAAAGAGAGTACGTGTGATGGGTCTGGTATGTACTTCCATAAGAGGGATACATGAAATACATCATGTACTTTGGCCATGGTAGGAGGATGTTCTAGTTGATAGGCCACAGCCTCGACACGATCAAAAATCTCAAAAGGGCTGATGTACCTTGGACTTAACTTCCCTTTTTTTCCAAACCTCAGGACCTTCTTCCATGGAGGTATGCGTAGAAAAACCATGTCTCCAACTTTAAACTCAAGGTCTCATCAACGATTATCTACATAACTCTTCTTTCGACTCTAGGCTTCCTTGATATGATGCTGAATGGTTTTCACCTTCTCCACATTTTCCTCGACCATTTCTGGTCCAAGCAGCTTACGTTCACCGACCTCATCGCAACATGCGGGTGATCTTCACCTTTTCCCATATAGGGCTTCATAAGGTACCATTTGGAAGCTTGATTGGAAACTGTTATTATAAGAGAACTCAACCAGTGGAATATTTTGATCCCATACTACTTTAAAGTCCACAGAGCATGCTCTCAACATGTCCTCAAGTGTTTGGATAGTCTGCTCAGATTGGCCATTAGATGAGGATGATTGGCCGTACGGAAGTTCAGGTCAGTATTCAGAGCATGTTGAAGACTCTTCGAAAACATAGAGGTGAATCTTGGATCTTGGTCATACACAATAGATAGTGGTATTCCATGAAGCCTTACCACTTCCATGTTATATATCCATGCCAGTTGATCCAAAGATAAATCCTCCCGAATAGCAATGAAGTGTGCAGTCTTTGTAAGATGATCCACAACAACCCAGATTGCATTGTTGCCTTTGGATGTCCTTGGATATCCGGTGACAAAGTCTATGGTGATGTTCTCCCTTTTCCATTCTGTTATGGGAAATGGTTCCATCAACCCCTTAGAATTTTGTGTCTCTGCCTTCACTTGCTGGCACACCAGGCACATTGATGTTTATTCAGCTATCTCCTTCTTCATATTATCCCACCAAATGTTTTCTCGGAGATCACGATACATCATGGTGATCCCAGGGTGAATAGAGAAATTTGAACTATGTGCATCATCTAAAAGATCATTCTTCAGCTCCGGACTCATTGGAACACATAGTCTTTTATCAAATCACACAATTCCTTCTTTATTAACATTAAACTCGGATGATTTCCCTTTTTTGATAGCTTCCACTTTTTCCTAAATTCCAACATCATCCTTTTGAGCATCCATTATCCATTCCAAAGAGACGATTGATCAATCATTTGTGAAAGTAGTGATGATATTCCATTCATTATGATTCCCATGTCCATCTTCATCATGTCTTAGAAGATTGGATCCTTCTCAATTCTCAACATTTATAGAATCGTTGGGTCCTTTCTACTTCGGGCATCGTCCACCTTGTTCGCTTTCCCAGGGTGGTAATGTATTGAACATTCATAATCCTTGATGAGCTCTATCAATATTATCTAGTGCATATTAAGCTCTTTCTGTGTGAATATATATTTAAGACTCTTATGGTCAGTATATATCTCACATTTCTCCCCATAGAGATAATGCCACCATATTTTCAAGGCAAAGATCACCGCTGCCAACTCCAGATCATGTGTTGGATAGTTTTTCTCATGTATTTTCAACTGTCTTGAGGCATATTATATCGCATTATCATTCTTCATCATCACACAACCTAAGTCCTTCTTTGAAGCATCACTGAATACCACAAAATTTCCCCACATGTGGGTAAATTGAGAACTATAGCAGTGATAAGCCTTCTTTTCAAATCCTTGAAGAATTCATTGCAATCATCACCTGAAGAAAACTTTACTCCCTTCCAAGTTATCTTGGTATGCGGGGTGGACAATTGTGAGAAATTCCTCACAAATCGTCGATAATATCCCGCTAACCCCAAGAATCTATGGATTTCTGTTACCGATGTTGGCCTCAACCATCCCTCAATTTCATCTTTTTTGGAGGAATCCACAGATATCCCATTGCTTGTGATGAAATGGCCCATGAATGAGAACTCCTTTAACAAAAACTCACAGATGGTGTAATTTTCATAGTGCTTCTCCTTGTGCAATGTCTCTAGTATAGTTCTTAAATGCTCCTCATGATCCTCCTTGGTTTTGGAGTATATTAGAATATCATATATAAAGACTACCAAAAATTTGTCGAGGTAATATATAAAGGCTCTATTCATTAAGTCGATGAATATTGCAGGAGAATTAGTGATTCTGAAAGTCATTACTATGAATTCATAGTGCCCGTATCTTGTGCAAAAAGCAGTCTTGGAGATATCATCCTTCTTCACTGTTACTTGATAATATCCTGACAGCAAGTCTACCTTGGAGAAGTATTGTGCTCCACGCAGCTGATCGAACAAGTCATCAATTCATGGGAGAGGATACTTGTTCTTTATCATGATTTTTTTGAGCTCATGATAATTGATGCAGAGGCACATTGACCCATCCTTCTTTTTGACGAAGAGGACTGGTGCACACCATGGTGAAGCATTTGGGTGTATATACCAATTATCCAGATTCTCCTGTAGTTGATTATTCATTTCTTCAATATCTACAACATCCATTCTATATGGAGTCTTGGATATTGGTAATGACCCGAGTATATGTTCAATTGAGAATTAAACATCTCTTGTTGGAGGAAGACTATGTAGTTCCTCAGAAAACACTTCAGTGAATTCCCTCACAATGGGCATTTACTCAAGGATGGTATCTTCCTGGGACTCAATCCTCTGAGCCAGATACGTGTGCTCATAGGGCAGTAATATCCATGCTTGAGATGATAGAGCTAAAGGAGATTCATCTTCCTCCTTACACTTGTAATGAATCGGGGATAGATTCTCCATATGGAGTGTTATTTTCCCCTCCAAACTATTTATGTTGGCTCTATATAAGGAAATCCAATCCATGCCAAGAATTGCATCAAATTTCACCAGAGGGAGTATGATGAGGTTCGCTGGGAAATTCAATCCAAAAATTATAACAGGGGAGGACTTATATTCCTGGGATACAATGATTTCCACATTCTCCATACTCACCGACATCTCCACTTCCATGATTTGTGGTGGTGCTGGGATTGTTCTACTAAACTTTTGAGATATAAAAGAATGTGTAGAACCTGAATCAAAAATTATGTTCGCTATTCTTGAATGAATAACTAGCTTACCTATCACCACTTCATTGTCGGGGTTCACTTCGGCAGAATCCATGGAAAAATATCTTCCTTTCTTTCATGGAGGTTGTTGGTTGCCTCCGAAAACCCTTGGATTAGGGCACTGGTTTGCATAATGACCCGGTTCTTTGCATTTGTAGCATTGAACAACGCGTTGAGGTTCGAACGTAGCATTCCACTCCTCTGTCACTGTTTTGGGTCTTTCTTTCCGACAGTTAACATCTAGGTTCCCTTCTCTTCCACACATAAAGCATTACTCGTCCCCTTAAGGAAATTTCTAGGGTGCTTCTTTTCGCACTTTTGGAAAGTGGGGTGCTAGATATTCTTAACACCGTTGGATTTATCCATCGGACCACCAGCATTGAAGTCTACCTTATTTTTTTCCCCATGATACCCCTTTGATTATCTGATCTCCATTTCGACCTTGAGGGAACATCAGACAATTTCCTCATAGCTATCGAAGTCATGGATTGCTAATTATTTCCATAGGCTAGACTTCATCCCACCAAAGAAGCGATCAACATTGCATTCTAGGGTAACGGCAAAGCCAGAAGCATGTCGTGCAAGCTTTGTGATGTTTTCCTCAAATGCTCCAAGAGATTATTCATCATTTTTCTTGATGGAAAGGAAGTCCCTTTCCATCTAAATCCAGAGGGTGCGTGGAAAATATTTATCAAAAAACATCTTCTTAAAATCCTTCCATTCCAACACCGCGATCTCCTCCTCAGGCTTTATATTTTTGATCAACACTCACCATTGATCTGCTTCACCCTCAATATGATAAGCTACCAGGAGAACCGTCTATTGTTCAAAACATTGATGGATGGAGAAGATATTTTCAATGGAGTTTATCCATTGTTCAGCGATCGTGGGATCAGATGATCCACTAAACGTATCAGCCCTTTGTCTCATGAAGCTATCAATAGTGACTTGTTATTTCTTATGGGGGGGGTTGAACTTTCCTCTAGACCCGTGTTTCTATTCAAAACATGAGTTTGCAGAGAGAGAAGTGTGACAATGTTCGCGATTACTGCTCCCATTGGATTGGGCATCTCATTAGTACCATCATCACACTGATCTTCACATCGGTTGTTACCCCGAGTCCTCCTATTACCGGCCATTGGCTAGAATAAAAGGAAATTTATGGGTAACACATAAAGGGTAACCCAAAGAAAAAAGTTGATTACTTGTAAATAAACTTTTATTTCCTTAACTCATGAGTCTATAGGCTTCAATCAAGGCTTTTAATGATCTACTTTCGAACATATATTCTTAAGGTCATTTTTTTATTCCCTTAATAAGGGTTAATACTAAGATTGTGAATTTATCAAAACATATCCCCTGGGAGTTTCATAACCAAGAGTGCAGCAAGGCCCATTGTCGTGCACTATTTCCAGTTTGAGACTAGCTCAAAGCGGTGTTTTTGGGTTCTATCCCTAGGATATATCTATGCCAGAGCCACCTCTACCTACTCGTATCCAAACATGGATGTATTTGTTGATAAACCAATTACTCAATACTCACCAAAACATAGGGATGTTTTTATTATACTTATTCTTGTCTCTAAGGCTTTACTATGGTTTTCTAATCCTAATCCAAAAAATAACTAAACCTACCCTCTGATACCAACTATGACAACCCTGCTTTTTATTATAACTTAAACATGATTTATTACCTAAAACATCACATGATACAACAAAGTAGATAGAGAGGTTTAGTGTCTTTGGGGATTATGATCATTATATAAAAACTTGAAACATGAAATAAAATATCTTTATTGAAAACTACATTTACATGACCACTACATTCCCTTGTACTTATCATTGCATGGGATAACCTGAGGAGATGCATAAGAAAAGGGTTATCTATAAATCCTAGTAAGGAATACACATGGAATAACATGAGCAAAACAATAAATGTTATACATTAGTAATATCAATATAGAACAAGAGAAACATGAACATAAAGGCTTGATAAAGCATGATAATCATAACATGGAAATGTGGCAACAACACTTAACATGGAATTAGCATGAGCCAAGGCTCATTACACATAGAGCATGAGTAAATCATCCTTTCACATGAAGCACGAGTGAACCCTCATTAAAATTGAATTATCATGAGTCAACACTCATTTCACATGATGTATCATGATACTATACTTTACCCAATGCGTTGGAGCGCTATAAGGGCACACCCTTTTTAAACATTTCATTTCATGCATAAGTGTGCCACATGGATCATAAAACATGGATTCATAAAACATAATCATTTATTCCACGATAAAGGAACATGGAATTCATAGATGAAACTTTATAAACAATATGTAAATGTGTATATAGATTAATACCCTTGATGGAGAAATGGGTATGGTATTCACTACACAAAGGCATTGGCTTCGAAAATCGGTGCGATTTCGGCAGCGTAACGACGTGACATAAAATTCATAAAAATGGTTGATGAGAGAAAAATGGGTTACTCGTAATATTTACATGTAATGGATAGTAAATAGGTCATATAGATACATGTCCCAACAATTGTAATGGAATTAATATTCATGATACAACAGTATTACTTGAATGTAAAAGAGGAGATAGAAGTTCCTTTCGTTATTTCGGCATAGTAACAGGTGTACATGGGAGGAATTTAATGAGAGATAAAGAGTCTCCCATCATTCAATCATAAATAGGGAAGTATGAGGGAGGTGTGAAACCATACCCCAACATTCATAATTGAAATTAGAAGGTCAAAACAACTTAAAGAAAATTGGAAAAAATGAGAAAGGAAGAGAAAACACTTACATGGAAGTGTGCTTCCAAAGGCTAGAGAGAGGCTTGTGAGAGACTTAATTGGATCTTGGGGAACCTTAGGAGGATTCTAGAGAGAGTATGGAAGAGGTTGGACGAGCTCCAAAGGATTTTAGTGAGGAGGAAGTGGGATATTGGGTGGGTTTATATAGGAAAGGTGAGGGAATTCATTATTATTTAGGTTTCGGTCCCCTTACATTAAATTAATCCAAACCAAAAACCACCCCATGGATTTTCCCATGGTTTTTGGAAAAGGAATTAGGAAAAAAATATTTTATAAATCCAATTTCCGAAATTCTTAAAATAATAGGTTTGCTTATGTGGAAGTGAGTCACACTCCCATGGAAATTAATATAAAAAGACAAGGTCTTTAATAAGTCTTGAGAGGTCCATTAATTCTTTGAAACGATAGTAAAATAAAAAAAAGATCACATTATTTTAATGGTAAAACATATATTGTCTGAACATAATGATTATAGTATTTTATTACATCACTATTGGGTCATTATGATGTCATAAAACACATTATATATTTAAACGGTATTTAATTTTTACCCAAAAATTTGACTATCTCAGAAAATTTTGAAAAATTCATCGTTGGAGAATATTGACGTCCTGATTTCAAAATTAAAATTTATTTTATCAAAATAATTTTATAAATATGTTAATTTTCACTTTTAAAATAAAAACCGACATTTATCGAAAATTCACTAGTTTTGACAGAAATGGCTTTCAAACCTTAATAAAAATTATAATTTCATTCATAAAATAAATGATCAATTATATTTAATAAAAATTAATTTAATAATAATAATAATATTTTATTAAAATATTATTTAATTCCAAAAACCCTTAATTTAAAAAAATATAATTCTTAATTAAATAATAAATAAAAACACTATTTGTACTTTAAAAACTATTTACGATGTATCGATAATGAAAAGATAGTATTTTTTATTATTATATTCAAAAATAATATACATGAACATAGTACTAGATATTTGTTACATAACCCCTTAAAATAGCTGCATAAGACCTAAGGGTAAGGTGTCCGATGGTGACAGACTCTTGGGGTGGCTCGGATAACATTGCTCGAGTGGTAATTTCTATCAACTTCCACTTCACCCATAGACGGTCCCGTTCGAGCTTGACATGATGAAACTCACCTTGGGCATGGTCAAGAGCAAAGCCCAATGATGCCACCTATTTTCCGATCTCTGCCAAATGGTCTTCATATTGAGAAATTATACAAATATGAGGCCACTGCTTGTTTTGTCTAAGTAAACTGGATTTGTTAAAGACATATATTTATAATAATAATGTGATCACTTTTCAACGACTATATTAGCAACGGTCAAAATTCATAACATAAAACCAAAAAAATTGACATTTTATATAAACTTAAAGAGACATTTAATTAGATCAAGAGGGATTTCCATGAATGAAACTTTGGGTCGTTACAATATACAACGAGCATAACTCATGTAGACGTAGAGTGATGACCGAGTAGATTCTTGAGTATTAGGTTTTAAAAGTGGATGGTGCTATTTTGACTATATCTGGATATTGCCAAAAAAACCCAAAGGGGTATATTTTTTAAACCATGGTCTTTCAAAGTTAGAAATTATATATGGTTTGAGTGGGTTGTTATTACTCACATGGAATAATAAGAAAAATGCATGGAAAGGTATCAGACAGTTTAATCCAAATGCATTATTGATGGTGTCATCATTTCTAGAGATTTTTGGAATTTCTGTGGCAGAAAATTGAAAATTTGATAAAAGGTGTTTTTGGCAATGGATGGTGTGCTAAATATTTTATGTTTGAGTGAAATATTGGTTTTTTCACGCAATATTTGAGTTGATTTTTTGTACTTGCACTCAAGACATTTTTTAGGATCAAAGTATCAAAAAATGGCTGTGTAATGCAGTGAACAGAAGATGATGTTTCATGAAAGGGTTTGCGCACCCAATACGATGTCAAAAGGGTTTTTCCACGCTCATGTCGAATCTTGTGTGCACCGATAAAAATGCATCGGGATCTTGTGGGTAGGGTCATCAAAATCCTATACATATGTTGCTACCCCCAATAAAGACTTAATAATTTCCCAATGAAAATCTGGTTATTAAGTCGAATGAATGATTTGCATGTGAAATATTGGAAGATAGTCAATCTTGCTCCCAAGGTGTTCCTATAGTCTGAAAAGTCCATGTGAACCTTGTGGTGAAGTTGCGCGAATGATTAGGGTGGCACGAAAAGTAGGTGTTGCACAAAATTCATCATTATGAAAATTCCCAAATCATGTACACATGTTCGGGGGTTTGCGCGCAAGTGTGGTGTTAGGATTATGAAAAGATTTTGTTTATCTGGTGTGTGTGATCAGTGCTTCCTGATTCATCTGTTCAGGACATTGATTCAAGAATTGTTTCACATTAGACTAATAAAAAGTCTTCAACGAAAATCTATTGAAGGAACCTTCAAGTCTATAAACTGAGTGTGACTTCTCTAAAGGCAGCGAGCTAGGGGGAGTCAACGGATGTGATCAAGGTGATTCAGTGAGATGTCCCAAAACATTTGTAAAGGAAATTTTCCTAGAACAGAGTGAATGTGACTGAACTCTTGTGCACCATAAGTAGTGAAGATTATACGATTTTTGTATGACCAACCCATTGTTGTTGTATGATTCGTTAGCATAGCCCTTCATGATGAACCAAGTAAAAGTGTAGTTTTTCCAATTTTTATGTGTTTATTTATTTATTGTTCATATCCATCATACGTGCTTAATATGTTCATACCAATGTGGGAACAAGATCCATAACTTTAAAAGAAATATTTGACACCCTGATTCGACCCTCCCATATCAAGGAATCCCAGGGTCTTAAAATTTTCAAATCCTAGATATAGATATCACCACATGGGTTTATATATAAGAAAATAGAGGACATCCTCCACCAAGGGATTATGGAGAGATAAAATAATAAAAAAATAGAATTGGGGTGATATCCAATTACGGAGGGGAGAGGGAATATTTAATAAGGGATTCAATATCAAAAATTAGAGTTCATTCAGACTCAGAATTCCTCTGAGTAAATTAGAGAACATCCACATACCCATTGGAAAGAAATAATACAATGATAAGTCCATATATGAGGTGAAATGTGTTAGTAAATATAAAAAAATATTGAGATCTAAAATATTATGATCTCACTGTTGGAATGTGCATAGTTTAGTAACATGGTTAGACCAACCAAATGCTAATTGTGTATTATCCACTACATTTATAGGCACTTTGCATGGCTACCTTTCACGTACTCTCAAACTGTCCATGACCATGCCGAAGCCACTTCATCATAAGACCATAGAGCGCATCTACTATATCTACTAATCCTAGATTTCCAACATACACATGTCCACCTCCTGCTCTTCCACGTCATAATACTCTTATGTGCCTCTCCAACAGAGCTCCACAACTCCCCTCCCTCTGTAATCTCCAATTTTTGTCCCCCTGCCCACCCCATGATTATGAAAATTTCCTCCACCTCCCGCTACCGCTGCCGACTGGAACCACGCAAGTCTGAATCTTTCGATCCCTCAAACGTCCCCTCTTCCATTGTCCAAATCCTACTCTACCGGTTGTCCTTTGATAATTTCTTCTGCCTCCCACTAATGCTCCCGACTGGAACCTCGCGATTATGGACCTCTCGATCCCTCGAACGCCCTTTCATCGACCAACTCCTGATCTACGAGTTGTCCTTCGCTGACCACCTCATCCAGATTTCAACTGTAGTCTCCCCGTTTTTTTACTTTCCCAGTTTTGGTCAGGGTAAGTATATTGATGACCTAGGGTTCCAGTTGACTCCCCACGCAGCCATCATCTACCATCTGGATATCTTGAAGACAGTCGTCCTCTCACTTCTTCTTCCTCCTTGCACCAGTTTTAGATCCCGATTTCGACTTCAACTTCCACATGTATCGCCTCTGACCACCTTCTCCAGCAATCAACTGTAGTGTCGACCTTTTATGGATTTCCCTATTGTGGTCATATATAATATATTTTAGAGCTTGGTTTCCCGCAAACTCCCCAATCGGCCAACATCTACCTCCATGCTTTCTTCAAGAGCGACATCCTCGTACTTCGTATTCTTCACTGCACCAACTGCACCATATTCTACCAAATGCGCAGTCGAACTTCCAAAGTTCAGGACCGGTTATCTATAAATTTGTACTGAATTGTTTGATTTTTTTGTTATCTTATGTCAACTAACTCAAATTTTTATCTTTTTGTGGTTTTCATTGTCTGGCTTATATTGATTTTGATTGATGTTTTCACATCCATTATCCTGTTTTCTCATGGTAATGTCTTGGTTCATATGAAGCTGTTACTTGGAGATTCTGCTAGGACTGTCACTGCATTCTATATATTCTCATTAAATCATCACGATTGATCTTGATGGTATTTTATATATGTGAACAATGATTGATTGCCTTATCATTTGAATAAGTACTATGTATGTCTTCTTTTGGCCTATTGGGAACAAGATGAGGCATTCATGGTTTCGCCTTCTCCCTTTTATCAACATTATTTTATTTTAGTTTAGGTCTAATCTTTTATGGTCTATGTTTTGAATTTGGTTTATTAACCATCATAGTGAAACATTACTGCGATTTACAATTAATGTGATATCAGACCATCTGTTTGATCATATGAAGCTGGTACTTGGAGATTTTGCTGGGACCATCACTATATTCTGGTATAAACCTATCTTTTATTTGTTCTTATTTTATTTTCTAAATTCATAATGGATATTTTGATATGTTTCTTCTCAGTTTTTGACTTAATAGGACATGATCTTTCATAAGGATTCCTGTTTTTGGATTCAGTTGATTTTTCGAGATAGGTTTGCATCAAATAACATTTTTAGGCATGTTAAAGTGATGGTTCAGTAAAAGTTTCATCCTCACAATACTACACTACATTCAGTGCAACCTTCTCGACGTATTGTAATGCTTCTTTCTCTATTTCATTTGGTATTCCATTAAACCATCTTATTCCTTTAATTTTTCATTCATTTATCTATGATTATGATTATTCAATAGGGTAAATATTAGAATTATTAATGAATATTATATCTTTTAATTTTATGATTGATTATCTGATTAAGCATAATAATTAAGAAATCTATATATAATTATGTAGCTTCAATACAAATGAAGATTATATCACTTTGAATTTATTTAATATAGCAACATGAATAATATATTAATGGATAGATGTCACTTTTTGATTAACTATATAATTATTAAACAAAATTATAGGATGGGTACCTTGATTTATTTGATCTCTATGATTTTGATATTATCATGGGCAGTTCTGTTGTAAGTTATTTTATGGTTTTGAATTATTTTCTTAGATGATTCTCTAAACTTCTGCGCATGAGAAGGTGGTGCGTACCTGGAGGAGCTGGTGAGAGATAGAAACATTACACTAGATAAGATTATCTCTATGTCCATCCATATCACACAATATAAAACATCCATTGTCCATGTATTCATATATATTTATTTGGTTTAATTTAATGATTTTAATTTACTGGAAATACAAGTGATATCTGAAGGAGACAGAACTAATATAATTTGTGTTTATTAGCAGATCTCTATATATTTTAACACAGTCATAAATGTATCTCCTAGATGAAACATATCATCAATCCGACATGAGAAAAGATTAGTTCATGTTCTAATATTGTCTCATAATTTTCATTTTGTTTTCACATTGAGGCCTTATTTCCCAGAAATATTATTTGATGTTGTTTTCTGTGTTATTTTTTTATATGAATCTATTTCTTATGGATTTTTAATGTGATGATGTGATGTATTCTCTTAAAATTCAATATGATGTCAATGGATTTTAATCTTGGCGTTACATGGAAACAGGGGGTTGGTATATCCTTCCCAATTTTTTCTTGAGTTCATATGAGTACATAAAGATGAAATGAAAATATTGTTTATTAACAACATTCCAGTAGTTTCTAATAATAAAGTAGCTCATCAACCAAGTGTATTATAAGACTCCCAGTCTCCAATGTTCTACAACGATTATTTGTGAACTGTTTCGACTTCCATTCCATGAGATCACTACCATTGTCAAATTCATTGATTCTATGCAATCACATTACATGAATCCTTCCCAATAACCCTTTATTGTTTTGTAGGTTAAGTGAATTTGATTAGTAGGAAAATGTTAAAAATCGGTCTATTTTACTTAAGCATTCAGCAGATTATTAGGACTTATATTTTTACTGCAGTTTGTGTTTGTTGGGTGGGTGTCCTCATTTTCTAGAATTTGGTTGCTACTTCTCCCCCTCATCATGAATCCTCATACCATCTCTTATTCTCTAGAGATTAGGAAGGACATGATCAATCAAGGGAGGGTAGACCTGTTTCACATCTATCATTCCAGGTACATGTGAAATTATAGGTTGCAGGGCATGGGTTTCTGGAGGAAGTGGGAGACTTGGTCATGGACTTCAAAATGCTACAAACAAGGGTCTTCATTGGGATGAACATAAGGTATGAAAAAGAGGGGATATGGCATTGATGGAATGTCCATATTGAAGGGTTCATTTCAATTGAGTACTTTTGTTACTTATCAGGGAATATATGTGGTGGTAGGACAGATGTGGTTACGTGGTAATGGGGTTCAATGAATCCTTTTGTGATGAGACTTATCTTGAAGCATAAGAGAGGATTAAATTAGTCTATTTTACTTAAGCTTTCAACATATTATTAGGACATATATTTTTACTACATATTTTGTAAGTTGGGTAGGTCTTTTCATTTCCCAAATTTGGTTGCTACTTCACCCATCATCAACTATCCTCATATCATATCTTCTTATCTAGATATTGGGAAGGACATGATCAATCATGGGAGGGCAAACATGTTTCACATCTATCTTTCCAGGTACATGTGAAATTACAGGTTGCATGACATGGGTTTCTGGTGGAAGTGGGAGACTTGGTCATGGACTTCAAAATTCTACAACCAAGGGCCTTCATTGGGAGGATCATAAGGTATGTCAAATAAGGGATATGTCTTTGATGGAATTTCCATATTGAAGGGTTAATTTTAATTGGGTACTATTGTTACTTAGCAAGGAATATACGTGGTGATAGGAACGATGTGTTTTGGTGGTATTGGGGTTCAATGCGTCCTTTTGTGCTGGGTCTTATCTTGAAGCATAAGAGAGGGTAAAAGCTGGTATGTTTTCTGTTATTTTTTTTTGTATTATAGTGAGTTTCCAATATGAATTTTTTGATTGTTTTTTTGGGAATCCTAATTATTGTAATGGAATTTTCTAATAGGTTGCATTACCTTACCAGGATAGGGTCTGCAACCGAATTAGTTAAGGTAACGATACAAAAAACCCATATCTATTCAAATTGATTGAAAAATCACTATAAGAGGTTAGGGACGATTGACATATTATGTTCAGAATGATTGAGAAATTCAGTTTAGACTGATAGAAAATTTCTATTATTTGGGATGTCTGAAAAGAACTGAGACATGTATGTTTCCCGATGGCTGTTACAAGGGTTCCAGATTTGACAGTTAAGGTAATGTTGCAACATGTATGTTTACCTTTAGTTATTGATAGGGGTTCCAAATCTAATTCAAGATGTTCCCTGTGGTGGTTACACAGGTTCCAAATTTGATAGATAAGTTGCTAAAACATGTATGTTTTTGTTTATATTCTGTGTTGTATTACAGTTTTTTGTCAATCAACTTTTTTTAATGCTATTTGGGTTTCCACTTTATTGTAATGGACTGTTATTTTACCTCTTTTCAATCTTATGACTTCCATTTTCCTCCTCCCCCTTCCTATTTTTCTCTTTTGTATTATAATTCTGATGTTCTCTTTATAAGATATTATACTTTTATCTAATTTATCAAGCATGCATCAAATTCTAGTTATTCCCATGCCACTGTGGCATCATTTACTATTGTAAATAATTATGTTATTCTTAATTTATAAAATTAAACTACTTGGAGTGTATTGTAGATTTTCCATTTTTTCCTTGAACAAAAATACATTTTCATTTTTCTAGTTCATTATAGGTTGTTCCATGTCTTTATCTACATTAAAATTTCTTAATTTCCTCCTTTATATACTGGTTATACAAAAACATGAAGCGCCACAAAAGACCTACTACTAACCCACCACTAGGTTACCTCCACCGCTCATTGGTCCTTTATCATGCCCATCCGTGCTTGACCCATCATCAAGCTCATCAAGTGGTGTTCTAGAAATCAACTGTAACCTGGTGTGCTTCCCAGGCCCTGCTACTCACCCAGGCCATGCATCATTTCCCAGGATGAAAGCAACATCCATCCAAAAATTCAGCATCTGGAATATAGGCCCCATGGTTCTCCTCCGTGCTTTCAAACACACAAGTAATCTCTGTGCCCCCTATAACTTCTTCAATCTCTTCAACATGCATATCTGACCTCCTTCCCTGCTTTCCATTGGCCTCTATGATTTTCAGCACAGTGGGATCTCTTTGATTCATGTTTTCCAGACACCCCAGACAACACATATAGTGATGAAACATGTGATGGAATTATCAATGCTCTGATTTCTAATAGTTCACCTGTTGAAAACAAAACATTACTGTCCTAAGAAAGCATTGATTTTTTGTTATTTCATGTTGTATTATTTCTGGATACACGTGTGTTTTCATGAACATAAACAAGTAAATATTTATTTTCAATTTTTTATTCTATACCACATTAATTCTGCTTTAGTTTGAACTTTTTTTTCTTTACTACTTGTTAGAAAAATATTGTCTTAAGAAGAAGAAGAAATATGCTGCCAATGTACTCTTAAGGCATCCTTCTGTTTGAAGGTAACATTTCGGCATGTTCAATTATTTATTATTGACATAATAAAAATGTTATATTGACAGGGTTCTCTTCTCATTAATCATTCCTGTGGTTTTCCATGTTTTAAATTCCTATTAAATATGTTCATACCTATATCTAGATTAAAAATATTGATATTCCATATTTCATATTTACTAATTTTTTGTGGATCGCAATTAATAATTTCATTCATCAAGATTATTTGACTGGTAGTATACACATAATTCATGGCTTTAACATTTGTTATTTATGAACTCTTATCCACATGAATCTACTTATGTGTTATATCTTATTAAAATTTTTAGTTCTAGTAGATTATTGTTTAATAACTTTCACTAATGTAGTACGGTTGATGCTAAGGGGGTGCATACCGGGAAGGAAAACTGAGAAGTCTTAATAGACACCATATTGACTTCACTAAAGTTGAAGTTCAATAGGAACTATAATCAACATTCAATATAAACAAGATGTTGTGGTTCCTACTCTAAATACCACACCCACTAATGGACTGGGGTTGACTTGCTATAACTGTCCAGCTATGGACAGTTTAACAATAACACATGTTCGGGGTTCGAAACCTAAAAATTCTTTTCCCTTTTATTTTATTTTATTTTCAATAGTTATTTTACTATTTAATATAATTTTTATTGTGTTTTCTGGTCAGGAATAAAATATGGGCATCACATCATGCACCTGCTTAAGATCAAATCATTCTTTTGTTGGAAGCATAAACAAACATCAAGGTTTGTGTTTCTACTTTGTTTTCAATGTTTTTTATGTTTTCAACCTTCCTCTTTAATGTGTATGCGAGACATTGAAAATTTGATGTGTAGGCTCTATGTCACTGTTATCGAAGAAGTGATTTAGTGCACTCTGTAATAGAAATTTGTTAGAGTATTTAGGTAAATATCTCACATAAAATGTGTTGTCGCTGATGCTTTCATCAAAGGCATTAGGCAACCCTACCTCCATCAAAACTACAAACTACTCCAAGAGTCCCTCAACTCATCCTCCAATTTTCAGACGATATGATTTATTTCATTCAATTTATTGTTTCATTATTGTCATATCTCCTTCATGATCTTTATGCCTCTTTCTTGGTATTTTTAAATTGTTTCAGATGATGGTAACATTAAATTTTGAAATGGTGAATTATGATACATTGGTTTTGGCATCTGCGAAGTATATGGAGAAGAACAACTAGCATAAACATGAATTTATTATTGTGACATCGACGACCATTTCTGATGGTGTTTCTTGAACTATAACTTCACCCCTTGATGTTTTCAAAATAAGATTCTAGATCTGACTATAATTCCATGATTTTCATTTTCTGTACAACTAAATTCCACACAATAGATTATAATCTATGAAAACAATTCTCAATGTTTGGGAAACTATCAATGTATTTTTATTATTTAATTTAGTTATTTTACGATTGTATAACATTCTTTTGTGTTTTATGGGTTGGAAAAAAATAGACAACACCTCACGCACCTATTGAATATTAAATCATACTATTGTGGAAATAATAAACAAACATTCAGGTTCATGTTTCTACTTTTCATTCAATGTTTTTTATGATTTCCACCTTCTTCTTTAAACTGTATGTGATAGATTGCCCATTTTATTTGCAGGATTATCTAAAATAAATTTTGTGCGCAGGCTTCAAGATTAAGAAGAAATAAAAACATGTATTGATCTTATCCTGTCTTATTGTCACTCATTTCCCTTTTCCTTAATATTACCCCCTGGGAACTGGAAAAATAGGTAAAGTCAAGTATGGATCTTATCATATTTTACTCTATAAATCTTCTAATCTTCTATCAATATATAACCAGCATATTATACAATGTTCTTCAATATGCAATTACAGTATAATATAAAAAATATGTTTAACATTCTGAAATATCTTAAATATGGATGAAATTATATAATTTGTATTGTAATCAATATTATAGAATTTAAAATCTTTTCTTGTGCATTATATACATTTGTATGTGTAATCTTTGGTTATAATGCCTCTCAATTATGAAATCTATGTGTGAAAATTCAAACAAATAAGCTCTGGTGAATTTGTGAAAAATTTCTACCTCCGTCATTTCATATTGTTCAATATTAGAATAGATTCAATCTGTTTTCTTTTTTCACAAATATCCCACTCATACAATTTATTTTTAATTCAATTATTTTAACATGTCTCATTTTTATTTTTACAAATGCTATCTTATCATTCATTTTTATGTCAGTTTTCCCATTACTATTATTGAAATTGCTGATGTTGAAAATGTATTTGAATTTCCATCCTCAAAATTTAATAATTTCTATACTATTACTCTTTTTTCTTTTTCAACTATTTAAATAGTGTCTCTGAATTCTATGCCCTCCTATTCCATTATCATAAAGCATTACATTGTAATTAAAATATTCTCTACATTACTGTTTCTTCTCCACTTTTATAAATATTAATATCTTATTAAAAGGAAAAAAATTAATTGAATACGCCGTGCAATAGCACGGGCAAGTACTAGTAGTTTGTACTAGGTAGACCCATGGACCATCCAACCAATGTGAAAACTAGGCCCAACACCTTTTATTATATTTTTGTAAACTACACCCAAATGAATCCTAATCCATAACTCCCATACAATTTATTAATGTAAAAAAATTAACTGAAATCTCACACGATATAACTCTAGAAAATAATAGGATATTAGAATCTCCCCCACTCATAATATCGCATCCATGATTTTACCTTCCAATCCTTTCTATGATTCCGACCCAACAATATTTGGCCATTAATCCCTCTTATCTTCTTCTCTTTCCCATGTCACATCTTTTACTCATACATGATTCCATAACACACCAACTATAGGAACTTTTGTTCCTCACAACACAATCTTACTATAAGATAACACATGTTTACCATGATCCTCAATGGATGCATCTATAGAAAGGTAATACCCATCAACATCATTCACCTGTGAACGGTCGGGGTGATACTTCCAATGTATTGATACATTTAAAAAATTACTCATAGAATTTTATCTATATAGAGGATCCATTCTATATGACACATTCCCATTCACTATACTATCTAAAATAGTCCAAAAAAATGGGAGTCAACATAGCATGCATCTATATCATGCGGTGACCCATACTAGGTGACACCAAAATAAAAACATGATCTAACTTTAAATAACTTCAGTTTGTCTCCATCTATTAGTATGCGACTTCTGTTTACTTTCAGCGGAAGACATACATTTTAGAATCAATTGTACCTCATCCATCATCTCCTACATGAGACTCAATCCCAATAACTCTGAAACACCTATATTCATCTAGCATAGTAGTTATATGATTATCCTACCACAAATAGCATCATAATGTGCCATTTTTATAGTTTATGGGCAAGTGTATTTATAGTAAAATTCCACCAAATCCATGTGATTTTCCCAAGATACATTAAAGTCATGAACAAATACCTACAACATACACTCAAGAAACATTATAGAACAATTAGACTACACATATTTCTACAGGTTGAAATCCATAAAATATAATGCCTATGTTATTATCACTTTCCAAAAAACATTCCATATTCATTAATTAATGCATAAATCATGATATGAAATTATAATCTATGGCACTCCAGGTATATGAAATATCTCTCAAACATATAGTACTCCATTCTATTCTACAGTAAAAGTTTCCCTTATTGGATGGAAATCCACTAAATATGTCAATAAATCCAAAATTAACCAAAATAATCATTATTTTTATGGATATTTGATAGAACCACCATAAAATCTATGTTCATGTATTCCCAATTCAATTCTATTATTGGTAACAGTTGTAGTAAACATCCAAATCATTGATGATCCACCTTCACCAACTTAATGGGGAAATATATTTTCATAGAAAATCTATTTTTTTCATGTATGGCCACATAAACATTCATCATTGGACATATTGTTTTTGGTTACACATGGATGCACTGCCCATTTCGAGTCATGAAATTTTCACATGATCACCTATTTCATGATCATTGGTAACACAAATAGATTTTTCACATACATGATCACATCCACATATATTAACAAATATAAAGATGCATCCACACCATCAAATTATTCCATCAATGATAATAACTCTAGATCCTCATACTATTTATCCTGGATTTGTATCAAATGTGTATACTTCACTGCATCTAAAACAATAGTCATCTACTATGGAATCATTGGAACCACCACAAGCATTTCAACCAGCGTGTTTATCACCTTTTAATTTGAAATAAACTAGTAAACCATATATGTTTGAGGTTTCTAGCTCACGGAATCATACATACTATTTCCAATCCTGAGCATATATCCTACTTCATAGAATTAAAGACAACATATATTCAACACATCTATGTTGACGAAGATTAAAGTCATGCTATGAAAGTATAGACTTCAAACACTTTTGATGTGTATTGACTATAAACCTATTTACAAATAAAATTTTTCAGCAACACAATAGATAATAACCCACTATTTGAAATGTGAGGATTGGTTTTAGGTAGTTTTGTACATTACGCCTCAACATTGAATCCCAATACACCAAAACAGTATCTCCCTTCATCAGAACACCTCCGTGCCTTTTCAAAGATGCTTCATAATAAACAGTATATTTCTCACCTGACTCAAGTAGGATCAAAATTGGTTTTGAGGTTATGAACTTCTTCTACTATGGAAAATAACCCTCATAAAACTTTCACCATTCAATCATCATTCACTTTTTGGTCAAGAATGAAGTGATAATTCCAAATGGGAAATGACTTGGATGAGTCCCTTAAAAAAGACATATAACCCTATATATCATTGAATATCAATAAAATTCCTGGGATACTCCCATTAAACCACTTCTAGGTCCTTCTATGAATCCAATAACACACCTTCCACAAAGATGATCTTCTTCATGAAGTGTACCTGATTAATCCAAAACTCACACATAGATTACAGAGCGTATAACCAATGTTCCCTCATTATACCCATGACTATGTCATGATTTTGGTCTTGATCATCACGAGTCTATGAGTACATCATGATGTCGTCCCTAAACACCACCCTGACATGATCTTGATATAGATTAATGAACATATTCATCAAAAACATAAACACTGCCATTATATTTATGAATCCAAATGACATTATAAAACACTAATAAATCCCATACCTAGTTCTAAAGGCATTCATTAGTATATCATAATCTTTTACTCTCAACTTATGGTACCCTGATCAAAATCAATCTTTGAAAACACACAAGATCCCTTAAATAGGTCAACATGATCATCGATATGCAGAAGAGGATATCAGTTCTATATAAAAATTTTAGTCAACATCCCGTAACTGACAGATAAGTGTGAACTCGCATCACCATTCCATGAGAAAAAACTTGGGATCCCCCAGGTGACTTACATGGATGAATAAATATCTTATAATCAAACTCATACAACTATGTCTTATGCTCTGGGAGCTCAGTCGGTTTCATTCTTTATGGATGAATAGATACTGGTTCAGCACCCTGCATGTGCTCAATAGTGAATTACATGCATATATAAGGTGGTATCTATGAGAAGCCTTCAAGAAAGACATTATGAAATAGTTCATCTATTGGGGGATGAATATCTTGCATAACACCTCTGTCATCAAAATAAAAGACTACAAAACATCTCTATGAGCTATCCCAATTATTGAGTAATGGGCCATCCTCGGCCTTCATGGAAATCCCACTCTCCACAATGAAAATATAGGTACCCCTTAAGAGAGCTTAATGCAATACTCCTACACTAACATTCGATGTGGTCTTGTTATATGAATAGGAAGTCCATAACCATTATTAGGTCAATGACTGTCATATCATGATCATAGTGTCACAATAAGAAATGATAATCCCTGATCTCCAGCAAATATCCCTTTCATAAATAGATATCATTATAACTCACTCCAAACAACTTATATATATTTATTACACAAATCACAAACACTTCTACAAGTCTCAAACTATTAACACGTTTTTTTTGATATAATTGAATATGAGGAACCGGTATCAAACAAGGCAATAGAAGATGTAGAATCTACTGGGCTATTACCTTTCACTGTCGATGGGACAACCTTACTATCCCCAAGTGTTGGTTTTCTTACATGTAACTATTCTTCCCATATTCCATATGATATTTTCTACCTCACTATAAAAGAACCACTCTAATAATGTGGGAAATCCATCACAGAATCACCACATCCACTATATTTACCAGCAAGACTAGTAAAACTCTAACTACTAGCCCGAATAGAAGTACAAGATCCTCTTCCCATAATCTGACTCTCCATGGATTCTTATTCATTAACTGTATATCATTGGGGCCATAGAAAATTTTTTAGATGACAAAAATTTATTTACAATAAACACTCCATTACTGGTTGGGAGCTATGACGACGAATGGGTCCCAAAATACCAAACTGATGATAGATCATCTCAGTATGGTTCTGTCCAACTGAACCTCTTGTATTCATACTCTACATCCCATCTCTTTTGTTAATGTTTTCATAACAGTGCTCCCTACTCTCAGATGTCACCCCTCATGATCGTCCAGTGACAAATACATGCCCTACACCAGAATCATACCTCTGTTTTCTTTCATTTATTATATTTTAATCCACCACCTAAATAATCATATTTATCCAGAATCAATTCCCATGGGAGATAATCATACACTAAAGTCCAACCTGAAGACACTTCATCACATCATCCTCATCTCCTTCTATAATTGGTGAAAATATTTTTAGATCAATGTAAATAAAACCTATTTTATAAGTTACATTATCACCAATGTCATATTCATGAATTCAGAAAAATTATCTTGTGTCAGTGTCTCAAGATAAATTTCTTCTAGAAACCACTACATGAATTCCTTACATATCATAACAAATATTTATCCAGTTCATGCCTTAATGTCTCACCATCATTGTTTTATTCCCTATTGGATATAAGTAGAAAATTGATCCTATTCTAACCCAATGTCTCCAAATGGTCATGTATAGTCTCTATCAACTCAACATAAAATTCATGTCCCTCATATCCACCTTCACTAGTAAAATTTGGAGGTTACTACAACTGAAACTCCTTTTTAAAATCATTCATAATTTTCACTACTCATACTGGGTATCATTCCATGAATTTAATGAATCATGTGAAGTTCTATTGAAACATATCCCCTTATTATTCAACTAAAATTATTAATGAATGAAGATTATAAACTAGAAAATCATTCATAGGCACGCCCCTCGGTCATCCCCTCAACATACATCGTGGAGGAAGACTCTCTACAACGAAAACACATGTCTCATGTCTCATATCAAACTCATATATCGTTAAATAAGAGGAATAAACACAACATGTTTTCCCCCACCTCACCACATAGTAAAAACTGAGGCATTATCACAACCATTAACCATCATACTCCTGGGTTTTGGGAAAAAGGGTAAAAACTCTACATTTAACATGATTATATGTAATACAACCTATTATTCTCTTTTGTAGTCATTTTTTTCAACATTTTTTAATTATTTTGAGGAAAAATATTATTTTTAATATCACAAACAAGGAAAATAGATAATTTTTATCAACATACCAATAACTAGTTTTCCCATTTGTGCCTAAAATGATGAATGTCATAATAACCTTGAGAGATTAGGATGATTCATGAACTATTATCTCTCAATATATCTGTGGACAAAAATTAAAAAATAACAAATTCCAAGAAGTAATAATCACATCACAAGAGAAGTTTTCCACCAAATGTGAAATAATATTCAACTATAACAAAAAATTTCTAAAACAATAATCCCACCCTGAGTGCACATTTTTTCCACACACATGGGTTTTCAACTCTGGGGAATGATATCATTACCAAGCCATGAATCTTATTATTATCCTATCTAACTCTCCCAAAATAGTTATACAAATGAATAACAAATAAAAATGGATCTCTGATACCACTTTATAACATCCCATCCCTAGTTCCACATGACAGTTCCCTAAGCCAGTCTGACATATGATCTTAAAAGAACATTCATGTATGATAGAAGTTGTCAACTAGTAGAGATGTCCTTGTATGTAAGTAGTGGGGAGAATGTAACGCCATTTATCAAATTAAACCACCAGTGGAAATAACTAAAAAAATGTGGAAGAATATATAATTATAACAATACTCATGTCAAAAGATATAAAAACAAGGAATACAATACTCAACTGGAAGGGAGAGAATGTTATTCCAATATATATGTCAACTGTTTATAATGAAACCATAAATTATGGCATTAAAACTCCATAATCAGGTTCCGAACCATGTCTGGTTCCCAAAACCAAACTCCAACCCACATCATCCACCTATCCTAGGTACTTTTCCCTTATCTAGATCTGTAATAATATAATCTATTTTGGTACCAATCAGACAACACAAATAAGGTGTGAGTAAAACCAAGTAGGCCACCACCAATGGAATCTAAATCAATTCAAATAAAAATATAATGTATGTATTTCTATATGAAATATATAAAATTCATAAATCTCTAATTATTACATTATAATTTATTCTTATCTATGTATTTAACTCTACGGTTACTGATGATACTGTTACCTCAATAATAACTTATTCTCATACAGGATCCCTAACTATTCCGTAGTTAATAACATATCTTAATAACTTCGTATTTGTAGATATTGTAGTATTTATTATGATTTGAAATCGTGGAAATGTATTCAACTCATACTGGAGTCAAATATTCTCTTATGATGGTATAACTCAGAATTTGATTATTTCAATTCTTTAATTTCTCTTTTAAAATCCCCATTTCCAATGTTAATAGTATCACAAACATTAGTAAGATTCTTTGATAACATTAATACACCTCAATATAATGACCATGTTTCCATTTTCATTACTCATGAGTATAATTTCCATGTTACCATGTATACTTTCCAATTTTTAATTACCATCTTCCAATTATTTGTACTCATAAGTATGATGACCATGTTACCATTTTTACTTCTCAGTTTAGAATGAAAATATTCCTATTATTTACCACATAATTAATTAAAAAATTAATTATCTGCCCCAATCCCATTAATAATTAAACAATTAGTTAAACACATTCATTCCACTAGTTATCTCAAAAATTAACTACGTGTTTCACACCATATATTAATAAGGTTAATTAATTAATTAATAACAAAATTCACAACCAAAAATTAATTTTTCTAAAATTAATTATGTAATTAAAATATAATATATCCATAATTAATGAAAAAATTATTTATATAGATCAAATTATCAACGAGACATAATTAATCTACAATTAATTATCTCAACTGGCCACTTCGAAATCCCATAATTGATAACTTATATACATATCTATTTTAGATCCCCTTCCTATTGTAATAAATTTCACAAAAATCCATTACCTAATAGGGAATCCCCCTTAATATCCATATTAATTCTCTAATTAATTAACTATTTCGGTAATGAATTGATAAATCAATTGGTCACTGTAATTAGCCCAATACAAGAAAATAAATTGATAAATGATGCTAGAAATTCAATAAATTTATATATATATATCAAATCTAGAAAAATTGGAATTATATTTAGAATACCTAACTCCATTTATTGATAGAAATTCATTAAATGTATATCCCACAAATCTGAGCATCACAACGAAGTTGATAAATGTTTGGGATCTAAAACCATAAATCATGATCAAGATAACATGATATAATAGAACATATATATTGAGTAAATAAGGTTTTCCTTATGACTTTTTCCATTCTTTAATTCAAGGGGAATATTTTTATGTCATTAAGGCTTTCATTTAGACTTTACCATTCCTCTTGATTTGAAAATCACAAACACCTTATTTTAAGGCATAACTTATTTTACCCATGTTTTAATCCCATAAGGAAAATTTCCTTCCCCAAAGAAATTTACCCCTACCTTGTTTTCATTGTTCATATTAATATTTTTCATAAGTATAAAAATTTGATTCAAATCTAAAACCTTGGAATCGTATAATACTTAGATATGAAGAATTCTGTTTTAGGATCTGAATTACTATTATGAACTTTTATGAAGTTTTACTCCGAATTCTCTGTTATGAACATTTATAAAGTTAAACTCTGAATTATGATGAGGAACTTATATAAATTTGTAACTACGAATTATGATGATGAATTCTAATTCTCATTATGAATTCTGATGAAGAATTATGATTAAGAATTTCATTAAGAATTCTAATGATGAATTCTGATTACAAAATCTCAATTCGAATTCTAATGATAAATTCTGATTATGATTTCTCATTACGAATTCTAAGGATGAATTCTGATTAAGAATTCTCATTTCAAATTCTGATGAATAATTTTGCTAATGAATTCTCATTACAATTTCCATAGAAAAACAGAATTTGAATATCCTAGAACTACAGACTCCGAATTCATTTTTTTCTACACTCTGAACATTAACATTCTCCATTCCAAACATTCCTTTGCCTTCATTCTGAATATCAGTTTTGGTTATACTTACACTTGTTCTATTATTAAATGATGTCATGTCTTCAGTTATTAACTAATCGTCGTTTGAGTGACATGTGTACAGGTCCCTCTGAAATTCATGAAAAAATACGACCATTGGAGGAGGGAGTCAACCATTGGAGCTTTACCTATAAATAGGAGCTCATTTGAACATGCTCAGGACTTTTGTAATTTTGATGCACAGAACATCCTGAAGTGATTTCTAGAGATAGAGGCTCTTATCAACTCTCATGCTTCATACAGAATGTCAGAACTACTTGTTCAAAATTTTTCTTGTGCAGATTTGCTTCGTGCGACTCCAATTATTGATGTGTACAATCGAGGGCTTCCGGGGATAGGAAGACAGAGGTTCCAACACCTGGAATTTGATGGCTTCCATACTGATGAAGATAGAGGTTCCGACTACATGATAGTTGAGGGGATGCGGGGATATCAAGATAGACTATGATCTTCATATCGAGGTCTTACCCTGGTGTGGGTAAGATAGACTTTCATGAATGTATGAATCAAGGGGCCTTTCATCCAGGGTTGTTGGGTACACTTCTCTTTGGGTTAAAATAGTTATTGTTTTTTGCATGTAGTGTTACTACTTTGTTTTCCGCTGTGCTTTTTATATTGATAAGTAAAGTATAACTTCCTTATACTTCCATACTTTTACAATGATTATAGTTAGATTCTATATGCTTTAAGGTAGGATCTTCATCATTGTAATTTGTGTTCAGTTTCAATTTTCGGAATCACTTTTCTAGAATTTAGTAAGTGATTAGAACTTATAGAGGTCTTTTGAATTTTCTTGTTTAACCTTGTTAAACATAACCATCTTTAAAAGATCCAAAGGTATTTTTAAAAGGTACATTCACCACTACCCCCTCTTTTATCTAAGAATCTCATTCTTATTTTGATCCTACGTTTGGTATTATAGAGTATATCATACTCTATTATATACCATCCTAACAAATGGTATCAGAGCATTAGTTCAATATGAAATAATCTCACGATTAGATTCAGAAGAGAATTATTGGAATTGAATTTTATCAAATCATGTTTTTTTCTAGAATCTGTTTTTCAAACTCATAGTTTGGATTTTTTTTACATAGAGATTCTTTTGCTCTATATTTTCTTACTCAGGAATATTTTTCTTGTTTACAAAATTTTTCTACTAACATGTTTTTTAGGAAATAATTTTATTAATGATGGAAATAATCAATGTTGGTTCCTTAGATAATATCAATACAATGAGACCACCTATCTTTGATGGTAATGATTACGAATATTAGAGAGATCATATTAAGACTATCATTATCAACACTAGGGTTGAAAATTTTGTTCTGCTTTTTAGTGTATAAAAAATTCCTGATAAAAAAGTAAGTGCCTTTATAAATCAAGAAAAGCATGATTACTAACTCAATTATTTGGTACGCAATACTTTACTTTGTTCAATGACAATAAATATATATATCCAAATTTCATTTTGTGAAGCAGCAAATTCAATATTGAAGAAACTTGAAGTTACTCAAATTGGGACATCAAAAGTAATTGAGACTAGAAGATCCATGCTTTGAGCATAATATCATGGTTTTAGTTTTCTTTATGGTGAACCCATATGCAAGGTTCAATAGAAATTCATGACTATTGTGAATAGTTTACAATCAATGGGTGAAAAAGGTTTGGATGATGAAGCTCTTTTTGATAAGATAATTGACATCATTCCAAATGAGTGGGAATCTAAAAGGACTGAAATTGATGAGAATAGAAAGGTTACTCTGATTACCCTTAATGAGATGTTTGGAAATCTTCTTTAACATGAGACTAGAATGAAGAGTTATACTGATATTTTGAAGAAGAAGAATGGAAATGGCAGTGTAGCTTTTACTACTACTTCCAATCTGTAGATGCTGAAAAGTTCGTAACTACTAAATGAAGTTTTTAAATGATGAAGAAATGTCATATTCGGACCCGGAGGCCCGGTCCGGAGGGTCCATAAGTGCTATGTGAAATAAAGGAGGATGTGCGTGAAAAAATGTCGGTCGTGCGAAAGGTGTCTGGGATTCGCGAAAGGTCTCGGGCACCGGTGCGCAGCCTTTGCGCGCAATCCCACTGGCTTACATAAAATTCCAAACCCTTCAGGTTTCCACCCTTGAACGCAATTCCTTCAGTTGCACACAAAAAGGTTCAAGTTCATAGAATCCCTTCGTTGGGTGTGGCATTACCTTCAGGTTCGTCCATTGCCACTCGTGCGCAATTCGCATCCTTTGCATGCAATCCATCTTCCCAAATTACGTGCCATCCCAGCATTTTGCACACAAAACCATTCATTGTGTGCAAACCCCAAGAACCCACACCTTGATGTCCCCTGGGTGCCTCCCTGCATAGGTGCTTGATTTCATCCATATTAGGAATGTACGCCATTCGATGTTTTTCAGTACGGCCTTCCAGGATCGTTAGAAGTAACCTCAAGGTCCCTTGGGTGGTGTTTCTTATTGCGTTGCTATGCCTCATGCTTCTTTGCAAAGCCACACTAACAGATATTTCTTCTTCGCATATCCACTCTAACGTGGACCCCTCTATGGTTCACTCTGAGACCCCCCTTCAATACGGACTTGTCCATACCTTCCCTCCCACAAGGGGTAGAGGGTACCACTTATGTAAGACCTAGGGGTGTGGAAAAAACCCACCCCGTCCGATGTACAGGACATGAAACTGCGAATCACCTCATCCTCAACACATGACGTTAAACTGTGATCTGGTCCCTTGCCTCACACGCAACGTCCCGCTGGCTCGGACATTCTTTACGCCTATTGTCTCCACAGGAATGGAATCTTCCTCACATGGAATGATATCCTCCCTCTTGGAGTGGCATTTTTCCATGGGGGAAGGGCATCCTTATTTATGTAAACCCCTAGCCTCTCTTGTGGAAGTTAGAATCCATGCACCTCCGTACATCCCCACCACCAAGGCCAGTGGAGGGTGTGATAGGGAATGAGGCATCCCCTTTATTCATTCCCAAATCCATCTCCCTCTGCGCTTTGTCACACTTTAGTCCTCCATCCTTGAGTAAGTACTGACACCATGGGATGTTCAACGCGTAAGCCCCTCTTCGCTTCTCACGGACGCACCCTTTGCGACGTGATCGTCAGGTTCCTGCAAACTATTGTTTCTCACACCATGAATGACTCACCTGAGCTTAGGGTGAGCACCAACCCTAACCCCCACCTTCAGTGAACTTCAAAGACATTGATCATTGCTAAGGCATGGTACGTAGGAAGCTTCCATGAGGTTCAATCCCAGCAACCGGTCATTCCGACCCCCTTCACGTTGGTTTTCCAGCACCATGGGCTCCCTTAGAGCATAAGCCCTAGATTCCCCCCATTCCGCATGACGTTAAACTGTATGCTCCCATCCAGCACGATGTTAAACTGTCTGCCCCATCCTGCATTACGTTAAAATGCACCACCTGAAGTATGTGGACTTTGATTCCCTGTCATGGGGATATGTAGGAAGCCTCAACGAGGGTCAATCCCACCACCCAGCTGTTCTGACCCCCTTCGCATTGGTTCACCATATCCAGCTTGGGCCGCCTCAAAGCGTAAGCCCCAAAACCACCTTTGGCAGCCTAAGAGCGCAAGCCCCATATCCACCATGGGCTTCCTCAGAGCGTATTCCCCATATCCACGTTGGGCTGCCTTAGAGTGTAATCCCCATATCCACCTTGGGCCACATCAGAGGGTAAGCCACATATCCACCTTGGGCTGCCTCAGAGCGTAAGCCCCAAATTCCACCATACCACATGACGTTAAACTATATAACTGAACTACAGGGACTTTTATCCATGTTATGGAATGGTATTTAAGAAGCCTCCACAATGTTCAAGCCCCTTCACTTCATCAACCATCCTGATTCTTACCCGGGCCACCACATCCTAGTGGGATCATTCCACCTAATTACACTCCACAGTATCCGGGAATCCGCCCACATGCTGGCCCCAACATCGGTGTTCCCTCCAAGGGGTTTCTTCAATCTGATACACTTTCAGTGTTCCGATGAGTCCGATCTGTCTCCGCTGGATGTTAAACTCGTGGCATACCCTATGTTAAACATGGGAAGTTGAGTAAATCCTCATATGTAAGCCTAATACATAAAATTCCCCGTGTTCGATGTGGGAAGACTTGGGATTCTGCGCCCTCAAGAAGCCCTATAATGCAAGAAAGAAGACATACATCCCAATCCCCCAACGTCAAAACATGCCAACGACACCTCATCATGGACACTCTCTTAACTGAAGGTTGATACCCCAAACAGACCCCTTGGAGCGTCTCGACGAAAGCAGTGTAAATAACTTGTGTCCATGAAGATATGGTGCTGGGAATGAGATTCAAAAATACGTCTTAAATCTATGAGGGAGACCCGGAGAAGGTGACGAGCTCCAAGCAGGAATCCACGGAAGGAATAAATTACATCCCATCATCCTGATTTCAATCATGGAGAAGACGTCCCTGAATAAGGAATGGATGTCGCCTGCCTTTGGGAAGTGGGAATGTGGGACTACAAGCCACATGTCGTCTTCTCCATGACAGATGCGCGTGCGCGCCTTGGCTGAAAGTCTCGGAAATAGAAAATGGTGAACCCAGCGTGAATATCTTCTCCTCAGTATGAAGACTGGTAGAGTTTGGGGATTCAAAAGATTAGCATGTCACCAGGTCCAAGCACCCTACACTAGGACGTGAAACCCGCCAGGAGTTAGGGCAGTCAGGACCTTGAGCACTCCGTTCAGCAACATTGTCAGCGTGGATCCCTCTTACCAACCATGGAAAACGGAATGACATTGGGCTATTGGATGGCCATCTCTTTTCCTATTTTTATTAATCGGTTCATCTCCCTTCTTTTAGGAATCATATCGATGCATCCAGAGCTCGACCACCACCTTCCCACCCGCACATGGGAAAGGGCAGTACCAATGCGGCTACCTCACACGGTTCCACCTCTTCCACAGCTACTCTGACTACCACGACTGTTGGGCGCTCATGCCCCCTATCCCTGTTAGAGATTATCCAACGAAGGGTGATCAACAACCTAGTATGTAGGTACGTGGAGGAAGGGGTCATCCCCACCAAGGACATGACCCATTTGGTTCTTGAGGTAGTTGTGCGTCACCACCAACACCACCCTTGAGGGCCACATAGGGAGCCACCACTCCCCACACCGACGTTCAACTGTTTTGGGAGCTTATCCCTGGAATGCCTTTGGACCTCTACCCCCTATGCCGACGAGGTAGGGGATGTCTGGGATGGCCCACTCGGGAACCTGCATCAAGGGTTCACGGTCAGGGCCCCCACCCGGCCATGTCGACGCCATCGTCCGACCCCCCGGACCGAGGAGCAGGCAATCCATGTGCCCGCACCACCGGATCCATCCCACATGACCCGTCGACAGCATTGGGCATGGGCAGAAGAGAATGCCTGTCCCAGTGCATCAACGTCAGCAACCACTGTGGCCCGAGATACTGCTGACTCTTATCATAAAACCCCCTCACACGTTGAGCATGGGAAGTTACATGACCGATCCGTATCGAGGCCTCGACCGCTCCATGGGATGGTTAGGTCGACTCTCCTGGTCTTTGGCATAGGCAATGGCCGCTGCGGACCAATTGGCAGTGGTGCCATCCATCGTGGAGGCATACTTCGTGCCTATGTTATGGAAGGTATGTGCCCTACCTCCTTCCATCCTCGGACTAGAGGCTTCCCTGGAACCACCCTCTCCGTAGGTAAGGGGCTTCCCCGTGACAGCAACACTCTGGGTGGGGCTCTCTCTAGCACTTACTACACATGGTATCGGGTCACTTCCCCTACTTCCGACTGCAAGCATGGATCTGTTGCATATCTGGTCACTCTCCCACATGGAGGTCATCCCCATGTCCCTTTCCACATTTTCCCCGGTGCTCCCCACACCCCGGACTTCATTCCTATGGGCCCCGGCACCAATGTGGCTAGAGGACTCCATGAAGGAAATTAGCCTTTCCCAGAGGATCCACCTAGGGGAAGGAGAGCAGGACTTCTTTTCCTTAAGAGAAATGTTAGGGAAGGCCAGACAGAAATCAGACAGGTCTCTTTTTCATAGGCTCTTAGGTAGAGTACGACTTGGCGACAGAGCACTCTCCACAGTCCTTTGAGTCAAGGGCTGGGATAAGGATGCGTAATGTCAGCATCGTACTCCCCAATTGCAAGATCCATTAAATCCACTCCTCCCTCTAATGTTATATCCAGGAGGATGCGTACTTGGCGTACCCTAAGGGATCGAACTTGCTGTCACCATCGACCTCTCTGGGAGCACCTTCCACCCCAACCAGAGCCGACGTAGACCTTTTCTGGGGGTCGATGGCTGAATTACCACAACATAGCATACCCCTGGAAAGCCCCGACACAATTAAAGGAGGTCCGTTCGCCGGTACATCGTATAGTGACGCGGTAGCTAGGACACTGCAACCCTTGGGGGATGACCTAGGATTCAGAGACCAATAGGCATGCTCACCGTATTCTCCACCGGCATGCTTCGGCGCCGCTACCGGTTCCCCAGCCACTCCCAGATGATGAGAGAGGCCATCAAGGGCCAAATCATGAACCTAATTCATGGAGCTTCTAGACCATCCTCATAGCAGGCCACTTCCCCGAGAAGTTTTGGCTGATCGTAGGGTTGGATTTTGATACACCAGAATCGCTCACCCCGGGAGAGTTTTAATGATTCTTCCATACCCTCCAGGTGACTCACTCTCATCTGCACCACTAGAAAGTGCCCTATCCCAGGATCCAAGCACACATCACGGATATCAGCAAGAAATGCTGTCAGGTTGACCTGGCCATGCTCCCCGCGGTTTGGCACCCCAAATCACTTGGCCACCATAGGGCCCTCCAAAAATAATGTGTTTAGAGATTTCATGTACTCTTCAATGTTATAGAGGAGGCCACCCACCACATGCACGTCCGTGGAAGGGGGCAGTATGCTCCCCTTAATTCCAATGGGATTCTCCGGTAGCCCGACTCATCAAGTGACTCTAAGGACATACCCCCAAGAGCAGCAGCGGTCAACATGACCGATCTGTCTATAGAGGGGAATAGTCTGGAACTTCTTGATGGGGACTCACCCCCTGAGGAAAAGCTGCTAATAGACCAATCAGGGAGGGTAAATTGTCAATAGGGGAACCTACTAGGGCTCCCCGCACCCACAAAGGCATTAACACTGATCCGGAAAATCGGAAAGGTTAAAGAGCACATTGGGGTTATCAAGATTTCCGATCCATCTGCCTTAGTTCATAAGGCAGAAGAAGAACTTGAAAAGGCCACATTGTGCCAACATCTTGCTGAGTAGAAGAGGTTGGTCGATGAGGTTCTGGCTGAATGCATTGTAGAGCGGTGACCTGATTACGGTGATTCTAGGATAGGGTAGCAGGGGTAGGAACAACTACCCCTCGACAAGATTCTCCAAGGCAACCTCGATTATGCATATTTGCTAACAGAGGGGAGGTCGGAGCTCATGGAAAGAGGACGCCATATGTTTTACCAAACCCTCTTGACCGGTGTGATCACCAAAGGGATCCCGCTCGGGTTCCTCCCGCCACACCAAGGGTCGCTCCACCAACTGATCCACGAGCTGCTGAGCTCATCTACAGAATTGAAGAGCCCAACAATGCGCTTGTGGTTAGGGATCCCCGTCAGGACATGAACCCACGTCCAGACGATCTGATGGCTGCGATCATCTCCCGCTTAGAGGCATTGGAGACTCGGCAGTTGGCGATCCAACGATACGGCAAGTCGTACCCAGCATGGGTGGATGATATGCCAGTACCTCCAGGATTTGGGAACCCCACTTTCGTCTCCTTTAACGGGACATGAGACCCACCACAACACCTAGACCACTTCAACTAAAGGTGTGGGCCTATGTTACGGACTCCAGCACAATAGGTGGCCGCCAAGATCCGTTTCTTTGTTCAGACACTGGAAGGGCCAGAGTTCTTCTGGTATAACTAGCTACCCATCAGATTCGTTACTATATGTGAGGACTTCACAGGAAATTCATCTACCTGTTCAGTTCCACAACTCAGAAGACAAACATCGTAGAAATTTTCAGGTGAAATCAAAGGCCCATTGGGCGAGTCACGAACTTCATCTCCTGGTGGAAAGGGCTCACATACTCCATTTACATGCCACTAACTCATGAGAAATTACTTAAAATGTGTGTAGGGAACATCAAGCCAGAGATGGTTCCTTCTCTGATCACTCAGAATTACCCTGGAGGGATCCAGGACATCTCAAACATGGCTCAATACCTCGAAGAAGTCCTGTAATAGGCCAGTCAAGCATGCCCACTGGCTCCATTAATCCCAGTAAGGAGAGCTGCCAGAGCGGAGACTACTATTGTGTCCCAGATAGATGACCCCAGGAAGCTATAATTGATTCCTGTGAGGAAAGATCCACAGCCCCATAGGGGTCCACCCCCACGGTCATAGCTTCCAGCCTAGCAGCGACTGCCTCAGAATTGGCAAGTGCCTCCGCGTAACGTGCCTCCACCTCCTAGGCGAGATAATCAGTTTCTGCCTCCTCAGCATACTCCTCCGGCCCCCTGTAAGGGTCAACCTCCTAGAACCCCATTTCCAGACAGAAGGAATCAGGCCTACTCATTTGATGAGGCTTAGGTCCTCGGTAACTTCCGCAGTTCCTTGGAGTAGGGAATTGTACAACTGCCTAAGTGCCGAAAACCAGAAGAGGCGCATCTCACCGACCACCCCAACTAATTCCCTTATCAACAGACCCTATGGCACAAAATACAACGATTCTACGTGTTCACGGACTAGCTCCAAGACCAGATTGACAAAAATATAGTCAGGTTGGGCCCAGCCCCGGCACAAGTGGTAGGTTTCTTTGTGAGGTCGGATGACAGTAGTGGTGACAAAGATGATTAGAAGCAAGTTTCTCACCATGTGTCCCCAAAGTATAACGACTAGGTGGCCCGCAAGATAGTCGCCCATGCCCATGGCATCATCCGTGTGCCCCTGAATCACACAGATCCCTCAGAAGCTACGTTTACTACTTCGTATCATCATCTCAGCCAGCCTCTTCCAAGAAGAGCATGCGAGGGCGTAAGAAGTAAGAACGTGCTTCGTCAATTACGTCATCGTCCCGCACTCTTAGTGAATTTATGCCCTCGGAAATTGGGATCCCTCTGAGACTCGACCCGGTAGTGGATGACTCTTCATGTGACAGTTTGAGGTACGCTTTTTTTAACACTGTAGAGTTGGTAAATACCTTTTTGACTCCCGATGATGATGAATGTCGAGTAGACCTTCCCAATGTCCCCAGTCGTTGCCAGCGTTGTCTGAGACGTGGTTACATAAATCACCGTGGCACGAAATATGGCACCTTCTTCCCGACCAGGCACGTTACGGAGACTAGAAAGTAGGCACAGTGCAGAGCTGACAACACGTGGCCCCTTCATACGGTGGCGACAGGTTTTCCTCCACCACCGTTTGTGTTGCTGGATCAGGCGAAACCACCTCGACCGTGTCGCGACCAGCTCTACCCTATCACCAGCCGACCCCAGCATTCTGATCCTCATCTGATAGCCACACTATAATCTTCATCTAGTGAACAATGAGATATTCCATGTACCAGTCAGTCATTGGTCCAGCCATCAGGGCCTGTCGTGCCTCCAATCGCAGAGCGGCCTCCTGTAAGAAGATGCTCTCGTCTGGCCCGGAAGTATGATATTCTGAAGTACCTCACCGGAATTCTAGTGAGGATTTCAATCCTTGAGGCCCTTCGCCTGTCATATGAAATGCATGAGGCGCTTTTCGAGGCCCTAAGGACCCCCCTACAGTTTGAGATGGAGGTAGCGGCTGTAGAAGCCTTCCACGCTGGGGCAATTGAGAATGCCGAATGCCATGAAGTTTTCTCATTCTCCGGTGAAGATGAAGCCCCTCCTATAGAGGGGAAAATTTTTCCACTATACATCACAGACCATTTCAATGGTGTGGATTCTTTCCACTGTCTTGTTGACACGGGTTTTAGGATTAACCTAATCCCAACTCGGAAACTACAGAATTTGGGTTTGTCTGAGGATGATTTAATTCCCTCCGACCTCAAAATACAGGGGTATTATAGGACTGATCAAACTCCAGTCAGTAATATCTGCATGAAGACCCAGTTCAGTGGCCTAATTTCCAGCACCAAATTAATGGTTGTCTACCAGGACACCGCATAAAACGCATTGAAGGGTAGGTCATGGATCCACCTGCATACAGCGGTCCCCTCCTCATATCACCATTGCCTCAAATACTCCCTTAATGGTCTAGTAGGAGTGATCCAAGGAGATGCATCTCCTTTTTCCTATTGTGAAGCCCGTTATCTGGACGTCAACTATTACAAGATCAAGGATAAGAAGATTCTGGTGGGTGATATTGAGTCCATCACTAACACAAGTGATCCTTGGACATGTTTGAATGATGCTTACGTCTTCCCAATCCATCAGTTGGAGGCTACGACCCACGATATGGGGAAATGCTTTTTTGTTTCGGTTTCAATAGGAAGGAATATTCCCAAGTCCATGTGACGGTGGTATATCACCTCGTACTCCTACACTAACAAGGCTCGGGAGATCCCAGAACCTCCTACCCCTATCTGGTATCAGGAAGTCGGTCTAATGGAAATGGTGGTACGTCATACGTGTCTCTTCCGCCAGGCATGAATTAACCGGCTCAAGCCAATGCCCCACTAATTTTTTGAAGTCATCAAGTGTGGAACCTTGGTCCGAAGACCAGATGGGATTGGATCAACTAACTTCATCACTATGGTCTCAATGGCGCACGAGTCTCCTGATATGATGTCCACTACTACCCAGGATGGAATCAGCTTCCCATCAGAGTCTAGTGGCCCCGAAGTAGCTCCCCATGCGGATGATCCCCCCACTAGTGGATAAGGGGACATGGATGATGCTCCCCCCGACTTTGAGGAAGGCGTCTCCACCACAGTCGATGAGTTGGTACAGGTGAACCTCGGTAGCAATGCGGACCCGAGACCCACATTGGTCAGTGCAGCCATGCACCTCGACGAGCAGCAACGGTATGTGGAATTATTCAAGCAGCACCATGATGTGTTTTCTTGGAGTTACAATGAGATTCCAGAACTCAATCTTCAGGTAGCCGTCCGCTACCTTGGTCTCCTGGAAAACCATCGTGGGTTCATGAATATTCCTAGAAATATGCACCCTTCTCATAGTGCCATGGTGGAGGCCGAGGTTGATATGATCATCAAAGACAACTTTGTTAAGGAAGTTCGGTACCACAGGGGGCTAGCCAACATTGTGCTAGTCATGAAGAAGAACAGACAGATCAAACTATGTATCCAAACTTGTGATCTCAATCGCCACTGTCTGAAGGATCATTTTCCCCTTCGAGTGAAAGAGTTGTTGATTGATGCCACGACTAGGTTCCAAGCCCTCTCATTCATGGATGGGTATTCCGGGTACAACCAGATCAGGATGGCACCCGAGGATGAGGAGTCCACTGCCTTCAGGGCACCCCAAGGTACCTTCTGTTATTGGGTTATTCCTTTCTTCCTGAAGAATGCTGGTTCCACCTATCAGCAGGCCATGAATTTCATATTCAAGCTGATTCTAGGAATGTTGGTGGAATGCTACGTGGATGATCTGGTAGTCAAATCACACCAGTGCCAGGACCATCTCAAGGACATTGAGAAAGTGTTTAGTTTCCTTCGTTCCCACCACTAGAAGATTAACCTATTGAAGTTTGCCTCTGGGGTCACCTCTGGCATGTTCTTTGTCTTTGTCTTCAGATACAGAGGCATTGAGATAAACCCGGAGAAGATCAAGGCCATTAGTCAGATGCCTCCACTGAGAAATAATGAAGAGCTTCGAGGTCTCCGAGGCCACATAGCCTACATAAGTCGATTCATTGCGAATCAGGATGGCACGTGTAAGCCCTTTTCTTGGCTCATGAAAAAGGAACCACTTATGAATGGGATGAAGAGTGTGAGACCGCCTTCGAGGAAATCAAGAAATTTTTACTCCAACCTCTAGTCATGATTCCACCCATCTCCGTAAATCTGCTATTACTTTACGTGACCGCCCTGGAATGGTCTCTTGGCGCACATATCACCCAGAATAACAATGAGGGAACATATAATATCCTTTTATACCCCAGCTACGTGCTCCTCGACCTGGATGTCAGGTATTCCCCCATCGAGAAGAGCTATATAGAACTCGTATTTGCTGTGCGGAAATTGAGGCACTACTTGCAGCCTCACGAGGTACATCTGGTCTCTCTTGTTGACCTATTGATGTACAGACTAAACCAACCTATGTTGAATGGACAACTGGCACAGGGGGAGGTGATCCTCTAGTAGTACGACATCAAGTTTATACCTGAGAAGGAAATGAAAGGATAGGCATTGGATGATTTTCTAGCTGCCCACCCAACCTCTACGGATCATCCACTGGACATAGTTTTTCCGAATGAGGCAATCCCCTCAGTCGATCATGACGTCCCATGTTGGCAGATATACTTTGACGGTGCCTCCTGGAGCCCCACCAGTAAGAGACTCAGCGATCCTAGGCTTAAAAGAGTGCGCTTGGGTATCTTCTTCATCACCCCATAGCAAGCCGTTCTTCCATACATATACCTATTGTTGGAGGGTTGCACCAACAACGAGGCAGAGTATCATGCCCTCGTTACTGGCCCTGAGATGGCCCTTGAGTTCGATGTGCCCCATCTGCATGTGAATGGGTATTACGAGTTGGTCATCAAGTAGGTAAAGGGTGACTATGTTGTCAGAAAGCTATAACTCGTTCCATTGTTGGAGTGCACCCTCCATCTAATGGCCCAGTTCCCTTCACGGTTGGAGGTTGTTCATATTCCTCTATCACAGAATGGTCAAGCAGATTCTTTGGCCAGCTTGGTCGCGTTGCTTGCATAGCCCAAAAAAGATGTCCTGATTATCCACGTGGTGCACCGGAGATTCATCACTCCTGTTACCCCGGAGGGGGATCATGGCCTGTGGGTAAACCATCTTACCGCTGGTGCCCCTACGTCCGGAGCCCTGGGTAATTCAGATATGGTGATTGAAATAGTTCTCGATTGGAGGAAACCCTTGGTTGAATACCTCCAACATGATAATCTTCCAGCAGACCGCGCTGAGTGCAAGGGAATCCAATGTCAGGCACTACAGTTTACCCTTCAGTGTGGTCCCATCTTAGAGAAGATCATTTACCAATGCAGATTTGATGGCTTTCTCCTATGTTTCCTTCAATGATTCGAGATGCAACATGTCATGCAAGAGGTTCATGCAGGTTCCTATGGAGCCCATCAAGCCGGGTCAGAAATTATTCACCAGATTCAGAGACTAGGATACTTCTGGCCCTCCATGACCCCTGACTGCATTGAGTTCACCAAGAGGTCCCATGCGTGACAAGTTCATTCTAACATCATGCATCGGCCACTAGAGCCTCTCCACCCTACCAAGTATTCTTTTCCATTTGAATTCTGGGGTTGGATGTCGTAAGACCTTATCCACTAACAATGGACCGCCAATGCTGGTTCATTCTGACTACTACGGATTTCTTTTCCAAGTGGATAGAGGAAATTCAACTCAAGGAAGTCAAATCTCGTTCTATCATTGACTTCGTGAGTTTCAACATCATCTATAGATTTGGAGTACCTCACGCGATCCTCCTTGATAACGACACCAATTTCGGAGTGGCCAAGATGAATAAATTGTACGCCAAGTACAACATTCTCACTAACAATACCTCTCTCTATCATATGCAGGAAAATGTGTAGATCGAGGCATTTAACAAATCCCTCTCTAAAATTCTGCAAAAGATGGTTGGTCAGAACAAGAGGAGTTGGCTAGAAAAACTCCACAACGCCCTCTGGGCTTATCGAACAACGACTCATAATTCCCCCCAGGTTACCCCGTATTCCCAGGTGTATGGAACTGAAGCCATCCTGCCCATCGAGATTCAGTTTCCCAAATTGCGCACAACATTATACGACCAGTAAGCACCAGATAGAGTTTTCAATATACATCTAGCTAAATTGGAAGCGCTGGATGTGAATCGGATTCGTGCATTGCTCAACCTGGAAAGGCATAAGAGCATGATGGCTCAAGCTTTCAACAAGAAGGCATTCCTCTACTCCTTCCTTCAAGGTGACCTAGTACTAGCCCTCAGGGTGCAAATGATCCCCGACATGAAACCACCCATGTTGGAGCCCAAATGGGAGG
Source organism: Viscum album (assembly GCA_963277665.1). Lineage (NCBI taxonomy): Eukaryota > Viridiplantae > Streptophyta > Magnoliopsida > Santalales > Viscaceae > Viscum > Viscum album. The sequence continues at coordinate 1,860,208,855 of OY728142.1, read as the reverse complement.
GACATTTCATTGTCCATAAGGTCTATCCCAATGGTGCATACACACTGGTGACCATGGATGGTGAGCGTATAACTCCTCCCACCAATGTAAGGTTACTCAAATTGTTTTTTGCCTGAATCCATGGTCAGAGTTCTAAGACCTTAAAATAAGATCCTTTCCATGGTCCCACATGACCCTAAACTGTGTCTGGTCCCACATGACCCTAAACTGAATCCGGTCCTGCATGACCCTAACCTGAATTCGGTCTATCAAGACCCTAGACATCATTTGGTCCAGCATGACCTTAAACGGCATTTTTCCAAACATTTGTGCCCCTACGGTCCCCCATTACTATAAACTAGCCCATGGTCCTACATGGCCCTAAACTGCACGATCATCTTGTACGACGTTAAACTAAAATCTATTCAGGCCTCCCTGACCGAGGACTAGCATTGGGCTCTCAGCCCAAGCCCTCTCCTATGGAATTTTTAGGTATGGTGTGGATAACCTCCTCTTTCACATCGGGCAACTCGCTACGCCATACGTATTCCTAGATGAAATGCCTCTAATCATCCTTCATGACGTTAAACTATGCCTCTAGAACTAAATTTGGCTTGATTACCCTCTTTATGAGATACATAGGACCGCATGATCACCTATATTTCAGGTCCAACCCCATATCTTAAGATATCCCATGATCTCTCTATCATCTCGGCCTCTTGGTCTTTCCCTCTCCACGACGGGTGTATATAGTTGTGGTACAAGTTTTTTTGGCTTAATACCCCCTTTTCCCGGGAATCCACCAACTTTTGGCTGCTCTCCAACTGAACCCTTAGACCATTTTTAGTGGTCCACTAATGTGTTCAGAGTACACTGGTCTAGGACCTGGAGTTTCAGATTCATCTTTGGGAAGTTCCGTCCACTTTTCAAGCGTCGTGCTCCCCTTCAATCCGACCCACATTATCCTTCACGCCCAGAGGGACCCCCCAAGAATGACCTGGATACAAGGACAAAGGTCTCTCCAACCATCATGGGCCAATTCCCCTGAGGGTTTCAGAAAAAAATGGATACAAATCCCGTGTTGCGAATATGGTCAGCGGTTGATGCTCATTTTTTTGTCACCAAGGATAACACGACAGGATTCTGTGTTGTGAACATGGTCAGTAGTAAGCCTCCATCATCACGCTGACTCCTTCAGGCCCAGAATATTGGATGAAAGATTCACATTATGTTCCTCCCCATAATGTCAAGGTGGAGTATTGACACTCCTTTCACTAACCCTTGGTGCGCTTCCACGTGTCTGGCAGACAGAGCTGCGTTACGACATCTCATGGGGCTCCAACGATCCGAACACAAAGATTGTAGGCTATGGTCTTCACTAAGAGACATGAACATCTTGACCGTCATCCCATGGGATACAAGGGGTCACCCAAACATTGTGTTTTGGGCCCAGCTCAGCTGGAAGCTAGTTTCTCCTGCCCCTTGTTCTTTAAACCCTCGTCAGCCCCTTGGCGAGAGGCTCCTATCCCGGAATCATGTATGGAGAGGGTATGGTATTATGTCCTCATCCGCATCGGGTATGATTTATCTCATCGCACGCATTCCCCCGTGTCCAAGCCATATGACCTTAAACTGTGATGGTTGGTCCTACCACAAGACCATAAACTTTGATGATATCATCCCGGCCGCATGATGAAAAACGACACTACATTGTACTGACCTCTCCATACGAGACATCATACTGGGTATTTTTCAATTACCATACCAATTTTCAATGCCTATATATGTCTTGATTATTGTGGTGATGCCAGGAATTTATACCCTAGGCAAGTCGCTCCAGAAAAGAAAAACCAATCACCTTCAAGGACAAACAAGATACAACAAATGCTGCTTCTTTTGGTGCGAGGGCTAGACCCGTACGCCCCTTTCAACCAGGGCATAGGTACCTTCCTGTGCCATGCCACTCTTCAAGAACTATGTATGGCTTGATCTCCATCCTTATGGGGTACTTAGGAATGCCCAGATATCTTGTCTATGGGTCCATCATGAGGTCTGCTAATTCATCATTTAGGTCCTTCCTTTGGGACATTGATAATGGGACCACGTGGTGTGGTGTAAGATTATGTCCTCATTCACGTCCGGATTGCAATAACCTCCCTCATGCACCCCGTTATAAGAAATATCCCTCTGATCTGTCTTGCACGATGTTAAATGGCACCATCAAGAACTATGTATGGCTTGATTTCCATCCTTATGGGATACATAGGAGTGCTTGGGCACTTCCCCATGGGCCCAACCTAAATTTCATGTTTGGTCCATTGACTGGAACACTTTTTCCAATAAACACATGGTAAGGAGGGACTCATCCTCATCCACGTCGGGTTTTGCAATCACCTTACAATGTGTCTCCCACCCTCCTTAGCAATCCATGGTCCTTGATCTATGACATTAAACTAAGACCCTTTTCAGAACTATGTGTTGCTTGATTCTCATCCATATGAGATACTTAGGAATGCCTAGAAATTTCTTCTTGGGTCCAGGCCCAGGGATAAACAATCCCATCCATCCTCACTACCGGCCCCATGCTCTGGCTTCTGGGGAGTGGTGTAACTGCAACATCTGCCCCAAATGATTTCGGGATTCCCAATAGTGATGTTGGGTAGTGACAGTTCTCTCGCTTGAGAGGTTATTTCTAAAAGTAGGGATGATCTAGGACCATATTAATACATCTTCCTAATGTGCCTCCCCCATGGTGGCGTAATTGTGGGAGTGTTGGATTTTGTTCGAACAAACTACCACTTCACTTTCCACACTTTGTGTGCTTCTTTATTCGGATCTTCATCCCCTTTCACGTTTAATGGGACCCCCTAATAGTATAGATGCATGACCTGTGGTCTGCCTGATATAAAAATATGGATGATAGACCTTTGGTCTGCCTACTATAACAATATGGATAATCGACCGATGGTCTTCCTGCTATCATGGGCCAACGTTTTGGAAGATTGGTCATGTTTGATGAGAACCCCTAAAAGTATGGATTCTTGACTTGTGGTCCGCGTGGTGTAATAATATGGATGGTAGACCTTTGGTCTACCTGCTGTAACAATATTGATGATCGACCTACGGTCTGACTATTTTTCAGGGCCAACTTTCCAGAAGACTGATCGACGATATTTGAGTTAGGCCCCGTGTTGCGAACATGGTTAGCGGTCAGCCCTCATTTTTTGTCCTCATTCCAGGCCAATATGTTATGGATGCTGCGTTTCCACCATGGTTAACGGCTATCCTCCACCATAAAGCCCCTTTCATGGTGTTCCGAATTTGGGTAACATAATTCAAATTTTCATCTCCCTATGCTCAGATTGATTTCAATGCCCCCGTCATTTCCCCGATTGTGCGTTAGATCATGTTGAGGAGACGGTACATCGATCGGTCTAAGGTCCCCTCCCTTTGGCTGGACCCCCCTCCTCTCCTCAAAAATCCGAGCCTGATTTCGGATTCCTTATTCTTGGTTAACACTCCCACGAAGTGATAGATTATGGTTGAGAATATTAAACCAAAGGTACAGATAAATAAATTTGTCCATACATTGGTTCGAAATGGTGAGTAGTAAAAGAAAAAAAGTTAATGAGATGGAGAAAACAGGTACCTTAAGGATCAGCGTTTAGGATTGATCTTTCCAACGCCGCTACCCTATGGATGGTGGCCTCTAGTACTGATTCTCCCTCCCTGAAGGCTCTATCTTCATCAGCAGTCATAGAGTGTAGTTCGCCAGTCCTAGCTTGTGCATGAACCCGTTCAGTTTGAATTATGACCATATGGTGACTCGCCTCCACCAGTTGTTCCTGGGCGTCAGCCAGCTGGGCAGTCAATTTCTCCACGAGCTCAGAGCATGTTGTGATGAAGTCCTCCTTCTCTGTCACCTACTCTTCGAGGAGTCGGACCTCCTGCCCTGCCCTCAGTAATGCTCAGGTGCTCACTCATTCTTCCCGACATTGGGAAACAACGGTGCACTTGCTACCCTCAAGTATCTTCTAAGCCATGTAATCATGGACTTTCAGATGAAGGCACTGAGCATCAGTTTCTCTGGCACACAAGAAACGCAACCAGGTCTGGTGTGATACCATCCGCATCACCCAATCTGTTTGAGTCTTCCTGAGAAAATGCTGGATGCACTTTCACTACTTCCGCCATGTCAACTGTAACACCCCGACCCCAGTTACCCAGAGTCGGTGCATTATTTTAATACATTGGAATGATTAGAAAGAATAATGTCCCAAAGGACCGATCAGTTTTGCAGTCTTGGAAAATATATTACACACATGAATGTTACATTGCACTTTAAGACATACAAAAAAACATAAATAATTTTTATGAACGCCATTATTCCCTTGGCTTTACCCTGCATATCAATCACAATGCACTTCTTGGAATCCTAGGAAAAATAAAACATTGAAAGGGGTGAGCTCAAATGTTCATTAAGTGTAAGTAATACAATGGAAAATGACATAAATATTAAGCATGGTAAATAATTGAAACCACATGCCCTTACCAATAGTAAACATGGATACTTTTATTGAAAGAATATGAGATGAGTAAATATTTCTGTAATAAAAAATAATCATGGGTATTACACTAGTCGAATGACCACATGAACCATCAATATTATTTCCAAAATGAAGGAATGTATAATGCCGGAAATTCTGTAACATTTTGTTAAGTCCACGGCAAAGACGTCTAAAATGATTAAGGCCTCGACTAAAACCATAAATCAAATTTGGAAAGGGCCTCGGCCAATTCCACATCTAGTTGTCTCATGAGTCCTACCGATTCATCGAGGAGCTATAACGGGCACCACCCGTCACTTACTAAGTCCAATACCTTCATCATATGAAATGGTTTAAACATATAATAAACATTCGTATTAAATCTAGCATACTAAATGTCAATAATTTGACCATAAACCATAAATGGTATAAAAATAACACATCCACAGTCAAAAATATCATAACTCATTCAATAAAATAAGAATATTGTATTATAATAAATAAACCTCAATCCAAAATAATATTCAGTAGAGGATGCTGACATAGTTGAAAATGATGAGTAAAACGTTTTGAGAGAAATATACTTTTTGTAAAATCATTTAAAAGTCACACATTTATAAATGATGCAATTTAAAAGAGATTTTTGAATCAAAGTGTCCCATACCACTTTTGAAACTTTTGAAAAGAATTATCATTTCAAAAAATTCATGTCCATATAAATAAATCCTTAAAATCATTTTGAAAACATGGACATTAATTAAAATGATTTTGAAAGATATATCATTAAAACATTTGAAATTCTGATCTTGATAAAGAGTACCTTTAAAAATCCATAAAATATTCATTTTGAAATCATTATTATGAAAAATTTACATGGATGATAAAAATTTCCTAGTAAATACTTACACATAAACAATCGAGGATAATAATGAGATTGAGAAATTAACCCTTACCTTGCACTTTCCTTTAGTCGAGGGTACGTTTAACCTCCTGTACGAAGATCGTAGTATGTTATTAAATTATACTAGAACCATATTAATATTTATGATATCATACATGATTCATTTATGACTTTATACTACCCATTTAATAATAATTTCCATGTTAAATTAACATTTTGGGTAATAATCGCTTTCTTTATCGTATGTGTTTTAAATTGTTACTCATCATTGTATCACTTATATCATGATTTAAATACTTCCAGAATATAAAAAAATGATAAATATATCATATATATTTATAATATAAATATTTATAATAGGCATATATATATGAAATGGAAAACACCGTTTATGGAGACGATAGTCTATACGTACGCATAAACGTTGTTTCTGTTTTCATATAGTATTGAACGGATGTAAGTGAATAAACTATATGTAAGTAAATAAATACGTATATATATAAATATATGTATCTCTAGTATCATTATTATGTCATATATTAAATACTTATTAGTAATATATATCTTTATATTCGTTGATGAATGGTGAACTTGGAAATGAATCTCATCGCGTTGTGGAGACGGTAATCCGTACGAACGCACGAGTGAAAATATCTTTCTTTTGATATTAAAATAATATATAATTGGATGTTATATAATATATACAGAATCATTATGATTTTATATTTATTATTTAATTAAAATAAAAATCATTATTATATGCATCCAAATAATAATGTATTGAATAACAATGACACCACGATGTGGAGACGGTAAGCCTTACGTACGCACGTATGGTGACATGTCATTCTACGGATGGATAGAATACTGAATATGGTTTTATCATATTTATAATAACATCACAGTATATAAGAGATTCTGTATTTATTATTTTATAATAGAATTAACAAATAAATAATATGTTGAAGGAGAAATAAACTTGAAAGAGGGTGGTGAAAATATTATCTCTTCTTCGGGTTCTTCCTTTTGATATGATCAAAATGGATCATTTGGTTGGCTTTCTGATCAAAATAAGGCCTTTAGGTTGAATTGAGGGAATTTTAGAGAGTATTTGGGAAGGGTTTGTCTGATACAAAAGTTTTTAAGGTGTGACTAATTGTTTAGAAGTTGGGTCCTTTTAAAAAGGGGAGGAGGGGCTGTTTTGAAAAAACATAAAGTATTAATTTATAATAAATTTATATTCGGTTTATAATGGCTCAAATGTGAATTATTAAAATTATATGGTGGGGATGGGTCGAAATATTTTCAACCAATAGATTTTAGACAGGTTTGGGTCATTATATTAACATTATATTTTTGTTTTAACTCTTAGTTAATTAGTTTAACAGTTACCATGTCAAATTGTATTTTTATAATATATAGATTATAAAACATACTATATACACATAAGATACACCCAAAGTTGTCCATTAATGATACAAAAATAATGATATAAGTCCATTGGCCGAAACATAGGTTTTTAGGAATAGAATATACATTAATAATATAATATTTGTTTTAAAAACTAATTTATGTCAATTTTGAAACTACTCATTAATTTATTTTTGATAAAGTCTTAAAAACTTTATTAATTCGAAAAAAATTAATTTAAGCAATCCTAACATGTAATATTAACCAATAAAATTCGTGTATGTCATAAAAACATTAAATTATATTTATTTGAACATTTATAATACTAATTATTTGATTCATTCATTAATAAGGAAAATACTGCATCATTATTGTGTCATATATTTTTACTTTTTCAATGTCTAAAAATTATAAATAAAATAGCATTACGTAGGAAATAATTTTATATTTCTAATAAATATTTATAATCAAATATATAAAATATATTACCCTTTGTAAAAAAAATTTCCTAAAAGATATAAGCTTATGTAATTTTTGTATTTACTTTATCTTAATTAAAATAATGTGTCTTTATCAGCTACAACTGCCTCCATGGGGTCCCAAAAATCGACCCAAAGATAACCGTGGTCAGACATGTATCCACCAATGAGGTTAGGAAATGTTTTAGCGTAATTTATTATTATTTTAATATTATTTTTTAACCCTTATTTACCAGATTTATCCTTTGACCAAGGTAAATAAAATAGTTACTGAAGTAATTATTCAAAATGTCTTAAAATAAAAGTTACAAATTTACAAAATTTGGATATTCTGATTCAAATAATGGAATCCATTTTTCAAAATTCAAAACATAGAAGTGGCAGAAATTAATTTAAAATTAATTCCCGCTGTTAAAACAAAAAGTGTGTTTTTAAGATATAATAACTATAAAAAGATTGACACTTGTTTATGTCCGATTTAATTGTAAAATTATGTCCAATGACCAAAATTGTATTAAATGATAAAAAAATAATCTAAATATACTTTAAACCCACTCAAATTCATAATTTATCACTATTAATTATTATGATTAAATTTTTTTTTTTCTAATTAATGTTTAGTAATTTTCATTATTCGTCAAAATACAAAAGTTATCCGAAAAGTACCAAAATTTCACCCTAGGAAAATTTTGATATTTAAAATCCAAAAATGAAGTCCATTTTGAGAGATAAAATTTATATAATTTCAAAAAGTAGCTATTACTATTCATAACCGCTAGTTTGATAGGTTGTGGTGCGTGTTTGAACTCGAAGTTGCGTACAACACACGCTACTGTTTTATTCAAAGCGAAGCCTATCGTGGATTTTTGGGGTGTTTCATTGTAAATTATTGATGTCCCCATTCTAAAAAATAAATTTATTTAGTCAAATTGAATATAAAAGAGTTTAAAATATTGGATTTAAAAAGGGATCACAATTAAAAGTTTGTAAAAGTGCATTCTTTAAAAATACTTCTTTTATCTGAAAAAATGAATTTTTTCTTACATAATGTCTATGAAACACATAATATGGATTCTAAAACCATAAGGGATATATAAGGTTCAAAACATAGTTAATACTATTCATAACCTCTTTTGAACGGCTTTTTTGGTAAGTCATGGTGCGCTAGAACTCGGTGTTGCGTGTAGTGAAAGTTATTGATTTATTTTGAAGAAGTAACACACTATGAAATCTTGGATGTTACATTATTCCCTCCTTCAATAAATTTTTTCCTCACAATTTGATATTGTTTTTCGAAAATAATGGTTGAAAATATAAAATATCTTTGTGCGAAAACCCACATCAAAAATTTGGTTAATAAAATTAGGTCTTAATAAGAGGAGAAGATAAATGAAAGGGTCACCACCAAATTATGATCTCTATTAGGAGAACATTGGTGGATATTAGAGATATATAATTAGAGGAAAAATGTAAATATTTATAGGTATTGATTGAGGTCATCAATCACAAACAATTTTAGAATCGAGGTTCTTAAATTCATCAATCTATGATGATTTATAATACCATCAGTTCAACAAAAGATAAGGTATAAGGATAACACCTTTTTGGTTTTAAGATTCCTTCAATAAAGTATAAGAATTAATTTCTTCATAGAATAAGAGGAGACAAAAAATATATACTTGACAATTAGAGTTCCATCTTTTAACTAATTTATTCCACAAACTCATCTTTCACTCTAAAAGATAATAGAACCTAAAAAAATATCCTACTTATCCTATTCATTTGGGGTTAAAAAATTGAATTTATAAATCATCTACTAGACCTTCTTAAAATAAAATACTTTATTTAATCCAGGATATCTCTTGGGATTGTGGTAGGTGATACACCTTTGTTTCCATTCAGTTGTGGGTTCAAGTCTCACGACCTTGCCGGACGCGACGGGTTGCCACCCGACCTCCAGGTTGTCCTTTTTATAACAATCCAAAAATAATCTTCAAAAATGAATTAATCTTAACAATTGTATCAAATGTAAAATATAATCCATTCCAAACTTTATACTTATCTAAATTACCTCTGTCCAAACTGACAGTCCAAAATTTATAAGAAAGGTATATATAATGATTGTATTTTTTTTCACGTAATAACATGTGAATACCTTCATCATGTATTCTTTTAAAATATGGTAACACCCTGAATTAATAGAAAACATTATTGATTACATTCATACTCTATTATTCCTTATAGAATACTAGATATATTCCTTAAATCTAAAAACATTGAATATTCCAACAATGATGAAATAAACAAACCATTAATCCGTGCCAAGGTAGTAAAAAATATCCAATATAATTTATCCAAATCAACAATCTCTTATTCCAAAATTACTACCTCAGTATCAAGACCATATTAAGGATTACTTTTCATTCAACCATGTATTTAAAAAAATATTAACTTGCTGGTGAGTCACTTTTCATAGTTCCATATAATCTCAAATCCTCAATGAAATTGAACTGCAGTAAAATCTTTATTTATCTACATAATTCATATAACCAGTACATCGTTGATACAACACTCAAATAAATTAATTCTTTAATAACAACATATGAAAACTTGTCATTCCTTATCATCTATAGTAGTATCATAACTTTATTATTATCCAATAGCATCATTTGGGTCATACTCTAATGATTTGAACATCGATTTGCGTAGTGTCCCCACTCCATGTAGATGAAGCATTGTACATTGGAAACCTTTTTCATACACACACAATCACGAACGTCGTGTCCTTTTTCTCCCCACTTATAACAAACACCCATTCCGTTCAGGAAATTTCTAGGGTGTTTCTTCCCACAATTATCACATATGGTAAAATTCTTCTTTTTCCTCTTCCCTTTATCCATATTTCTTTCTTCAATCCTCTTCTTTTCTTACTTCCCTTCAAAGCCATAAGTCTCATAGAACTCTTTCCTTATCTTATCAACACATGATATTATTTCTTCATATGATGATAATACCTGAGAGACTATTTCCCTTATAAATGATGGCTTAATACCATGAAAGATACGATCCTTCTTACTCTTTGAATCATACATATTGTTGGAGTTCACATTCCTTCTACTGGGCGCCATTTCAATACAATAGTATAAACAAGGTCATTTTAGGAATTGCAATGAATAATGACAAACATGTAAAATACCTAACATAAATTGAATAGTTTATGGATATAATCGATAATCACAAAAATGTTTTCTATGGAGAGGTATATACTCATAAACCCTTCATAGAAGTTTGTAAAGAAAGTGAGAATTATACTAAGCATATCCCCAGGGAGTGTTGTAACCAAGAGTGCAGCAAGGCCCCTTGTCGTGCACCAGTTCCCGTTCGAGTCAATCTCAAAGCAGTGTTCTTGAGTTTTACCCCTAGGTACATCTATGCCAGAGCTGCCTCTTCCTGCTCTTATCCAGACAGGGATGTACTGCTCAGAAAACTCACAAAATATTTACAGTACCAAAATTTTCTAAAGTACTTCTATCATAATACTCAAATTCAATCTTAAGGCAATGTTCTCTAATCAGAGTTTATCTAAAGCAAGTTTCCAAAGTTAATTTTAAACTTCCTATGATACAAACTGTAACACCCCGAACGTAGTTACCAAGAGTCAGTGCATTATTTTAATAAATTGGCATGATTACAAGGAATCAAGTCCCAAAGACCAATCAGTTTAGCAGTCTTTAAAAATAGATTACATACATGAATGCTACATAGCACTTTAAGTCATACAAAAAAACATAAATAATTTTTATGAATGCCATTATTCCCTTGGCTTAACCATGCATACCAATCATAGTACACTTCTTGTAATCCTCTGAAAAATGAAAATCTAAAGGGGTGAGCTCAAACACTCAGTAAGGGTAAGTAATACAACAGAAAATGACATAAATATTAAGCATGGTAAATAATTGAAACCACATGCCCTTAAGAATAATAAACATGAATAATTTTATGTAAAGAATATGAGATGAGTAAATAATGCCATAGTAAAACATAATCATGGGTATTCTACTAGTCAAATGACCACATGAACCATCAATATTATTTCCACAATGAGGGAATGTATAATTTTGGACATTCTGAAACATTTTTTCAAGGCCTCAGCCAAGACATCTAAAATGATTAAGGCCTCGTCCAAGACCATAAATAAAATTGGTAAAGGGCCTCAGCCAATTCCACATCTTGTTGTCTCATGAGACCTACCGATGCATAGAGGAGCTATATCGGGCACCACCCATCACTTACTAAGTCTAATACATTCCTAATATGAAATGGTTTAAACATATGATAAAAATTCGTATTAAAACTAGCATATGAAATGTTAATAATTTAAACATAAACCATGAATGGTATAAAAATAACACATCCACAGTCAAACATATCATAACTAATTCAATACAATAAGGAATATTTTATTATAATAAATCAACCTCAATCCAAAATAATATCCAGTAGAGTATGCTGACATAGTTGAAAATGATGAGTAAAACTTTTTGAGAGAAATATCTTTTTTGTAAAATCATTTAAAAGTCACCCATTTATAAAGGAAGTAATTTAAAAGAGATTTCTGAATCAAAGTGTCCCATACCACTTTGAAACTTTTGAAAATAATTATCATTTCAAAACATTCATGTCCATATAGATAAATCCTTAAAATCATTTTGAAAACATAGACATTAATTCAAAAGATTTTGAAAGTTTAATCTTTAAATCATTTGAAATTATGATATTGATAAAGTGTACCATTCAAAATCCTTAAAATATTAATTTTCAAATCATTTTTATGAAAAATGTACATGGATGAAAAATATTTCCTAATAAATACTTACACATAAACAATTTCGGATAATAATGAGATTAAGGAATTAACCCTTACCTTGCACATTCCTTTAGTCGAGGGAACGTTTAACCTCTTGTACGAAGATCGTAGTATGTTATTAAATTATACCATAACCATATTATTTTTTGTGATATCATACATGATTCATTTATGACTTTATACTACACATTTAATAATAATTTCCATGTTAAATTAACATTTCGAGTAATAATCGATTTCTTTATCGTACGTGTTATAACTTTTACTCTTTAATGTATCACTTAGATCATGATTAAAATAATTCCATAATATAAAACATGATAAATATATCATATATATTTATAATCTAAATATGAATAATAGACATATATATGAAATGAAAAACACCGTTTATGGAGACGGTAGTCCGTACGTACGCATAAACGCTGTTTCTGTTTTCATATATTATTGAATGGAAGTAAGTGAATAAGATATATATAAGTAAATAAATACTCATATATATAAATATATATATATCTAGTATCATTATTATGTCATATATTACATACTTATTAGTAATATATATCATTATAATCGTCGATGAATGGTGAACTTAGAAATGAATCACATCGCGTTGTGGAGACGGTAATCCGTACGTACGCATGAGCGAAAATCTCATTCATTTGATATTAAAATAATATATAATTGGATTTAATATCATATATAAAGAATACTTATAATGTTATATTTATTATTTACATCAAATACATATCATTATTATACCCATCCAAATAATAATGTATTGAATAACAATTACACCACGACGTGGAGATGGTAAGTTGTACGTACGCACGTATGGTGACATGTCATTCAAAGGTTGGATAGAATACCGAATATGGTTGTACCATATTTATAATAACATCATAGTATATATGGGATACTGGTGTTAGTATTTTATAATAGAAATAACAATGAATTAAGAAGTTGAAGAAGAAAAAAACTTGAAAGAGGGTGGTGAAAATATTACCTCTTCTTCGGGTTCTTCCTTTTGATTTGATCAAAAGGGCTCATTTGGTTGGATTTCTGATTAAACTAAGGCCTCTAGGTTGAATTGAAGGAATTATACACAGTATTTTGGAAGGGGTTGGCAGAACCAAAAGGCTTTGTAGGTGTGAAGAATTGGTTAGAAGTTCGGTCCTTTTATAAGGGGGAGGAGGGTCTCTTTAGGAAAATATTAAAGTATTAATTTATAATAAATTCATATTCAGTTTCTAATGGAAAAAAAGTATATTATTAAAAGCTTATTGTGGGGATGGGTCGAAAAATTTTAAACCAATATATTTTAGACAGGTTTGGGCCATTATATTAACCTTATCTTTTAGATTTTTCTCTTAGTTAATTAGTTTAACACTTACCATGTGAAATTGTATTTTTATAATATATAGATAATTAACTTACTATATAAATCCAAGAAACCCCCCAAGTGGTCCACTAATGATACACCAATAATGATATAAGTACTTTGGACAAACCTTTGGTTTTTAGGAATACAATATAAATTAATAATATAATATTTGTTTTAAGAACTCATTTATGTATATTTTGACACTACTCAATAGTTTATTTTTGTTAAAGTCTTAACAACTTTATTAGTTCTGAAATAATTCATTTAAGAAATCCTAACATGTTATATTAACCAATTAAATTAATTTATTTCATCAAAACATTCAAATTATATTTATTTTAACATTTATAATACCAATTATTTGATTCTTTCATTAATAAGGAAAATACTACATCATTATTGTGTCATATATATTTTTACTTTTTCAATGTCTAAAAATTATAAATAAAATATAATTATTTATGAAATATGTTTTTATTTCTATTAAATATTTATAATCGAATATATAACATATATAACCCTTTGTAAAAATTGTTTTTCTAAAAGATAAAAGCTTATGTCATTTTTTATTTACTTTATCTTAATTAAAATAAAGTGTCCCTATCACCTACAAGTGGATCCCTCGGGTCCCAAAAATCGACCAAAAGATTCCCATGGTCAGGAATGTATCAAAAATAAGTTTAGGATACGTTTTAGGGTAATTTATTATTATTATAATATTATTTTTTAACCCTTATTTAGCAGATTTTTCCTTTGACGATGGTAAATAAAATATTTACTGAAGTAATTATTGAAAATATCTAAAAATAAAAGATACCTATTTACACAATTTAGACATCCGGATTCCAAATATGGAATCCATTTTTCTAAATTCAAAACATAGATGTGGAAAAAATTAATTTAAAATTAATTCCTGATGCCAAACCAAAAAGTGTGTTTTTAAGATATAATTACTACCAAAAGATTGACACTTGTTTATGTTCGTTTTAATTGTGAAATTATGTCCAATGACCAACATTTTAATAAATAGTAAAACTATATTCTAAATATACTTTAAAACCACTCAAATTCATAATTTATCACTATCAATTATTTTGATTAAAAGAGATGTTTTTATTTAAAATTTAGTAATTTTCACTATTCATTAAAATATAAAAGTTATCCGAAAAGTACCAAAATTTCTCCCTAGGATAAATTTGATATTCCAAATCCATAAATGGAGTCCATTTTGAGAGAAAAAATTTATAAAATTTCAAAAAGTAGGTATTACTAATCATATTTGATAATTTGATTGGTCGTGGTGTGTGTTAGAACTCGAAGTTGCATACAACACACACTACTATTTTATTCAAAGAGAAGCGTATCGTGGAAGTTTGGGGTGTTTCATTGTAAATTTTTTATGTCCCCATTCTAAAAAATAAATTTATTTTGTCAAATTGAATATATAAAAGTTTAAAATATTGGATTTAAAAAAGGTTCACTATTAAAAGTTGGTAAAAGTGCATATTTGAAAAATACTTCTTTTATCTGAAAAAAATTAATTTATTATTACATTATGTATAAGAAACTAATAATATGGATTCTAAAATTATAACTATTATATAAGGTTCAAAATTTAGTTAATACTATTCATAACCTCTTATGAACGACTTGTTTGGTAAGTCATGGTGTGCTTGAACTCGGTGTTGCATGTTGGGAAAGTTATTGAATTATTTCGAAGAAGTAGCACACTATGAAATCATGGGGTGTTACATCATCTGGATCTCCTTAGCCGCTTTCGAGTCCGAATCATCTATTTCCTCATGATCAATGGGCCAGTATATAGGGAAGACACCCAGCAGCTCAGTAGCAGGATCTTCCTTCATGAAGAATAGGATCCTTAACGTCTGGGTTAACTTTCTCTCTCGCCCTGATAGCGGCGGTGCTTTCGTCAGCTTCCAGCCTCACTCTAATTTCATCACCAATTCCCCCTGATCACTAATTGTCGGGGCCGAATCAGTATTAGAGGTATGTTCTGGAGGAGGCGGTATATTCGCCGCTGATTCACTTACAGACAGCCCGGGCTCAACAGCCTCGTGAGCTTCCAATGCTGAGATCACCGTACAGGGAGCATCATGATTATTAGAGTTCTCCTACAGTAAGAACTAGTAACGAATCAAGGGACATAGAGGAACCCAGAGCGTCAGCCTCTGGTGTTCTGGCCGTTACATGAGTTAACGTGGCTGAAGACCCCTCAACGCTTGTTAGTTCGATAATGGGCATCAGAGCCCCACCCTGTCCCATCAACACCTATTCTACATCCTCTATTAGGGATGCTTGATCAGTGCCTATATGATCCTGAGTGAGATAGAGAAATGGGTCATGAATTGTAAGAAAACAGGACGAAGGAGGATGAGTAAGGATAGAGACAGACCTCGAGCATCTCGGTTGTTTCCATGTCGGAGCCGACTATCTTGCCACTCTCCTACAGGTTCCCTTGGCGGGACCCTCCATGAGATCCTTCATCCTCTCCTTTATCCTCCTCTCCCTCTGACTCGTTATCACTATCGACTTCTCCCAACGACATCATTTCCGGATTATGCTATTGGCTAAGCATAACATTCACCCGGAAAGGTGTCCCTAGACGCTGACCCCATTGGCGCCCATATGCGTCCATGGCCGTTAGATAAGCATGCCGACGATGAAAATTCACCCGGTCGGTAACCCGAATGAGCCTGACCTCTGGATGTTGGATCCCATCCTGCATTATCTTCTTCCAAAGGGATTCAACGCTTATTTATTGCCACATGGTCATCCAGGCCGACCACATTGCCGGGAATATTGCATCGAGGGAAGGTCTGAGCAGGTATCTTATCTGCTTCCTGGGCAGTTCTCTGGCCACACCGTGTGACCCCCCTCCAATAAATGAGGTAACACCATCACCATGCGATGTCCCAGCTACTGAGGTCCTAGCCTGCGCAGGCCTCACCGCCTGGCACGCCCCTAGACCCCCCTTCTAGCAGCACCATGCCTGCTCTCTTGTCGCCCGATTTCCACACGGGTATTCTCGAGTTGCTGAAATCACTTGCGTAAAATCCCCTCAGGGTATGCAATTTCCAAATGCTCGGTATACTCAGCTGATACGGCAGCATCGAACCTAGTGGGAGGAAGGGTAATGACATCACCAGAGCCATAAGTGGTGAACATTAACCACATTTGGCAAAGGATGCAAGGATTCCTCTCCTCCCAGACATCCATGAATACTCTCTTCGCCATTTGCTGGAGGCAAAATAACTACCAGGAGAATCGTGATGGCACGTAAGCCTCACAGATGATCTTCCCATCAATTTGAGCAACACGCACCCCACCTCATATGCTTTGGAAGTAGTCTTACTGCTCCAGCGATCTTTGACCGTTGTCTACCATTTGGCAGATCGGGGTGGGGAATGGAATGATGTTAAAGTTGGCATGGTTAACAATTCTGATCCTTACCCCTCCTCGTTGAGAGTCATCGGCACAACCCCGACAATGTTCAGCAGAGTTGCCCATAGGCCGTTTCCCGGAGAACGAATGGCGTTTGAGAAAGTGTACCAACCAAGATGAGCTGACACCTAGCCATGGAAGATATGGAAGGGGCCACACACCCTATGAGGTAACCCCCACTAGAGAAGCATCCCAGAATGGCGTACAACCTATCCAGCACAGGGACCCCCAGATTGAACCTTTTGTTGTCATCCATGGTGCCTGCCATAACTAGAGATGCTGGATGGACTCACATCCTTGCGTCCCACACCGGAAGGAGCCTCCCGCTCTAGAAGGAGGCGAGGATCCCAACATATCATACATTCAGGTCCAGGTCCTTGATAGAACGATATCCCCATGATTGGAATTGCCCCACCTCCAGGGTCCTCTATTATGATCCATTCTTGCTCCTTTGAGCCGTGGTTGGGCACCATTATCCCCGTCCCAGCATCTTGACTTTCAGGTCCTTCTCCAAGAACAGGCTGAACCAATCCTTGTAGGTGATGTCCTTCAGTGAGTCCTTGACCTGCATCCTCTCTTTGGCCAGGTCCAGCAGGTGACATGTCAGCATGGGGGTTTGTGATATGTCCTCCCAGGTGTTCATTTTGGGAAGGAACCCGTCGTATTGGTAGCCCTATAGTGGGATACCTCTGATGCATTGAATGTTCCAGAGACTGATACCAACTTCCCCATTATGAAGATGGAATGTGTTGGTGTTAGTGGACCATCAGGTGAACAGCTCCAACCCGAGTTCCGGTTGGCGGTAGAAGTGGAACTGCGATGTCCACACCATCTTGAACAGACCAATATGCCATAGATCTGCCACGAATCGGTAGCACGTATGGCGAACCCAGTATGCCCAGACCCACTCACGGGTGAAGCTGCCTCTCGACGGCAGGTCCCAATATTGCAGCCAGCCATTAGAATCGTACGTGATGCTCTGACGGAACATTCTTGCGTAGAGGGCCGGAGATCCTTCTGCAACAGAATCACCCCCAGCAATGGTCCTAGTCCTCGGGTTCAAGACATACACATCCATGTGTCTGGTCTCTCTGAAAATACAACCATTTTTGGTGATATTGTATTGGGTAAGTTCATCCTCCCGGGTCACCCAAGACCGCGGTGTGTCAACCTCGATGTTCGGAAGTGGAACCTCCTCCACAATGCCGAAGTTTCAAATAGTAAGGTTGTTAGACAGAGGATACTCCATCTGGGTGGGGGTCAGAAGGTTTAATAAGGTATGGATGTTGGAAACAACCACCCTGGCGCCATAAAAATCCTCATTCGCTGCCATTTCAGTTCTGTGAGCGGCGGCTTCACCATCATCGACTTGGTTTGTGGCCATCTAATGTCCTTTGAGAGATTTGCGTGAAATATGGATGAGCTATGCGAAATATGGATTAGTGGCCTGAAATCCAGATTGGTTGCGCGAAATCAGAGCAGTCGTCACAAAATATCCTGGGTTTGTGCATAAAATACGGCTGAAACTCGGATGGAAATGCTTGCTGCCAAAGCCTATTTTACACGCAGGTGTGGAGAAAATTTCGCGCACGAGACCTCAAAGCATATCACAGGAGAAAGATGTGTGCGGAGCAGGGGAACCGTGGCCCCGTTTATAGGAAAAGCTGGGGGTTCTGTGCCACGTGGAAAGAGGATTCCATGGCACACCTTCATTTTGCAAGTCGCGATAGTTTTTGCGCACAGAGGGCCCACAGAGTCCAAAACTTCGACATATCAGTGTTTCCATCGTAATCTGATCATTTTGACCTCTCGCTGATACAATTATGAGGAGCGGAATTTGTAGACACTGAGAATTATCTAACTACAAAAGGAAGTTTCGAAATGATGAAGCGATGTCATATTCGGACACCGAGGTCCTATCCGGAGGGCACAGAAGTGCTGCACGAAATAAAGGAGGATGCGCGCTGAAAAATTTGGGCCGCGCGAAAGGAGTCCAGGATTCGCGAATGGTCCCTAGCACCGGCGTGCAATGTTTTCACGCCTGCGCCCGCATGGTTAACTTTTCACGACACCATCCATGCTGCATAAAATTTAACGCACCGCCTGGATTCTGTGACACTAGAGGCCTATAAATAATAGGGGGCCCCTTCCAGTTCGGGGTAGTGGAATTTGAACCGTCTATCATTCACGAAAAAGTAATTCTTCACGCACAAGATGGACTTCAGGTAATGACCCTTTTCACGTAACCTCGCTCTGAGATCCACCTTTGCACGCAATACCACTGGCGTAAATAAAATTTCAATCCCTTCAGGGTTCATCCCTTGCACACAATTCCTTCTATTTCATGAAAAAATGTTCATGTGCGTGCAATCCCTTCATTGGGCGTGGCCTTACCTTAGGTTTCAGCCTTTTCCACTCGCTCGCAATTCAAATACTTTTCGCGCAATCTATCTTCCACAATTACGTGCCATCCCAGCGTTTTTCGTGCAAACCCTTTCTTTGCGCGCAAACCCCAGGAACCCTCACCTTGATTCCCCATGGGTGCCTCCCTGCGTAGGTTCTTGATGTCATCCATTTTGGGCATGCACGCCATGATATTTTTTCCCGTATGCCCTTCTAGGCTCATTCAAAGTAACCTCAAGGTCCCTTGGGAGATGTTTCCTATTGTGTGGGTTTGCCTCATGCTTCTTCACATAGGCACGCTAATGGATATTACTTCTTCGCATAGCCACGCTAACATGTACCCCTCGATGGTTCGCTCTGAGACCCCCTTCACTATGACTTTTCCCATACCTTCCATCCCACAAGGGGTAGAGGGTTCCGGTTAAGTAAATCATATGGGTGTGGAGAGAACCCACCTCATCCGAGCTATAGAAAGATAAACTTCCAAGCAAAGCGTCCTCAACACATGACGTTAATCTACGATCCGGCCCCATGCCTCGCACACAGGGTCCCCTCCGGCTCATACATTCTTTAGTCCGCTCATCTACACAGGAAAGGAATCATCCTCACATGGAATGATATCTTCCCTCTTGGAGTGTCGTTTATCCACAGGGGAAGAGAAACCACCTTGGTGTAATCCCCTGGACTCTCTTGCGGAAGGTAGGACCCATGCACCTCTGTACATCCCCACCACCAAGGCTAGTGGAGGGTGTAATAGGGAACGAGGCATCTCCTTTGTTCGGTCTGAAATCCCTATCGCTCTGCTCTTTTTTGCACTTTGGGTCCCCATCCTGGAGTAAGTCCCGACACCATGGGCCGCTCAATGCGTAATCCCCTCTTCGCTTCTCACGGACGCACCCTTTGCGACGTGATCGTCAGGTCCCTCCAACCACTTATTTCTCACACCGAGCATGACTCACGTGAGCTTAGAGTGAGAACTGACTCTGACCCCCACCTCCAGAGAAATATGAGGACGTTGATCCATGCTAAGGCATCATACATAAGAATCCTCCATGAGGTTCAAGCCCACCACCCAGTCATTCTGACCCCCTTCACGTCGGTTCGCCAGCACAATGGGCTGCCTCAGAGCGTAAGCCCCAGATGCCCCCCATCCTGCACGATGTTAAACTGTATGCTCCCTTCCAGCACGATGTTAAACTATCTTCCCCATCCTGCATGATGTTAAAATTCACCACCAGATCTACGTGGACTTTGATTCCCTATCACAGGGATATGTAGGAAGCCTCCATGAGGTTCAACCCCACCACCCGGTCGTTTCGACCCCCATCGCGTCGATTCACCATTTCCACCTTGGGTCGCCTCAGAGTATAAGCCCCATAACCACTTTGGGCTGCCTCAGAGGGTAATCCCCATATCCACCTTGGGCCGCCTCAGAGCGTAAGCCCCAAATCCACCTTGGGCCGCCTCAGAGCGTAAGCCCCATATGCCCCCGTCCCGCATGACGTTAAACTATATACCCGAACTATGGGGACTTTGATCCATGTTAAGGCATGGTACATAGGAAGCCACCAAGAGGTTCGATCCCCTTCACCTAATCACCCATACTGATTCTTACCTGGGCCGCCACATCCCTGTGGGATCATGCCCACTCATTACACTCTATAGTATCAGGGATGCCACCCTGGTGTTGGCCCCTACATTGGTGTACCCTCTAGGGGGGTTCTTCAATCTGATCCACTTTTAGCGTTCCAATCAGTCTGATCTATCTGCACTAGATGTTAAACTCGTATCATACCCCATGTTAAAAATGGAATGATGAGGAAAACATCAGATACAGGCCTAAAACATAAAATTCCCTGTGTTCGATGTGGGATTCCTCGAGCTTCTGCACCCTCGAGTAGCCCCATAATAATGGACAGAAGATATAAATGCCAATCCCCCAGCATCAAAACATGCCAATGACACCTCAGCGTGACCTCTATCCTTACAATATGGATGATAGACCATTGTTCTTCCTGCGGTAACAATATGGATGATCGACCTATGGTCCGCCTGTTGTCCTGGTCCAATGTTCTGAAAGACTTGAAACATTTGATGGGACCCCCTAATAGTATGAATTCTTGACTTGTGGTCCACCTGCTATAATAATATGGATGATATACCTTTGGTCCGCCTGTTGTAACAATATAGATGATCGACCTATGGTCCGCCTGCTGTCCTTGGCCATCATTCTGGAAGACTGATCGACGATATTTGAGTTAGGCCTCATGTTGAGAACATGGTCAGTGGTCATCCCTCATTTGTTTTCCCTATTTCAGGACAATGTGACATGGATGCTGCGTTTCCTCCATGGTTAATAGCTATCCCCCCTCATTAAGCCCCTCCCATGGTGTTCCGTATTTTTGTAACATAAATCACATTTTCATCTCCCTATGTTGGGATTGATTTAAATGACCTCAGCATTTCCCTACTCGTGTGTTAGAGAACGTTGAGGAGACAGTACATCGATCGGTCCTAGGTCCCCTCCCTTTGGTTGGACCTCCTTCCTCTCCTCAAAAATCCGGGGCCGATTTCGGATGCATGAATATTGGTTAACACTCCCACGAAGTGATAGATTATGGTTGATCATATTAAACTGATGGTACAGATAAATAAATTTGTCCATACATTGGTTCGAAATTGTGAGCAATAAAAGAAAAAATGTCATGATATGGAAAAAATAGGGCCCTTAATGATCAACGTTAAGGATTGATCTTTCCAATTCCACTTCCCTTTGGCTGCTGGACACCAGGACTGCTTCTCGCTCCTTGAAATCTCTCTCTTAATTAGTAGCCGTAGAGCACAATTTTCCAGTCCTATCTTGTGCCTGTGCCTATTCAGTTTGATGTACGACCATCTGGTGACTCGCCTCCACCAGTTGTTTGTGGGAGCTGGCCAGATGGGCCAACAGTTTCTCCACAAGTTCAGAGCATGTTGTGATGAAGGCATCCTTCTTTGTCGCCTGCTCTTCGAGGAGTCAGACCTCCTGATCTTCCCTCATGAATTCTTGGGTTCTCGTTGATTCTTACCATCATTGGGTAACGCCGGTGTGTTGGCTGCTCTCACGTATCTTCCCGGCCATGTAATCACGGACCGTCAGATGAAGGCATTGAGCATCATCCCCTCTAGGAAACAGAAAACGCAGCCAGGTCTGTAGTGATCCCTTCCATCTCAGCCAATCCGTCCGAGGCTACCTGAGAAAACACTGGATGCAATTCCACCCATTGCACCGTGTCATCTGGATCTCCTCGGCCGCGTTCAAGTTTGAATAATCTATTTCCTCAGGATCAGCGGGGTGTTATATAGGGAAGACAGCCAGCAGCTCAGTAGCATGATCTGCCTTAGGGATTCCTTTATGAGGAATAAGATCCTTGATGTCTGGGTGACCTTCCTCTCTCACCCTGATAGTGGCAGTGCTTTCTTAACCATCCGACCTTGCTCTAATGTCAGCACCACTGATGTCCGCCGCCCCCTGCTCACCAATTGTTGGGGCCAACTCAGTTTGGGAGGTATGTTAGAGAAGAGGCGGAATGTCCGCCCCTGATTCACTTATGGACGACCCGTGCGTATCAGCCCGACGAGCCTCCAATGATGAGGTCACTGTACAGGGAGCATCCTGATTAGTAGAGTTCTCTGACCATAAGCACCAGTAGTGAAGCAAGGGACTTACAGGAATGCAGAGCGTCAGCCTCTGGTGTTCTGGCTGCTATAGGAGCTATCGTGGTAGAAGACCCCTCAGTTCTTTCCAGTTCGATAATGGGCATTGGAGCCCTACCCTGTCCCACCAGTGCCTCTTCTGCTTCCTCTATTGAGGACACCTGATCCGCGCCTATATGCTCATGAGTGAGATATTGAATTTGGTTAGGAATTTCAAGATAGAATGAAAGAAGGAGGATGTCTAAGGATAATGGGAAACCTCGAACAGCTTAGTTATGTCTATATCGGAGCCGATGATCTCACCACTCCCATGTAGGCTCCCATGGCGGGACCCTCCCAGAGATCCTTCGTCCTCTCCTGTCTCCTCATCTCCCTCCGACTCATCATCAATGTCACCTTCCCTTGGTGACATCATTAACAGATCATGATCTTGGCCGAGATTCACATACACCAGGAAAGCCGGCTCCACACGCCAACCCCGTTGGTGTGAATATGTGTCTATGGCCATTAGATAAGCATGTTTCTAATGAAAATTTACCCGGTCGGTAACCCGAATGATCCCAACCTCTGGCAGTTGGATCCCATCCTGCATTATCTTCTTTACAGAGGGCTTCAACGCACATTGATTGCCGTAGGGTCATCCAGGCTGACCCTAAATCTGGGAAGACTACATCATGGGAAGGTTCGAGCAGGTATCTTATCTGCATCCCGGGGAGTTCTATAGCCGCACCGTTTGAACCCCCTCCGAGTAACGAGGTTGCAGCGACACCATGTGATGTCCACAATTCTGAGGTCTCGGACTATGCAGGCCTTGCGGCCTGGCGCGCCCCTAGTCCCCCCATCTTGCAGCACCTTGCCTACTGCATTGTCGCCCAGGTTCCATGTGGGTAGTCTCGAGTTTCCGAACTCACTTGCATAAAATCCCCTCAGGGCAAGCAACAGCGCAATGATCGGCATACTCGGTTGATAGGCCAACATTGATCTTGGTGTGAGTAAGGGTAATGAAATCACCATAGCCATAAGTGGTGAACATTAACCACATCTTGCAATGGATGTAGGGATCCCTCTCCTTCCATACATCCGTGAATACCCTCTTCATCATTCACTGGAGGCATCCGAACTTCCAGGTGAATCGGGACGGCACGTAAGGCTCGTAGATGATCTTCCTATCAATCCAAGCCACAATCACCCCACCTCGGATGACCTGGAAGTAATCCTACTGCTCCAGCAAGCCTTGACCATTGTCTACCATTTGGTCAATCAGGGTGGGGAATGGAAAGAATTTAATTTTGGCGTGGTTACCAATTCTGATCCTTACCCCCTCCTCGTTGAGTGTCAATGGCATAACCCTTACAATTTTCAACATATATGGACATAGGACGTTTCCTGGAAGAAGAATGGAGTTTGGGAAAGTGTACCTACCTTGATGAGCCACCACCCGGCCATGGAAGATCTAGAAGGGGACACACACACTCTGAGGAAACCGTACTCTTGAGATGCATCTGAAAACGGCATACAACCTAGCCATAATGGGGACCTCCAGATTGAAATTTTTTTTACTGGCCATGGTGCCCACAATTACTAGATTTGGTAGACCGATTCCCATCCATGCGTCCCACACTAGTAGGAGCCACCCATTCAGGAATGTAGTGAAGAACCCGACATATCCGAAATTCGGGTCCCAGGCCTCGATAACACAGTAGCCCGATGATTGTTATTTCCCTGCCTCTAGGGTCCTCTAGTATGATCCATTCTTACTCCTTTGAGCCACAATTAGGCACCGTTTTCCCTATACTGGAATCGTGACTGCTGGTTCCTTCTCCAGGAACATGTAGAACCAGTCCTTGTAGGCGATGTCCTTCAGGAAGTCCTTGACTTGCGGCCTCTCTTTAGTTAGGTCCAGAAGGGGCCATGTCATCATTGGGGTTCGTGCTCTATCCTCTCAGGTGTTCATTGGGGGAAGGAACTCGTCATATTGGTAGCCCTCTAGTGGGATACCATCAATGTAGTGAACGTCCTAGAGACTGATACCAACTTCCCCATGGTGAAGATGGAATGTTTTGGTGTCAAGGGACTATTGGGTGAACAACTCCCGCCCAAGTTCAGGTTGGCGGTAGAAGTGGAACTACATCCTCCACACCACCTCGAACAGACCAATGTGCCGCAGCTCGGCCACGAATTGGTCGCACGTATGGCGAACCCAATATGCCTAGGCCCACTCCCTGGTGAATTTGCATTCGGACCGCAAGTCCCAATCTTGCAGCCAGCCCTTAGTATCGTCAGTGATGCTCTGACAGAACATTCTTCCATAGAGGGACGGAGAGCTCTCCAAAACAGGATCAACCCCAGCAATGGTCCTAGTCCTCGGGTTCAGGACATACACATCCATGTGTCTATTCTCTCTGGTAGGACGACCATTGTTGTTGATATTGTATCGGGAAAGGTCGTCCTCTCGGTTCACCCATGACTACGGTGTGTCAACCTCAAAGATCGGCAGTGGAACCTCCTCCATGATGCCGATGTTCCATAGGGGAAGGTTGTTGGATAGAGGATACTCCTTATGGGTGGGGGTCAGTAGGTTGAACAAGGTATGGTAGTTGGAAACAACCACCCTGGTGCCATAAACTTCCTCGTTCGCCGCCATTTCAACTCTGCAAGCGGAGACTTCCCCCTCATCGACATGGTTTGTGGATATCTCAAGTTCTTTGAGAGAGTTGCATGAAATATGGATGAGCTGCATGAAATCTTGATGAGTTGCGCGAAATCTGGATCGGTTGCTTGAAATCAGAGTGGTCAGCGTAGAATATCCTAGGTTTGCTTGTAAAATACGGTCGAAACTCAGAAGGAATTGCAAGCGGCCAAAGCGTGTTTTACACGAAGGTGCAGAGACAATTTCTCACAAAAGAGCTCAGAGCCTATCGTGCGAGAAAGTTGCATTCAGATATGGGGACCCATGTATCCTTTTAGAGGAAAATCCATGTGTTTTGTGCCACGCAGAAAGTGAATTATGCACCGTAACAATATTTTTCACACCGCGACAGTTGTTTCGCAAAGGGGGCCCACACAGTCCAACAGTTAGGGTTTTAAGAGATTCCCTCGGAATCTGATCATTGTGACCTCTCACTGATCCAATTCCGAGGGGGGAATTTTTAGACACCGGAATGTCTATAACTACTAATGGAAGTATCAAAATGTTGAAGCGATGTCATATTCGGACCCAAAGACCTAGTCCAGAGGGCTAGAAGTGCGGTGCGAAATAAAGGAGGCTGCGCGCGGAAAAAAGTCGGCTGTGCAAAAGGAGTCTGGTATTCGTGAAGGATCCTCTGTGCAGGCACGCAATGTTTGCGCGCCCGCGCCCTTGCAGTTAACTTTTCACGCCACAATCCCTGGAGCACAAAATTTCGCACCCCACCTGGATTCTGCGACTCAAGAGGCCTATAAATAGAAGGGGACCCCTACCAGTTCGGGGTTGTAGAATTTTAACTAGCTATTGTGCGTGAAAAAGGACTTTCGCGCGTGGAAGATGGCCTTCAGGTACTGACACTTTTCGCGCAACCTCGCCCCAGGATCCGCCTTTGCATGAAATCCCACTAGCTTAAATAAAATTCCAAACTCTTCAGGGTTCCTACCTTGTGCGCAATTCCTCCCATTTCATGCAAAAAGGATCAAGTACACACAATCCCTTCATTGGGTGTGGCCTTACCTTAGGGTTCGACCTTTGCCACTCAGGCGCAATTCACATAATTTGCGCACCATCGCTCTTCCCCAATTACGTTCCATCGTGACATTTTTCACGAAAACCCTTTCTTTGCCTGAAAACCCCAGGACCCCTCTCCTTGATGACCCACGTGTGCCTCCCTACGTCTGTGCCCGATGTCGTTCATACTGGGCGTGCACACCATGTGCTATTTTCTCATATGGCCTTCCATGCTCGTACGAAGTAACCTTAAGGTTCCATGGATGTTGTTTCCCATTTCGTTACTTTTCCTCATGCTTCTTTGAATAGGAATTCTAATAGCTATTTCTTCTTCATATATCCATGCCAATGTGGACCCCTTGATGGTTCGCTCTGACACCCCCCTTCACTATGGCCTTGCCGATTCCTTCCCTCCCACAAGGGGTAGAGGGTACCAGTTATGAATGTCTTATGGGTGTTGAGCGAACCCACCTCATCCAAGCTATAGGATGTTAAACTACCTAGCACCTCATCCTCAACACAGGATGTTAAACTATGATCCGGCCCCATTCCTCACACGCAGGGTCCCCCTGGCTCTGACATTCTTTACGCCGCTCATCTCCACGGGAATGGAATCTTCCTCACATGGAATGATATCCTCCCTCTCAGAGTGGTGTTTGTCTACATGGGAAGGGAAACATTCTTGATGTTAGCCCCTAGCCACTATTGTAGAAGGTAGAAACCATGCACCTCCGTAATTCCCCACCTCCAAGGCCAGTGGAGGGTGTGATAGGGAACGAGACATATCCTTTGATCATTCCCAAATCCCTCTCCCTCTGTACTTTGTCGCACTTCGGGCCTACATCCTGGAGTAATTCCCGGTACCATGGGACACTCAACGCGTAATCCCCTCTTCAATTCTCATGGACGCACCCTTTGCGGCGTGATCATCAGGTACCTACAACCTATTGTTTCTCACACTGAGCACGACTCACGTGAGCTTAGAGGGAGCACCGAACCTGTCCCCCAACTCCAGTGAACTATGAGTACTTTGATCAGTGCTAAGGCAGGGTACGTTGGAAGCCTCCACGAGGTTCAAGCCCAACACCCAGTCGTTCCGACGCCAGTCACATCGGTTCACCAGTTCCATGGGCCGCCTCAGAGCATAATCCCAAGATGCCCCCCATCCGTCACGATGTTAAACTGTATGCTCCCATCCAGCACGCCGTTAAACTGTCTGCCCCATCCTGCATGACATTAAAATTCACCACCTGAATTGCGTGGACTTTGATCCCCTGTCATGGAGATACGTAGGAATCCTCCACGAGGTTCAATCCCACCACTCGTTCATTCCGACCCCCTTCACGTCGATTCACCATATCAACCTTGGGACACCTCAGAGCCTAAGCCCCATAACCACGTTGGGTCAACTCAGAGCGTAAGCCCCATATCCTCCTTGGGCCACCTTAGAGAATCTTCCCCATATCCACATAGGGCCGCCTCAAAGCGTAATCCCCATTTACACATTGGGCCACATTAGAGTGTATGCCCCATATCCACCATGTGCCGCCTCAGAGCATAAGCCCCAAATGCCCCCGTCCTGCATGATGTTAAACTATATACCCGAACTACGTGGACTTTGATCCATGTTAAGTCCTGGAATGTAGGAATCCTCCACGAGGTTTAAGCCCCTTCACTTCATCACCCATCCTAATACATACCCAGGACGCCACATCCCGGTTGGACCATGCCACCCTATTCCACTCCACAGTATCCGGGAAGCTGCCCATGTGTTAGCCTTAACATCGGTGTTCCCTCTACGAGGTTCTTCAATTTGATCCACTTTTAGTGTTCCGATCAGTCCGATCCATCTCCGCTTAACGTTAAACTCATGGCATACCCCATGTTAAACATGGGAAGCTACGGAAAAACTCGGATACATGCCTATGACACACAATTCCCTACGTTCGATGTGGGAAGCCTCGAGATTCCGCGCCCTCGAGAATCCCTATAATAAGTGACAGAAGATAGACATGCCAATCCCCCAGTGTCAAAACACGCCAATGGCACCTCAGCGTGACCAATCTCATAACCGAAGGTTGCTGCGACGACCACACCCTGTGGAGCCTCTCAATAGAAGAAACAGAATTTACTAGTTTCCATTAAGATATGGAACTGGGAACGAGATTCACAAAGACATCTTAAATCTATGAGGGATACCGGGACTAGGTGACGAGCTCCGAGGAGGAATCCATGGAAGGAAGAACCAACATCCCATCATCCCAGTTTTCATCAAAGAGTAGACGTTACTAAATAAGGAATAGATGCCACCTGCCTTTTGAAAGTGGGAATGTGGGGCTACAAGCTGCGCGTCCTCCTCTGCGTGACGGATGCAGGTGCATTCCCTGATGAGAAGCGTCAGAAACACAATCATATGAAAGCTATGACTCCTGAGAGAGTTACTAGTTCGAGATCTAAGAAAGTTGTTATCCATTACAAATCTAGTGGAAGTGAATCCTCATAAAATGAATTAGAAAATCATGCTCGAATGATGAAAAATATAGCTGGACATAGGAACTTTCAATCCAGATATTTGAAGAAGGAATGGATATAAAACAAAGATTCTGAAGTTACATGCTATGAATGCAAGAGAGTTGGACATAGAAGCCCTGATTGCCCTATGCTCAAGAGAAAAGAACTAAAGGAAAGGAATTATAAGAAAAGCAGAAAAAAGTATTACAAGGCCAAAGCTAAGAATGTGTTGAAAGATAATGACACAAGGAGTGCTTGTGGTGGAGTCTTTTTAGATGAATCTTCATATTATGAATCTTCAGGGCATAAGAATCTTGGTCGTTAAGCCAGGATACCTATTAATAATCATTGTTTGATGGCCAACGTACACAATACTTAATCAATGACCAATGTTTCTTTAAATTATAACGATAGTAAATATTATAACTCTTCATATGAAGAATCTTCTTCTGATGAAGATAATACTTTAACTACCTATGATGAAGATTCTAGGTTTCCCAAACTCCTTGAGAATGAGAATTCAAAACTCATGAAAAAACATGATAAGGTAAATTATAGGAATATTATTCTTACTAAGGAAATATCATAGCTTTAGAATGATCATGATAATAAAAATTCTGATTTTGAATGTATTTTAAAAAATCACGAGGAAGTATCTTCTGAGAAGAACAAACATTCTAAAGATATAGAAAACGTAATTTCTAAGAAAAATGTTTTCGAGCCTATCTCTAGTTCAAAATAAAATGTTTGTGAAGATAAGAACATAGTTATAAAACTCAAATTCAAAATATTTTCTTTGAGTATGTGTTTGTCAAAATTTACCCTAGGTAAATAAAATTTTGATAAAATGTAATAACAAATACGACCTTGAAATAATACATCTGGTTTAGGTTACACAAGTTCTAAACCGATTTTTAGTAACAATTATTATGTTCCTCAAAGTGCCCCATTCTGCACTAAGTGTCAATTTGGTGGTCACTGGGTAAAGAATTGTTCCTTAAACAAAACACAATATTTAATATTTAATAAGGATTATTTTTCTAAGAATATGTGGATTCCCAAAATTTTACTTTCTATGATTTACAGATCCAAGAAAGTCTGGATACTAAAAACCTAACTTTTTCGTATTTTCAGGAAAAATAGTGAAAGTTCCAACAGCAATACATGGTACATGGATAGTGGATGTTCTCGGCATATGACTGGTAACAAAAACTATTTTGAAAATATTATCAAGACGAAAGGAGGATAAGTAACATTCAGAGATAATGCTCAGGGAGAAATTATTGGTATATGTAACATATCTCTTCTTGAAAAAACATTGATTTAAAATGTTTTATTTGTTAAGGGTCTTAAGCACAACCTCATAAGCATAATCCAATTATTTGATGAAATCTACCTTTTGAATTTTAGGAATGATAAGTTCTTATTACACTATTCCAAGGAAGAGTTTATTATTTCTTCCCATAGGCAAGAGAATGTTCACACAAAAATCACAGAAGACCATAGTATCCAAGACATACCTTGACATAGTGCAATGGACGATCATTCTTGGTTATGGCATAGAAGTCTAGGACACCGTAACCTTAGAAACTTATGCACATTTTCTAAGAAAATATTAGTTAAGGATATACCAGAGCATAGATTTGATTCTTTCAAAGTCTGTGAACCTTGTCAATATGGAAAGCAACACAAATCATTTTTTAATCCGTTGGTTAAGTCTCAAACACTGATGCATTACAGCTAGTTCATATGGATCTTTTTCATCTAAAACAAATTCGAATCCATGGGGGCATGTATTATGTATTTTTCTTAGTTGATAATTCCTCAAGATATACGTGGGTGTATTTTCTAGGAAAGAATTATAAAGCTTTTTCTTATTTCAAAATTTTTAGAGACCATGTTAAAAATGAGAAAAACCATCAATTGATAATTATTCATAGTGATCATGTAGGATAATTTTAAAATTCTGATTTTGAAACTTTTTGTAGTAGATAAGGTATTTCTCACAAATTATTAGCACCGTCAACACCTCAAAAGAATGGTATTGTTGAATGGAGAAATAGAATTCTTCAAGATATAAATAGAACCATGTTGAGTGATTATTCTATTTCCAAATTTTTTTTGGATGAAGCTGTAATTACTGCTTGTAACTCTATAAATCGAGTTTTGATTAGAAATTTTCTTAATACAACTCTTTATGAGTTATGGAATAATAGAAAACCAAGACTTTCTTACTTATATTTTTTTGGCTACAAGGTATTCATTCTGAATACTAAAGATAATTTACAAAAAATAACACCAAAATATAATGAGATAATTTTCTTATGATACTACACAACCTCTAAGGCCTATAAAATTTTTAACAAAAACACTTGTACTATTGAAGAAATAGTACATGTCAAATTTGATGAAACTGATCCTTTTGTTTTTAATTATCCTCAAACTACATCCTCAGATGTGTTTTCAAAAACTGATTAACAACCTATGATAGAAGATACTTCTAATAAGGAAAATGTACAAGAATATAATTCTGAAACATTTACCCCAGAATATTTTCTACCCTATGTTGATTAAAAAGTTTTAAAAAACCCAAATCAGTTGTTTCTTAAGAATCATACCAGTGATAGTATAATTAGTGATGTAAATTAACCTATAAGGACTAGAAGTTCCTTAAGAAATAAAGTAGAACATCTAGCATTCCTTTCTCAAATAGAACCAAAAAGCACTGATGAAGCTTTATATGATGATGATTGGATAAAATCCAAGAAATATGAACAAAATGAATTCGAAAGCAATAATGTCTGGACCTTGGTTGAAATACCTCAAGAAACTCCTGTAATTAGATTAAAATGGGTCTTCTGAAATATGTGTGATTAAAATTGAATCATAGTAAGAAATAAAGCAAGATTAGTTACAAAAGGATATAATCAACAATAATGAATAGACAATGAAGAAACCTATGCGCAAGTATCTAGACTTGAATATATTCTTCTTTTACTTTCCAAGGCTGCATTCTTCAATTTTAAACTTTTTCAAATCGATGTGAAATGTGATTTTCTTAAAGGTTATGTTCAAGAGGAAGTGTTTGTTGAACAAGATCCTGGATTTAAAGATACAAAACATCCTGATCATGTTTTTGGACATACCAATGATTTTTATGGCTTTAAACAAGCCCCTAGTGCATGGTATGATAGACTTACATGATTTTTGCTTCAAAATAACTATGATAAGGGAAATGCAGATCCAAACCTTTTTATAAATAATTATAAGAATTTTTTTTGATTGTTCAACTTTATGTTGGTGACATTTTATTTGGTTGGACTCAGTAATCATTAACTGATTCATTTGAAGATATAATGAAATATGAGTTTGAAATGAGTATGATGGGTGAGTTAAAATTTTTCCTTGGTTTTCAAATTTATCAAAAAAAGAAGGAATCTACTTATCCCAACATAATTATATTAAAGATCTTATTAAAAGTATGGATATGACATCACTAAGAGTATAAGTATTTCCATCGGTACCTCAAACACACTAGATCTTGATGAAGCTGGGAAACCAGTAGATCAAAAATCTTTTAGAGGTATGATTGGATGTCTACATTACTTGATAGCTAGTCGTCCGGATATAAAGTTGTTAGTATGCTTATGTGCAAGATATCAATCTAATCCAAATGAATCTCATTTAAAGGTAGTGAAAAGAATTTTTCACTTCCTAAAGGGAACCATGGACTTAGGACTATTTTACACTTCTAGAAATGATTTTGTTTTAAAGTGTTTTTCAAATGATGACTTTTGTGGATGTAGAATGGATAGAAAGAGTACATTCAGAACATGTCACTTATTAGGATATTCATTAGTTTATTTTTTTTCAAGAAGCAACATTCTGTAGCACTCTCCACAGCTGAAGCTGGATATGTAGCAGCTGGAAGTTGTTGTGCTCAAGTGTTGTGGATGCAATACAAACTCACATATTATGGCCAAAGTTTCACTAAGACTCAAATTTTGTGTGATAACACAAGTTCCATTGCTCTTATTAAAAACCATACACATCACTCTCGTGTAAAGCACATAGACATTAGGCATCACTTTCTTAGAGATCACACACTAAAATGAGATAGAATTCTTCAATTTATTAAAATGAAAGATAACATGATGATATTTTCACAAAATCATTACCATCTGATAGATTTTAATATATTAAACAGAATTTAGGAATTATAACCATGAGTTAATCTTCCTCTAATAAATTTCTGTTCAACCAATCTCTTTACAGTATCAAACTAAATTTCGTAGAGGGGGGGGGGGGAGGGGTACACCTGTTATTATAGTTTATGAATTTTTTCGTAGTTTGTTTTTCAAAATTTCCGTAATGAAATTTTCATAATAAAATTTTTGTAATTATATTTTCGTAATGGAAATTTTCGTAATTTAAATTTTCGTACTCATATTTTTCACAATCGAGTTTTGGTACAAAAAGTTTTTGCAATAAATATTTTTGATTTTATGTTTTTTATTGTAAGTTTTTTGCAGTGAGTTTTTAATAGACAATTTTTCATCAAGAAGAATATCACCTATTATGAATAATCATACTAGAAAATCTTAAAGGTATGACTTACTTACTTAGGTTTTAGTAGTCTCTTTCACTTACTGGTATATTCTTTTTCTTTAAAACATTTCTCGGATTCATGTATCCTTAAATCTGAATATTTTTCTAAAAACCTAAAAAGATTAGATTCAATATTTCCTTGAAGGTATGTTTTCAATCGTCATATCAGATCAAAGATTTTTTCAACCGTTATAATGGTTTTGGAAGATGAAAGGTCACTTCCATCACATATATAAAGGGGACCCCCAATGATTGTCCAACATCGGTTTCCAAGCTCCTGCGTCTCGAAGAGCAGCCTCAGTTCATAATCCTGTTCCGAATATTCAGAAGTGCTCAGTCCGAATGTCTGCAAATGTACCTTCATAGGATATTTCAGCAGTCAACCCAATCTCAGAGTGGCAGATGTATAGGGAGAGGTTGGTACACCCAAACTTCTTCAATAAGTATGACTCTGTCATTTCCAAGAATATCAGGATCAATGGTTGGGAATGCATAGCTATTTCTATGACAGCAGCTCAAGATGTAGTCTATCCGGATCTTCTCATCGAAATCTATGAGTCAGTTTTCTTCATCGAGGAAGAGGGTAGAGACAAATTATCCTTTAAGAGTTATAGTAAAACGTACAAACATTCTTACACCAAGGCTGGAAGCTTGGTGGGGTTGGCATATGAAGGGGAAGATGAATATTTATATCACAAACTCCCAGAGGATCGAAAATGTTTTGTCAAGGAGAAGTCCATGGAATTTCTTGGTCATAGTAATGTAATGACGTCCATGATTCCTCATAATTCAAACAAAAATCAGATTCTACAATTATTGGTGCATGGTCTTATTGTACGGAGGAAGGGTGATAAGGGCTCCCTCATGAAAAGTGACATGTGCATCATAGATTTTTTGGTAAATCTAAGGAAAATCAAATTGATAAGGTGCATACTCATTACGATTCAAAACATAAAGAATGGGAACCTCAGAGCTCAGATCATTATGTTTCTAGCATTGCTTTCAAAGTTGATAGTTCAGTGTCTTGATTCCTTCAAGATCCCATGTAGCTCCAAGCTATGAAATTTCACGGTGATGCTGATTAGTGATGACACCATAAAGAGGATGAAGGTTAGTTTTTCCAAGGAGACAAGAGATTTTTGTGATCTTCCAGAGGAGGAAGAACTCATTCCCAAAAATGTGGATAAAGCTAAACCGTCTAAGAAGGCTGGGAAGAAGAGAAAGATGAAGGAAGTGGAGGATACATAAAAACCCACCAAAGACAAGGAAGCCCAATCTGTAACTCCTAAACCCAAAAAGAAAAAATCTTATATGGAAGAAGTGGTTTCAAAATGGAGGGATGTCCAGAAAAAAGAGGAAATAAGGGGTGCCATAGTTCGGTTTGGACCCTTCTGAGGCTAAGGCCTTAAAAGAATTTTTTTTGATAAGCTAGAGAAGAAAAAAAGGAGAAAAATCAGATGAAGAAGATGAAATAGGCCAAGATTTGTCAATACCTTCTGAGTGATTCTAAAATTGCATCTGTGAACATCCTAGTGCCAAAGTCTTTCCTTGTGGAATCATTACCAGAGACTTCAGGGAAGAATTTCTTCATTCCGGAAAAACCGCAAGATATAGTTGTAGAAGAGAAGGAAGCTGCAAAATAAGTTCAACAAGCTGAGAAAAGTTGTATCTCTGATGATATAATTAAGCATGTTGACGAAAATCAAGATAAGAGAACTCCATCCGAAAAGTTATCAATCTGGACTTCTCAAGAAGGATCCTCAAAAATTGCGACACTAGGAGTTGATGAGAAAGGAGATGAAGAAGATGTAAACAAGCTATATGAAGAAGAAAGACATAATCATGACTTTATCCAACCCAAGGATGTCAAATATGGAGCTGGAAAAGAGAAAGTGGATAAAGATAAGATTGTTCAACTTTACCTTAGTGAGCATGAATCACCTGATGAGGAAGCCATACTGAGAATCAGCAAGGGTAAGAAAGTGCTTGTTGATAACCCAACAAAAGATATTATCAGAAGGAAAGAAGCTGGAAGAGCTTCTAAGAGGAAGTTGGTAGAGATATAGGAAGAAACATCTCCTTGCAAATTGTCTGATTCAGAGTCATCTGCATTGGTACATAATTTTGTGGTTCAGTCCTGGAAGAAGCTGGGGGATACCATTCTGATCTTTCCAGCAATTGAGTCCAGATCTCAGATGCTTCAGCACAGTATGTATCAGAAATCACACTCTGTATCAATGGTAATTGACACAAGTGTTAAGACTGAGGCAGATTTCAAAAATTTCATGATCAATTATGAAGCACAGAGATGTTCCTACATGAAAATAACTAAATGTTCCAAGAATATTGTGGATGATATGGATGAGATTGATCAGTTCCAAGAAGATGATAAGGAGGCCTTTGGTACTGAGGATGCCAAAATGAAAAATATTTCAGATATAATTCAGGAAAATCTAACCCTTGAACAAAATACTCATATTCAATAGGTGAGAGATCTGAATGTGAAGCTCAAATATGTTTCTCAATGCTTGAAGGGGGAAATAAATCTCCGGATTGATATTGAAGAAAAACATTTGATGTAAGATGAGTTTCTAATGTTTCAGGAAGAGGCCATAAAGGATCAGGAAGAGGTCCTGAAGGCTTAATAAGAAAAGATCAGAGCATTAGAGAAGCAAGTAGAAGAGGACCACAAAGCGATGAAGAAGCTAAAGACAATTTTCATGATTTTAATGCCCATGGAAATAGAAACAAAATAGACCACTCCGATCTTTTGTAGTATTTTTCATTTGTACTAATCCTTTAAATCATAATAGAATTATTGTTGTATGTTTGGTTGTCTACATTAATATTTCAAGTACCATATTTCTTTTCCAATCCCTAAAACTCTTTTTAAAAATCACAAAGGGGGAGAAGGGAAAAGAACTCAAAAGGGAGAAGGAAAAATCTAAATGGGAGAAGAAATACTTCTATGTATAAAAATATCATAACTAACTAAGGGGGAGTGATGATTATGATGTTTTTCTCATTATGGCAATCTAGAATATGATTCTTAGAGTACCAAAGCCTAAGGGGGAGTTATTCGTATTCAACATTGTCCATAAACAATGGGAGATACATTTTAATTTAAAATTATAGAAATTTATTCTATGTTCTTACATTCTTTTCGTAAGGATGTTTGTGCTTTCCAAAAAGGAGGATATTGTTGAGTCAATTTGGGTTTCCTTATGACTTCTTCCATTCCTTAAATCAAGGGGAGATTGTTAAGTCATTAAGGATTTCTTTATGACCTTACCATTCCTCTTGTTTTGAAAATCACATACACCTTATTTTAAGGAAAACACATTTTACCCATGTTTTACTTCCTTAAGGAAAATTTCCTTCGCAAAGGAAATTTACCCCTACCTTGTTTTAACTATTCATATCAACATTTTTCTTAAGTATAAAAATCAGATTCATATATAAAACCTCAGAATTGTATACTACATTGATATGAAGCATTCTGTTTTAGGATCTGAATTCCTGTTATGAACTTTTATGAAGTTCTACTCTAAATTACCTTTTACGAACATTTTTTAAAGTTTAACTCTGTATTCTGATTACGAACTTATATAAAGTTTTAACTATGAATTATAATGATGAATTCTAATTCTCATTATGAATTCGGATGAAGAATTCTGATTATGAATTCTCATTATGAATTCTGATGCTGAATTATGATTACAAATTCTCATTATGAATTTTGATGATGAATTCTGATTACAAGTTCTCATTACGAATTCTGATGATGAATTCTATTGACGAATTCTCATTATCAATTCTGATGAAGAATTCTGATTACGAATTCTCATTATGAATTACATAGAAAAAAAAGAATCTAAATATCATAGTACTACAGACTCTAAATTCATTTTTTTGTACACTCTGAAAATTAACTTTCTCTACTCCAAACATTCATTTACCTTCATTCTGAATATTAGTTTTGGTTATAATCACACTTGTTCTATTATAAAACATTTTCATGTCTTTAGTTATTAATTAACCATTATTTGAGTTACATGTTTAAAAATCCCTTCGAAATTCAAGGAATAATATGATCGTTGCAGGAGGGAGATGACCGTTGGAGCTTCACCTATAAATAGGAGCTCATTTGAACATGCTCAAGAATTTTTGGAAATTTAATTCTTAGAAATTCCTGAAGTGATTTCATGATAGAGAGATAGACTCTTATCAACTCTCAAGCTTCATGCAGAATGTATGAATAGATTTTTCAAACTTTTCCTTATTCAGATTTGTTTCATGCGACTCTAATTATTGTTGTGTACAAGTGAAGGATTATATGGATAAGAGGATTTAGGTTCCAACACCTTGAAGTTGAGGGCTTCCTTGCTGAGGAAGATAGAGGTGAGACTACCTTATAGTTGAGGGCTTGCAAGGATAGCAAGACAGAATCCGATCATCTTATCAAGGGCTTGCCCTGGTGTGGGTAAGATAGACATTCATGGACGTGTAAATCAAGAGACCACTTATCTAGGGTTGTTGGAAACCCATCTATTTTGGATAAAAGAGTTAATGGTTGTTACTTGTAGTGTTACAACTTTGTTTTCCACTGTTATTTTTTTATTGTTAAGGAAATTATAAATTTTTCATACTTCCTTACTTGTACTATAATTATAGTTAGATTATATACGCTTTAAGGTAGAATCTTCATCTTTGTAACTTTTCTTAAGTTTCATTTTTCAGAATCACTTTTTCAGTATATAGAAAGTGATTACAACTTATAGAGGTCTTCTGAATTATCTTGTTTAACCTTGTTAAACATAACCATTATTAAAAGTTCCAAAGGAATTTTAAAAAGGTACAATTCACTCCCTCTTCTATATGACAATCTCATTCTTATTTCGATACTACGTTTGGTATTATAGAGTATATCATACTCAGTCACATACCATCCTAACAATATCTAGATCTCCAATCCTAGATCTAGATATCACTACATGGGTTTAGATAAAAGAAAAAAGAGATATTTTTCATTAAAGGATGTATGAGAGAGATGAGAATAATCAATAAAAACATTAGAATGATATCCACCTATTGGGTGAGGAGAAGATCATGGATTCAAGCCTTCAATCTCGATGAAAATAGTTTTTTTGGCCTTTGGAGTTCTTTGAGTTGATCGTAGAACCATCCCATAACCGTTGGTATGGGAAATCCTAAGCTAGGAATGTATAAGAGGGAAAAATTTCCCATAACAATTTAAAATGAGTGAGATATTGAATTTTTGGATATCGTTGTTTGGCCACATACAATTTAGTGGCATAGTTTGGAAAACTATGTTATAACTTTTAATTAGCAACTTATTTAAGGGTGAATATCACGTAGATACCTCACATGGAATCTCAACCCATTCTTTAACATTGTAATGGTACTTCCAAAAATACTTGAGGACACAAGGTTTCTCTAAGTTAGTGACACGGTTTGTAAAAACACTGTCTCAATAGTGCAAAACCAACATTCCCCCAAAATGTTCTTACACATCACCCTTACACACCCCCTGAAATTACTCCCATAAAAGTTTCATAAGTAAAAAAATTACTTGACAATGTTCCTAAGATAACTTTATGAAATTTATGCATCTTAGATGGGAAGAACAATCTTTTAGTGGATGTACATTAGTGCCATTGGCATTGGAGGAGGAGGTTATGAGGGAGTTTCTTACATCCCATTTTGATGATACATCTAGGAGTGGAGAATATTTACCAGGACCTCTAATGACATTTTTGGTGGCCATGAATATAAAAAGGAATTACAGTGTTTGTATCTTGATGCCTCACATATCAACAAGTAAAGGTTTAGAACCAAGTTACATAGTTTTATATCTACCCCTTGAGGTTCCAACATGTATGTGGGATTGGATTTCGATGGAATTTTTTATGGGACAAACCAATGTCTAGGTGACACACTTCAACTTGGGTGATCTTTGAAGCACTCAACATGATGTTCCACTTCCTAATTGTCTAAGACCAGTTTTCAGTAGATAGCTTGATATGCCTCTACATTCATGAGATATTTCTACTCTGTGGATTCCCATTAATGATATTTTTTTCAGATTGCAATACTTATTTTACATATTGTTTATGTAAGGGATTGTATAAATAATTTTGGACTCAGTTACACATGATCATAGAGTTTCACCCTTAGACCGATGTCCAAACTGAGCATCCATTATGGTTTTGGAGAGCACTCCGCCATCATTAAAGTTGGATATTTTTTGTAGTTGGGAAGATCACCAACCTCAGATATATTTCTCTTATAACAAATATTACCATTCCACCATTAGTATAGAACTTTTCATGGACTTGAACGAGTGACCATTCATGTCCCCACATTGTAGCACAGACCCATGATGGATATCACTCAATAGCCTAGAATTAGTGAGATCTAATACAGAGAAGATACCGATCATCCTAGAGTGGATGATGATTGCACAAATCCAAAAAGAAATCTTATGATTATAGTAGGATGTTAAATTTGGAGTCTGTAGAAGGATACAATGTGTTCTTTCGGGCTTAATGTCGACAAGGATTATATAGATTTGGTAAGGGTGGAATGTTATCATTGGGGTTCATTGGCCATTTTAAGAAACTACCTAGTGATTGTGTTGTGGAGTACCACTATGATCCTCCCCCATAGTTAGATTGGGTACATGACATATTCCATGTGTCATATAGGGGTAGGTACATGCATCACCCATCATAAGTTCACAAATACGGTGAGCTGGATATCATTGATAGGGATACATATGTTTGGTATCTAGTAGATGTTGATGATAGGTAGTAGTGGATCCTTCATTGGTGATTGATTCCTTTAGTGTGAGACCATTGGCAGAACATGAATCTCCAGGATATCTCATGGGAGTAGAAGCCTTAAATTCATGCTACGTACCTTCATCTTTTGAGAATCCATTTTTGACATTTAGTGATATGAAACCCCATGGTGGAGAAAATTTAATGTCCTATATTTTTTTTGTGAATTAATTTGAATATTATTTGGATTAATTTGAAGACTAGGAAATAAGACATCATGCGATTCTGAATCCTGGTATTCCGAGAAATAATGTTTGAAATATATTAAATTATTAAATAACACATGCACATTGTTTTTTAAAATTAATTTGAATAACATCTAAATGGGTTCTTATATCAGAATATTGACGGAGTTATTTAATTCATAACAGATACTTAAGCAATGGTGAGGTATAACATTAGCTGACATTGGTCGGTTATGAAATGATTTTTATAGATTTTTTAATAAATAAACAAATTTTTATTTTTTTTAATTATTTCTTCTCCATCGATGTAGCGATACCGTGACTATTTAATTTATATAACCAAAGAGACAGGGATCTATTTTTAGGATCATAACCACAGAATTCACTATAGGCACTAGAGAGAAAACCATGACAATTCTATCTAAAAAATTGATGATTGAACCTTAGATAAATGATTGAAAGACACCATTATCGATTGTTAACACCAATGACAAGGACACAACAACCGATCATTTCTAGGGAGTGATCCAAATCAATGTTATAGATTCATGTTACAACTTTCATTCCCTATTTTTGGATTCCAAGGAAAACACAAACCAACCCATTAAAATGTAGATCCTTGGATCCATCATTCTTATGGTATATACTTTATATTCATGGTATTATTGATGAATTTTTATTGGGAAATGTTTTTTATTTCTTATAGTTCTTATGACAACAGATCGCGGATGTAATGTACGACATATCATGATATGTCCTTGGGTTGTTCATTGTGATTTTCTCCCTCAATATTCGTCATGTTATT
The DNA here is from genome assembly GCA_963277665.1 of Viscum album. Classification (NCBI taxonomy): domain Eukaryota; kingdom Viridiplantae; phylum Streptophyta; class Magnoliopsida; order Santalales; family Viscaceae; genus Viscum; species Viscum album. Next base: position 1,860,167,055 of record OY728142.1, on the reverse strand, counting down.
GTTATTCATGATTGATGAATAACTAATAATTTTTCATTTGATTATAGAAAAAAAATCCTAAATAGTTGATCAGTCATTGGGATGACCAAGAGGTGGTGAGACGATGATGGTGGTAGAAAAATCAAAGACATTCTAGAATACTTATTCTTCAGGTGATTTAAAATTCGATGAATAAAATTAGATGTTGGATCCAATTGAAGTCCATAAACTCACGGATTCAGTGTTTTGATTGTGAGATGACCCTTAATCTTCATTTTCGAGTAAAATATTCATTCAGAACAAGATTCTGATGATCATCCTTTGTGTGTTGAGAAAAGAGATGATTTCCAGAAAATCGTGGTGTACATGATGCTAATTATGAGGTTATGCAATATGTTGCCCTGAATGGGTGGAAGCTAGTGTTTCAAGGGTTAGTTAAATACCACATATCATGCAACCCTATCACACGGTGTGTAGGACCTTTCTAGATACTCGCTGCATATCTCGAGAGGTACAAAAACACATAGTGAATTACATGGGTTGCCTACATATGCATGTACGCTCACCACAAGGTAGAAACATGGCCAGATAAATGGGATACCGATTTTACTAGTACATAGAAAGGACGACACAAGATAACATTGTGTACTGACTCTTGGCCAAAGTACACAGCTTAACCGCGGATGGTATGACACGACATGTGACCATTATACACATTGTGTATGAATATTCTAAATAAAATGTTCTAAACTATAAGGGTAATTTCACATGGGACGTTTTATGGGTCAAGGGACACAATGTGTGACTATACTATAGATCATGTATCCCTTAATACGTGGCTTCAAAATTTTAACCACCTTGTCATGGACATTTTTCATTAGGATTTGTTCCCTTGATCGAATCCATTAAGGATTAGGAATATCATTTCCTTCTTATTGGAGTATGATAAATTCATTAGTACTTCTCTAATATTGTAATTGGACCCCACTAGAGTGTCCCAAAAAAGGATCCTCTAATCATTCTTCATTTCATAGGTTGTTTCCCGGTTGTTGACTTGACCAACACCATTTAGAATTGAGACTCGAATTAGTAATATAATATAGATAGAGTTGTTGTTATCACACATTGACCATAGATGTGTTACTCATCGGTGTTGTTGTTTATGTCTATAGATCCATTAGTTTTTCCCTCTCATGATGGTTCACGATGATAATTACTTTTCCTACATACATTATCAGTGCTATTATAATCTGAAGTGTGTTATCCGAGATGAGTGCTTCATGGAATCATTAGATTGTGTACCTTATGTTGGAATGTGGTAGTTGTGACTCACCTATACACTATGTTTCCTAGTTGGAGTATACAAGGATATTATTGTTATATGTTCATTATAAATAAACTTGTTTAAAGATGGATATATATTGACATTGTGAATTACTTTTTGATTTCAAGGTGTACTACAGTGCTTTGTTATACTCACCCCTATTTGTGATTTTTCCTCATGTGTAAAGCCTTTTGCAGATGAGAAACATTTTAATGGAGTCCTAAGGAATACAAAGGCCATATAGTGGTATGGATGAATTTGGTTCTTAATGATTTTTACATTTAATAATTTTGTGTTCTTGGAGATGTGTGTGTGTGTGTACATGTACATTGGCAATGCATCCCATTTTAGTGGTAATTCTAGTTGGTGTTGGTCACCCTCCCCTGGCCTATTAGAAGAAGTTTTTAGGAGTTGCGGAATGGGCTATACTGGTAATGGTTATGAAATTTATTTTTTATTTTGGATCAAAACTTTTTTTTAAAGATACTAAAGTTAATTAATCATAGGAAGCAGTTGATGGATCTCAGAATGTTTCAGAAGAAACATTAGTGACTTTTTCATAGAATAATGTAAATTTTATTTCAGTTTGTCTTACGAAGTAAAAGAAGAAAAAATCATTCATTCAAGATGTTGTTGCCAAATGGAAAAAATGAAAATTATAATGAAATTAAGTTGAAATTGAGTTTCTCATTTACCAAGATAAATCTATAGAAAAATATATATTAAAGATGCATTTAATGATGATGAAATGAAAAGGAATCAAAAGGGAAACATTTTTTTTATATTGATATGTATTTTTTATATGAAAGAAATTTATGTTCTTGAATTTTAATCAAGGAACTTATTTAATTAATTATGTTGAATCCCTATAGGAATTAAAATGGAAAATATAAGTAAATATTTCATGACGAATATGTTCCTAAAAAAGATAGTAAATAAATATTTCCATATGAAAAAGAATATTGTGAAATGAGAATGGAAGATGAATATGTATTTAATGTAATGAAAAATATATGAATGAAGAGAAATAGTGAGGAATAATAAATAGAAGAAATATATGAAAAAGAGCTTGAAAATGAGGAATTTGAAATTAAAATAAATATGTTCAGACACCAAAACCTCACTCTGAAAAAATACCAATTAGATATTTAAATGAAACTTCTAGTAAATTACCATCTCTGGGAGTTTATTTATCAAAAAATAATCCTAGATATACAAATATAAAAAGGGAATTCATACTTATGGTGAGGATGATTATATCAAATCCAATGATAATCGTAACCAGGATTTAGAATACCATGACGTTGTATCTTAGATAACATAATATTAGTCAAATGAGGTTAGTATGTAGTTCAAGATTTAAATTTATGGAAAAGACTATTCTATTATTTCCAAGGATAGAGAAAAAAATTTTATTGGTTTTTGAAAATAAAAATAGAATACCATGTTCATTCATAGATATATTGGACATACTAATAAATCATGAAGAGAATTTTAATGCTTTTGATGAAGGTGGTCAATTAAATTAGAATGCTTTATAAAAATTCAAAATGTTAACTCAAAATTCTAATTTAAATATCATAATTCATGGATTCTCAATTAATGATATAATTAATATTGTTAAGAATGTTTTGGTATTATTCAATACACTAGAAACGAAGGTTACATGATATGTGATATTTTGAAAAAATTTCAAGACCTCAAATGATTCTTAGTTCATAAAAATCGATGAGTTGAATAGAAAGATGAAATAAATTTAATTATAATTTTCAAGGATGATTAATTACATGGATGAAATAGTTAATTTTATAAATCAGATAGCTATTATTAATGACGAAAATTTTTGTGAAAAAATGTCTTAAAAGATGATGAAGATAACAATCAACTACTGGAAGAAAAAAATACAATATCATGATCAGAAAATAAAGGCTCAAGAAAAAAATTCATATTCATAAAAAAAACATAATCCCACATGATTAATTTAATCATACATAAGATCATTTGTTTTTATAAAAGGAATAACAGTTGAAAACCTAGAAAAAATGTATTTAATAGTTGATAGATGATTGAATAGAAATAAATAAGATAAGAAAATCATTTTTATCCTCAAGGAGAAGATATGAATTTTTTAATTCTTATTAAATTTTTTAAACAGTAATGAATTACATTTTCATATATATATATATATATTGATTGATTGTTTTTAAAGGATCTTAGATGAATATTCATTCATTTATTTTAGATGATAATCATACTTATTGTTTTGTATATATTATATCACTAACCATTTTTTTACCTCAATGTCTTTTACCATTACTTTTGGAAAATCATAATGGAAAAGAATTATTTAGAAAGATGAATATATTTTCTTAAAATGAGATAATGATATAGCAAGGGAAGATAATTTTCTAAAATAATGAGAATTTGATCTATAGGGAAATTGTTATCCTAAGGGTGATATTGTCTTATTCACTATTGTATTAAAGTGAGTTATAAAGACAAAAGAAGATGAGCTTCATTTTTTTTCTAAATAATAATGATTCTTACACGTTTTTATACTTATCTTTTGTGAACAGTTAATTTCCATTTATATATTATTGTTTTTTATTTCCAAAAAGTGGGTGATTGTTGAGTTAAAAGTAACTTTTTGACGTTTCAATTTCTTTTTTTTATAAATTCTCAAACTCTATTATATATTAATTTATATCTCTTCATATCCAATGTATCATAAAAATATTTTTATAGAAAACACATTACACATTTTTTTAAATACATCAATTTATTTGTATTATAGAAATAATTATATATTTCATCATTAAATTTTTTGTAATGTGTATGAAAATGATAAATATCATACTCATAAATATTAATAGTATTGTCCAGCTTCTATGAATATCATACCTATCATGGTTATGATTTGTATCGTATGGATCATATTATCGATTACCAATCAACATGTCTATGTCTTTTGAATTTACTATATTTTCTTAATTGGATTAAAATAACATCGATATAAATCATACCGACACTCATAATTATTAACAGATGACTCATTTAAATTTATTATTTGTTTCTGGAAAATGTGATTGTAATATATGGGATCCATTTAAATAAAAAATATTTGTGTATTATTTTTTAATAAAAAAGATATTTTTATGTTAGTTACAATATGATTGTTGGTGTTCTAGGATTTTAAGTTATCCTAAAAATATCAGAGAAAATCTTACCGTTAGAGATCAAGATGACTGATAGAAGGAATGCCTACAAATTATAGGTCATTTGATTATTTCAACACACGAGTGATCTATAAAACTCTATGAAATCTATGGTAAAAAAAATCTATATGCGAGATCTAAAATTTAAACCAATAATCTACTTTTCACATTTCCTTTAAATCATAGAGATCATTTTGATTTATTCAAATATTATTTTTATGATTATGATTGAGGACATATGAGGCTATGAGGATATTAATTTTATAATTTTTATCAATGTATTTGGGGGATAAAAAGACATAATCCAATCCATCAGATAAATTTCCTCAAGAATAGGAAGACAAAGGGGATTTTCAACATCTTGATCATAGTCTCGCATTGATAGAATGGTATAATATAATCATTGTACTTAGGGATTACCATTTTATGGTTATGTCAATCATTCTAGAATGTATAAATCAAGGGACCTTTATCTACGGTTACTGGATACCCTTCTCTTTGGATTATCTAATATTTAAATTAAATTTATTACTTCATTCTTAACATGTCTTTTTTATTCTGTTCAAAATAAATAAAAAGTTAATTTTTATTCATCGTTTATGTTAACTACATTTATCATAATATCCATGTGGTTTAAAAACATGTGGATTATATATCATAACCATTCTTATTAAGATATTACTTTCATCATAACGGTGTCCCTATTTGGCAATGGTTTTAATATAGAATATATTTTGTCAATATTTTTTTCATTAATTATATTAATCAATGTTTCTTTTAATAATAATTTTTTACTCTTATAATTCTACCCCTCTATCTGTTTAATCCATATGCATATACATTTCAGTCGTAAAATTGTATTCATTTCAATGAATCTGAAATATTGATACTCACAGTTGGTTTCAGAGGGGGTTTCAACAAGTAAAATAATTTTTTGATTATTTTACCTTATAAAATTAGCATAATTTATTACTATAATTTTTTTATATAATTTTTTTACACTATCATATATTCTGCAAAAGATTTTGGTTATATTTGTTTTAAAATATTTAAGTAATAAATCATGGTTCTATATAAAATCTCAATCCAACTACACCGCCAATTTTCTGTGGCAATGATAATAAATAATGGAGAGAAAATTTGAATTTTTTTTTACCAGCACCAGATTTGATACAATTGTTATGCAGACTTCTTAATTCAAAATTCCTGAATATGAAATGAGAAAATTCAAAAGTAAAGAAAATATTCAAAATTAGATAAATAAATGATAAAAAATCTTGTATTATGTTCAAAGATAAGACAAAAATATAGCCATATTTCCTCTTATTGAGAACCTAATAGTATTTAGATGATATTAAAAATCACACATTTTAAAAGTTTTAAAAATTTTGAGACTATTAGATGTTTTTAAAGTGCGTATTATGATATTTTTTCTTTATTTATGGTTAATGTTATGTTAAGGTTAAACAATTTTTTTTATTAAAAATGTTAATTTTTTACATTAATTGGGTGAAAATTAATTAGAATATTAAATTCATAGTGAAAATATTATAGATATCAATCCCAAGGAATTGGAATCAATGAGAAAATTAATTTATGAATCATGTTAGATTAAAAATATTACAATTAATGATTTTTTCAAAACTCATTTATGTTATAAGGGTATGTCCAAAATAGATGTTGAGAAAAATAAAAAAAATGAATTGTGATGATTATTTTACTTCTACTATAATTTTGATAAAATCTCAGACTCTTGAGATTTTAGTTAAGTCATTCAATAAAATGGATTTAGTTCATTATGACTGAAGTGATTATAAAAATTTTGGGAGTGAGTTGGCTATTATTTTTCAATGAATGAACAGGCTTGATGAAAAAAATGTACTTTCAAAATCATTACAACAAAATTAATAAAGAAATAATTGAAGATAATGATTTAGAATTAACATGTTACCAATGAAAAAGATCTTCACATATCCAACATGATTTCCCAAGTTGAAAAGAAATGACATGAAAGGAAATAATTGAAATAGGAATAAAACATACAATTAAATGTATAAAGGAATAAATTTCATTAAAGATAATTACTCATGGGGTGATCGTGGATTATATAATTTAATGATAATTCATGCAACAAAAATTTGGTATAGGGAAATATTAGCCTATATCAAAAAATAACATTTTAAAACCCAATATTTTTTGAAATTCTAAACAATATATTTCTCTAACAAATATATCATTAAATACATACTTCCTGATAAAAAAAATTATATTTCTTATGATTATGAAAAGTCTTTAAAATTAGGTATCAATATTCCATCATATGAAGAAATATATATATATCAACTAAATTTACTGAAAATGAAAATTATAATTATGGTAAAAAAATTAAATTGAAAATACAATAAAAAATTATTTGAAGAAAAATGTATCAGATATGTCAAAGTTTCTTTACAAGAATGATTTTCAAATGGATTTTACTTCTATAATCCTTGAAAAATACAATTTTATAAAGGATGAGGGTTTTAATTGTTTTTAAAAAATTAATTTCTTAGAAAAATATTTTTAAAACAAAACTCACTTTTAATAAAAATACAAATTGGGATAAGAATTTTTATATAAAACTAATCTATTATATTTTTTCATTAAAGAAACATTTATAAAAAAGAACACTTTAAATAAAAGTACTTGATAATATTTATTTACAAAATCATCACAAGGAAATAATTTGGAATGTGATATACTCATTCAGTACAATTATTTAGCGACAAATATTTGGATTCTAAGAATTCACCCCTTTTCAAAAAATGTCAAGGTAGAGATCACTAGAATAAATATTATTCATTTTAATAAATTCAATCTATTGGATTTAAATATGAAATATTTTCAAAACAAAGGTGAATTCCTAATAATTTTTACTAACATTTCCAGAACCATGAAAATTTAACATCAAAAGTATAATTGTTTTGTTTCCCAAAAAAAAGGAAGTACCAAAAACAGAAATACATGGGGAATGGTTTGTTATTGATCCCATGATATGACTTGAAGAAAATATTTCATTGAAAAGATTCTCAAAATTAATTTGGTATGAGTTACTTTTATAGACACAACTCAATAAAATATTCATGGTATGTGTTACATTTTTATTCATGGAATAACATTAATTAAAAATGTTTTATTTGTTAATGGTCAAAAGAAATACCTTATAAGAAAAACTCAAAAGTGTGAGGAATATTAAATTGTGAATTTTAGGAATGATAAATATGTATTTCTCAATCCCAACGTTGAATTCATTCATTATATCTATCTACATGAGAAATTTTATATACTTAACATAGAATACCCAAAGAGACAAGAATTATCATGTCTTAGTAAATAGAAGATCATTTATTGTTATAGAATATAATGTAAGGACACTAGAACCTTTGGAAAATATTCAAATTATGAAATAAAATACTACGTAAGGATCTACTAGATTATTGATTTAATTATTTATATGTCATTTATCATTTTGAATATACTATGAAATATAATTCATTATATATATATATATATTAGTGAAATATTAACTAATGATGTTTTACAATTGGTGTACATGGACATATTTGGTCCTACTTAAACTTGAAATAATGGAGTAATGTACTATGTATTTTTTTTACTTAATGAATATACTCTATACACTTGGGTCTATTTTCAAGAAATGAAATCTTAAGAATTTTTTATTTTTAAAATATCTATTTCTAATGTGATAAATAAACAATTATTACATTGATTAATTTTGATAATGATCATGGTAGGTAATTTTTAAATTATGATTTTTATAATATTATTTGTTATAAATTACATAACATAACATTTCATATCGTATAACCCCTCAACAAAATGGTGTTTTTAAATGAATAAGTCACATATATTAATAAATAACAAAGACCGTGTTGATTTAATACTCAAATTGTAATCATTTTTGGTATGAATCTAGGAGTACTAATTGTTATAAAATAAATATACTTTTAATTAGGCCATTTCTTAGTAAAACAACATATATTATATAGACATGTTGATAACAAAATATTTCGTACTTCAATGAATTTGAATATAATGTGTTCATCATAAATAAAAAATAATTTAAATAAATTCTCACAAAAATACTACGATAGTATCTTCCTATTCAATTCTAATACTTTTAAGGCATATATATTTTTCAATAAAAACACTTTCAATTTTGAGAAAGAAATACATTTTATATTTTATGAAACTAATCCTTTAAATTTTAATTAATCCCAAACAACATACATAGATGTTTTTTCCCAAAATTGATCCTCAACCATTGATAGACAACTCATCTAATATGAAAAATACTCCTGAAATCATCTCTGATGTATTTACCCCATAATACATTTTATCTTTTGTGTATTAATACGTTTATCAGATCCAAATATAGTTGTTTATTAGGTGTTATCCTAGGGATAATATCATTAGTGATGTAAATAAAAAATTAAGGAATATATTTATGTTAATAAATTATAGAAAACATTTTTCATTCCTTCTTCAATAAAAAACGTAATGTTTTGATGAGGCTTTAGGTGATAATTATTTGATTAAATCTATGCATGATTAACCAGATGAATTTGAAATTAACAATGTCTGGACCTTGGTTAAAATCTCTAATGAAACATCTGTCATTAGAGTAAAATTGGTTTTTAGAAAAAAATGTGATAAAAATGGAATAATTGGTAAAAATAATGAATAAATGGAATACTTTTGTACAACCTCTTACTTTTGATAATGCAAAAAAACCTATGTTTGTTAATAAACATAAAAATGATTTATATGGATTTACTGAATCCCCTAGAGTCTGGTATGACAGATTATAATGATATATCTTTCAAAAAAAATTCTAATGGAACTGTAGGCCAAAAACCATATATAATTAATGAAATAAAAAATGTTTTGACCGTTCACATTTATGTTGATGAAATAATTTTCACATCAACTAGAATATCATTAAAATATTCTTTTTCAAAATCTTATGAAATATGTGTTTAAAATGAGTATGATGGGTGAGTTAATATTTATTTCATGGTTTTTAATTTTTCGAAAAACCTTATTGTACTTATATATATCCCCAAAATTATATTAAGTATCATATGAAAAATTATGAATATGATAATAATAAATGTATTAGTACTTCAATCAGTACCTCAAATTCACTTGATATTGATGATGTTTGGAAACCAATTAGTCAATCAAATTTTAGAGTTACGAGAGTATGTTTACTATACATAACATGTAGTCATCCAGAATAATTGTTTTTTTATTATTATGTGCACTATATCATGAAAATCCAAAAGGGAACTTTTTAAAATCTGTGAAATAAATTTAACATTATTTATAGGGGATTATCGATGTAGGAATTTTCTGTACATATAGAAATGGTTTTGAATTAAAATAATATTCAAATTATGAATTTGGTGGATGTAGAATGGATAATAAATGTACATCTAGAAAGAATTAGTTTATTAAGAGAGCATTATTTTCCTGTTTCTAAAAGAAACAATATTTAGTATCACATTCCATTACAAAATCCAAAAATGTTATAGCTTAATGTTATTTTTCTCCATTATTGTAGATGAAATACACACTAACTAATTATGAAACAAGTTTTACCGAATCTCATATACTATTTGATAATACTAGTGTTATAGATTTATGTAAAAACCATTCACATTTTTCTAGTGAAAAAATAAAATATATTAGGAATAAACTTCATAGTTACCACACACATTAATGTTAAAAAAATTTATATTTTACCAGAATTCATGAAAAAGATGATGATATTTTAAAAAAACCATTACTTTCATATATATTCGAAGAAATTAATCATTATCTCAGAGTACCACTATAATGTAATAAATATTTTATACTGATTTTTTTAACCATATCCATAAAATAGGATAATCCATTTCTATGTGGGACTGTATATTTTTTTTTATAAAATCAATATTTCTGAAATTGTTTTCTTATTAAAAAACATGCAATATTTTTTTTACTATAAAATATTTCGCACTCAAAATTGTTTGTACTTAAAATTTTTCATAATCAATTTTTTTTGAAGATATAATTATTCAATACAATATATATGAAATTAAACTACAAATAGAAAAATATCTTAACTTAATATTTTTAAATACAGTAATTTTATTTTATTCATTGAATCATAATAATTCATTTATTTTTTTAATTTAGTTCAATTTTTATCAAATCTAAGAAGAATAATTTTATTGTACCCATTCCACAACCTATATTAATGGGAACATATTCCCTATTCCACAATTTTTGATCTGTTTTAATGAATTTAGTCCTCCATTCAAAGAGGTTAGTCTAGAAGTTTTATTTCATAAATGAATTTTTCATTCTAATGTTTGTATCAAAGACATATTATCCCATAACAATGGATCATAAATGGTTTTAAACCATGTATATCATTATTTCATTGTTTGTAAATAATTATTGTTATGATATATACAATTAGTCATTAAAAAATATCATTATATTTTAATTGTGTGTATGAGTTGGTTTAGAATAGCCCGAAACTAATCATGATCTTATTCATGAAAATGATGTATGAAAATTATATATATATTTTGAAATAGATAATGATTAAACAGTATATTTTTATATTTATGAAAACTATTTTAGAATTTCTTTAAACCAAGAATAAAATTTCCTTAGTGTATCTTTATAGGGTGACACATTTTCTCTTCACAAAAGATACTTATAGAAAACAAAACATTTAATAAAATTGAGCTGAGAAATATTTTTTCCAAATTCACAAGAACAAAAATAATATTACTCAACGTCTTTTTAGAAATTTTCTTATAAATCTATAAATTTTATTATTCTTTTTTATTCCTTTTAATGGTGATTGAGAAAACATAAATGAATTCAACTGTTTTCATTCTACTTTACCTCATAAATATGAGGAAGCTAGTTTGTAAGGGTTATACCTTTGTAAAAATCAAAAAATTAAAATCCAAAGCCATAAAATACTAGGTGATTTTGTTTCTTGGAATAATTAGTATGCTTATTAGTAAAGTTATGATGTTTTCTAACATTCCTATCAAATCTATACAGATGAAAATTAAAATTATTCTTATCAGTGATTATACGATTAAATTGTTTCTTATTTTCTTTAATTTAGAATGATTTGTTAATTTCTATAATGTATATCCTAAAATGTATGAGGTTTAAGGTTTAATGAAAGCTTCAAAAGAATCCTTACTGTCTATTTTAGAGATGTAATTCAAAGCTATGTCATTTTCTCTAAAAAGTATATAATTAAAAAAGAATATAGTGTATAAGTTGCTTCCAAATAGGGGAAACGAAGAGTAGAAATGATTGAAGGTGACCCAATTTTACTCTTTGACCGTACTGAATATGTAGAAAAATATTGTATTGATAATGAATATAATGTAAAATAATCGAAAATAAATCTAAAAAAGAGAAAAAAAATTATTTTATGTTGTTATGTTTTTCAGCTATTGAAAATTCATGTGTAAGAATAATAATTAGGGAACCTATTTATGATTGAATGGTTACACCCTCTAACCATGAATTTTTTTAAAATAATCAATAAATGGGTGATGAATTGGTGCCACACAAATATAGTCAAAAAATATTTCACATGAAAAATAAAATAATGAAATGAGATGAGTCGAAGAATATGTTGTTGAGGAATGAAAAAGATAAGAATGGAGAGAAAATATTAAGGGGAATAACTTAACTAAGGAAATGAGGATGTTTATGAAAAAAAGGTTGTGAAAATTGAATATAAAGTTGTTCAAACACAAAAATCTCACTCCGATAATTTTTTGTGAGATCTTCACATAAAACTTCTTTTAAATTACTATCTCTAATATTTGAGTCGTAAAAACAAGAATATGAGGGATCCTAATAGAAAAAAATAATTTATATTTTTTAAAATTTACAAATATATCAATAATAATGTGAATTTTAACATGAATTTATAATACATGGTGTTTGAAACTAATTTTAGAGAACTACATGATTTTGAAGATGATACTAACTCAGAATAAATAATCTCAATAAAAAGAGGTAAATATATTTTCCAATATTTAAACAGACATGAAAATATTATTAAATATTTAAATACTATAGAGGGAACATTAATTTGGATTCTAAAAATCAAAATAAATGTTTGAATTCTGACAGTGTTATAAAGGATAGAATGATAAATCATGAAGTTTTTTTGAATGTATTTGAAAAGAGTGCTCATGTACAAAAGAAGGATTGAGAAATAGTATTAAAATGATCTCATAATGTCTAATCAAATATAAAAATATGTTAACACACAATTAATGATATATGGTATTGTGGTAAATATTTATGAGTTTCATTCAACAAACTAGAAAATGACAATTCCAATAATGAATGATTTTCAAAAAATTATACGCCCTCAAAAGATACCTACTCGATAAAAAATAAAAATTATAGTAGCATTTTGAAATAAATGCCATTATAAATATCATGATTGAATAATTACAAGGATTTCCTATTTTATTTGAAGATTCTTTTTTTAATGATAGAATCAAAGTTCATGAAAATACCATCAAGGATTAAGAAGAGTTGAATGAACATTATGATGAAAAATGTCTTAGTAAATATCAAAATATACATGCTCCATAAGAAATGATTCATATTAGTGTAGAAAATATTTTCTCACATGAATAATTTAATCATCTTCAATATCAGTTTGTTTTCATAAAAAGATGAAATTCATTGAATTCATCAAGAATGTATTAAAAAGGCGATGGAGGATAAAAATGAAATCAAAACGACTAAAACAATAATTTTAAACTATATGGAGAAAAAATAGCATTTATAACTGTTATTCTTTTTTTTGAAAACATTAATGAATGCTTTTTTCATCGATATTTAATTTTTTTGAATGTTTTCTATGTATTTGGGAAGAATATTTTTTCATTTATTTTAGATGAACAAATTATTTATTATTTTGTTAATATTATCTATCTGATTATTTTCATGTAACTCCAAGACTATTCCCATTAATTTTTGGAAATCACATTGGGGGGGACATTTTAGATAGGTGGAGAAATTTTAATAAAGGTCACAATTCTATAGTAAAAGAGATAAAATATTCCAATTGATTGATAATACAATACCTAGGAAAATTGTTATATAAAGGGGGAGATAGTCCGATTCACTATTATATTTATATGAGTTATTAACAAAAAAGGGAGATTAGTTCATGTTTTGTCTTTTGAAAAAGAATGTAATCAAAATGTTTTTTGGAATTATTTTTTCTTAAAATATTTTTTCTATTTATTTCATATGGATTGTGCTTTCCAAAAATATGTATATTTTTTGAGTCAAAAGACTCGGTTCAAATTTTCAATTCCTTTTTTTAAAAAACTAAATGACTCTTTATTAAATATTAATATCTTACTATTTCATGTTTAATGTATTTTAACAATAATTTTATATAAAAAATATTACATTTTATCATAACAACATCATGTCTTTGAACATAGTGATATAAAATTTATATTTCATCATTATAAATTTTTAATGAGAATGCAGATGATAAATATCATACATATAAAATTTTATATTAATGAAAAACATCAATTATTTTCTTACAATGATTGAATATTATTTATATCATACGAATAATTTAATCGATTTCTAATAAAATTGTCTAAGTCTTTCATACTGACCATATTTTCATAGTCAAATTAAAAATATATAAATATAAATCATTTTTACCCTCATAAAAAATATCATGAAACTCATTTAAATTTATTCACTATATTCATAAAAGAGAAATTTTATATGTAGAATCATTTTAAATCAAATTGAAGATGTGATTTATGTGTTAACCAAATTGATGTCACGAATTCAGTTACAATATGAATGTTGGTGTTCTAGTTGCATATGTCCACCTGAAAATCACAAATAAAATCTGAAAATTTGAATTGATGATGACTGTTCAAAGGAATTACTATAAATACTATTAATTTGATAATATCAACACATCAATGAGAGGTGATATAGTGAAATAGATTTAATTATTTTTCTATAGATTCAGAGATCATAAATTTACACAAGTTAACTAATTATTGTTTTTCCTTTTAATCATATAGTTATTTTTTTCTTTATTAAACTCCAATTATTATTATTATGATTGGGTGGATCCATGGATATGAACATAGAATCTGAATAAGTTGACTGAGGGATTGTGGGAATAACAAGACAAAATATGATCCAGTAGATTGAGGGCTTCCTAAATAAAAAAACAGATAAGATGATAACCTTCCAATCAAGCGATTATAGTAGAGAAAGAATGATGATGATCATCGTATTGATGTCTTATCGTGGTGTGGGTAAGAAAAACATTCTTGAAAGTGTAAATAAAGGGACCATTATCCAAGGATACTGGATATCCTTCACTTTGGGTTTAATGAATTTTAATCAATTGTATTAATTGTTTTGTTAGAAGTCGTATTTTTTCTATAGATAAATAAAATGTGGTTGTTTATATTCATAATTCAATTATATTACATTGATCATAATATCTTTTATTATTATTCTTTAGTTCTTATTTGTATACGATACTATACAATTTTATATATTATCATCATTTACTATAATTTATTTATTTATCATAACCATTGAGATTATTTTACTTTTCATGAATAATATTATAATTTTTTTTATTTTGAATATGATTAAATGATAAAAAACATGTGGATCATATATTAGAATCATATAGATTATGATGTTAATTTCATCAGAAAAGTGGGCCCAGTCAGATTATAATTTCAAAATAAAATATATTTCATGGATATGATTTGTTTTATTATATTAATCAAATTTTCTCTTATGGTAAAAAATGATTTTTTAAAATTATTATTTACCAACCCCAATACTGTTAATCAATCTGCATATGCATTTCAATCATACAGTTTTTAAGTCATGACTCATTTATTATCATTGAATTTATCTTTTTGTGTGTTTTCCTTATTTTAAATGGTAGATATATAAAATGATTTTAATATCTCAATTTCTGAAAATTATTTAATTTTTCTTGTAGATCACCCCAAAATCCAAATATATGTTACTCAGGTAAGCATCCATAAATGATTACTTTTACAAATATATTTGTTTAAAAATATAATTTAAATTTATTTTCAGTTTTATTATTATATTGAAATAATGACACTTATTATATGAATATATCTCATAATACATGGTAAAATGTAATAATTTTAACCCATGTGTGAACATTTCATAATGAATGCATCTTTTATGTATCAATGTTTTGTCCATTTTCTATATAAAAATCATTTATTCATATTTATAGATGACTATGAAATGTTGGAAAAAGTAATATTCATAATATTGTGATTCACATAGTGAAATGATGACCACTATCTCGCATACAAGATTTGAATTTCGTGTCCATGTAGCCAAATACACGGTGTGTAGTATGGAAAAATCTATTTTTATTCATTTCATCACACAACTGATTTTTGGTGTTCATAACGTTTGTAGAATACAATGTACTTCACGAATGGTGTATCCCCATGGTTGATTATGTGATGTGGTAACTCATTCCCTACATCATCTTATACCATAAAATATTATAGTTTACTAACGGTTTCACCATCTACTTTTCATCGATGGTAGAATAGTTGATATAGCATAGTAATGATAATAAAAACAAAAGCTATCTTATTTTATCATCGATTATTGTATATTTGATGGTATGTTCACTTTCATTATAACAATGGTAACACTAAGAAAAATACTCTTGGTTGTATATCTAATTGTAGATCTTTTGAAAACATTTAATAATTTAAACAGAATATTATAAATAAATGAACTGGTTTAAAAATAATTATAATATTTTCATTAAATAAATTTTTCTTCATCAATTTAAAATTAAAATATATTAATAAAGAATTGAAATAAATGGGATTATTAACTTACCATTTTTGAAAATCATGAAGAAAATACTTAAAATTAAACATGAAGAATGAGTGCATCAAATACCCCCCACACATAATATATGGTTTCATAGAAGCCTTAAATATAAAAATGTAATTTAAGAAGGATCCAAAATTACCATTGTTCTAATATAAAAAAAATGATTTTTAACGTAAAACTGAATTATTATGTTCCTCATAAAACATAAATTTAATTTTACATTTTTCAATAGATAAAAAAATCTATTAATTTTAAATTATCACTAATGATAGTGTGGAAAATCTCTATTAATTCAATAAAAGTACACAATTAATTATTATCGACCATTCCATGTTAGAATATACCTCTCTAGGAAACATTTCCACTTATAACTCCTAATACAAAATCATGTATAGTTGTTCTTATATCATGAGAATGTGCACCATATATATTTGACTATAGAGGAACTTTTTTGTCCACATTAAAAAAAATTAACAAAGAGGAATTTTCAATTTATTTTTTTAAATAAGCTATGTCATATTGATCAAAAAACATTATCTAAAAAAATATTAATGATCAAAAAGTTGTTATCTCAAATGTATAAAAAATGATATAAAAATGTTAAATTAGAATTAATTACACACCTTTCGAGTGAAGACTCCCATGTTCAATGATTAATGTAATGTCATGAACAATGAAGTTATAATTAATGATGTGAAATTTATTGAATTTTCTATAATTTTTTAATACTATTTATTTATTTAAATTAATTTTAATGTTATTTATTTTTTTAACAATATAATTGGAATAATTATCACATCACCCACATAATCTCAAATAAGTAAAATAATATGTCTAGTAATAATGATCTTTGGTTCATTAAAATCACATGATAATATTATTTATTCATCAATATTTATTTAGGAATATTTAAAATAATGAATAATGACATAATTAAATACCTTTATTGATACCAAAATATGCTCCCAAAATTAATTCTAAACAATTTATCACATTATTCCCCCATTAATTCCCTCACCCCAAAACATAAACATTAAAATATCTAAAAAAATAAAATATGAGGGAATGAATCGAAATAAATGGATTGAAATATTTATATTCCCTGAAAAATTTATTTATTATCTATATGGGATCAATATAGATCAATTTATATATTATGTTCAATGATAACATTAAATGAAAAAAATCCTTCAATCATGATAAATGTATTTTTTTTAGTAATCTATTTGCAAATATTAAATGAAGGTTCAATTTTGTGACATGTCCATAGATCAATCATGAAATATTCTCAAGGAAAATTATAATTTTGTAGATTATAAATATGAAAAAATCTCAGGGTTGATGCAAATGGGGATGTACTATAGAACCCCCCTTAATGAAATGATTGTTGTCATGCAGAAGTGAACAAGTGTAATTATAAAGGATGAATATATTATACATTCTCCCATTGGTGGGAAAACTATTATGAGTGAAATTACCTTTTCTCCAAGATTGTCTCACACTCAATATATGTTTCACCATCATCCTGCACATCTTGATAAAATAAGTTACATCCCAAAAAGTACTAATTTTTTCTCAGACGATATCGATAATATTTGGGAATTGCATTCTACAATAGAAAGTGCAATGTAAAGCTGATGGAATAAGCTAATCCCATTGTAAATCACTTGATCCCATTATCAATTATAATTCCATGATATATAAAATGTGAAGTATCCAATGAACATTGAACCCAATTCATCCTTTACAATCCCACAACCTCTCACCTCCATGAAATCAATAGATCCATTGACATTCAACATTATGATTGTGGTTGTAGGAGTCCGATGAACCCATATCTCTTGCATAATTATACACATATATCCACCCAGCAAAGAAATAAATTTTTTGGGTGGATAATAAAACCATTTAACATTGTTAATTAATGTGAATCATGAAATATAATCATGGGAATTCAAATTTTAGTATAGCAATATTGAATGAATTTATTTACCTAAAATGAAATTTAAATGAAAAATAAACTGATATTAAATATATATTTCTGAAATTACCTTCATGTACACATATATATTTATTCCACCATTATCCATGTTTCATTGAAATTATCATTTTACATTATAGACCAACGAAATTAAATAAAACATTTAATAACATGTAACATGTAATTAGTGATAAATAAGAATATAGAATTATAGATTCTCCCCAAAATAATATATGATTTTAATTTAAAATCATTGAAATAATTTCATGATATAATTTTACATTTAACTACCATGTGTATCCATGATATTTAAAACTGCTAGATTGAAGATAACATATATTATGAAAAACGATTTTGTGATTGTACTTTTCGAATTTAAACCACAACATGTGGATATTATCATCATTATTTTTTGGTGAGTAGTCCATGAATAGTTTACACAATGAATGTCCCCATAAGATTAAATATACAATAAATTTCATTGGTTCCATTTTTTATATATCATCATATATCAAGGTTGTTTCAAATGAAAAATTATCTTTCTTGTCCAATGATTTATCAATGTTTGATGCCTGGATAAAAATAACAAGGTGTTGTTAATAATATATTTAAATTTCATTGGAGTGAAAAATTTATTAATATATGAAATTTATATTTTAATGTGAAATACATCTTTTTATTTTCCAATGTCTATGATACATTAATTTCAAATAGGATTTTATTTAATTCATGTTTAATAAGTGATGGATGATCCATGTGTTCATAAATAGTTGCACGTCCTTATTCCAATGAGGGAAATTGTGGATTTTATTAATATAGAAATTCATACATGTGGGAGTGTATAGTAAATTTATATTATATAAATAAAATATTAGAGGTTTTATAATATGATCAAAAACCTATCTACAATTTATTTGATTGATATTAATGAGGTTAGGAACTATAGAATTTTGATTTTATTGGAAATTGCTTTGATGATGGGATCATCTATATTTTCCCCAAATACCACAATATGGGTAGTTTCATCATTCTTGAATAGATATATGTACAATGTTTCTGATATTTTAGTATTGAATTACATAATATCAAGTTTCATTAAAATATTTGACAAATAAAATAATTTATAAAATCCTTATTCATCTACAATATTTACATTATCACATGAGACTCCGTTGTTAGTATCTTACAGTTTATGGTATATTTTTAGTAGATTCGTTAAATGGGTTGGAAGTGTATACTCTTCAATATTTTCCAAGAAACATGGAGTTCATAAATGAAATCATGGATGACATATGTTTTTTCATCTATATCTTGGTCATATTTTGTATCTTTTCAGGTTTAGGAATTAACACCCCAATTTGTTACAGTATGTATCATTTTAAATTTAGTCTTTTTGGTAATAAATGTTGAATGAAATACCAAGAATATATGAACCATTTTATAATGTTAATATTATTATTTAGAAATAAAATTAAATCCAAACTGAAAAATTTTTTGTTATAAATTAGATTAGATATCTTTTGAAAATTTATTATTATATTTTTGGATTTCTTTTAATTTTGAAATAAATATGAAACATAAATTAAATTTAATGTGTTTTTATGAAAATAATATATATTCCCACAAATTTGTATTATTCCAAAAAAATATCACACTTGGATTATCTAAATTATAAATATATCAAATATATAAAAAATAATGATTAAAATTAAATATATTTTTTCTAGATAACATATAGGAACAAATCCAGTTTTATGCATAAAATATTAATTTTTATGAAATTTATTTCACCACCTTTTCATGTAGAAATAAATTTAAGTATTGTTTTTAACACTTATATAAATTTCAATAGACATATAAAACATTTTTTTGAGTCGTAACATATATATTTATATTGTTTTATTTTTTGGCAATTTTTTGATAAGTTTTATTTTTTGATTAGAAGTGATAAAATAATGCATTTTAATTATCAAAATAATTTCTTCCAAAATATATTATAGTATTAAGATATATTTTTTATTTTTTAATGTATAATTAGATTAATATTTTATCCATTATTATAGTTTAGTTCATTGAAATCAATTTCACAGTGAATTTCGATATAATAACATTTAAATATTTTGAATGTTTTAATTTAAAAAAAAAATCTCATTCGATTAATGGGATTAATTTTAAATTAATTAAATCAACATTTATGTATGGAATTTGGAAATTAGATTCCATTTTGAAATCAATTGGTAAATATTATATATAGGACCATTTTATATTTTAGAAATTATGAAATGTATTTTAGATATTTTCTATTAACACATATAATTTTAGATCAAGAAATTAAGGGTAAAAATAAAATTTTAAATATAAAATATTATCCTAAAACATGTCTTAATTTTATTGGATGATTTATATTCAACAAAAATTATATTTGGGTCTATTTTTTTGACACTTGGATCCACATGGATTACATGAAATATTTCATTTTAATTTATTTGATGGAATATCAAATATGTCATACTCATGTTTTTAATATTTATTAAATAAATAAATATATATATTTATAATATAAATCTGGATATAAATAGTAATTTTCAATATAAAATGTTTATATTAATTTTTACAATTGTTTTTAATTTATTGTGCAAAATAATTAAATTAAATTCTTTCACAATGTAGACAATATATTTGTTTTATTAATGGATACATGGAATAAAAGATATCAGAAATAATAAATAAATAATATTTGAGATTATTAATGTCATAAATGAATTATATAGATTATCTATACATATTGTGCATTAATTAAAGGGTTTTCAACGATGTTATTTTTCGAGATTATATTTTTAATAATATCATGTAATAAACTGGTTCAAAAGAGACATTAATGTTATTTTAAAATATATAATATTTTATTAAACGATATAAATTACTTAAAAATTTAATACTAATACCACATAATTATATATTTTTTAAAATATAAAAAATTTCTCTCGTACAATTTATTTGATATTTTATTGTAACTATCTTAAATACATAGAGTAAAAACAAATTATGTTATGGTAAGATTTCATGTATTTAGAAAAGGGTTAACTTAAGAAGATATTGTTATGAATATTAAATTAATATTTATAAAAAAAATTGTTGAGATAATTTATAACCTTAATATTATTAATTTTTTAATAAATAACTATTTTTCATTTTAAATTTAAAATTACATTATATTTGTTTAAGATATTTTGATATTATAAAAGTTCTTCTCACATGTATTATAAATGGGAACCTCCTTCCTCACTCTCTCACACAACATTGAGACCTCTATATCAACCAATTACTACCCATTTTCCTCTAAAATTTCTTTAAATTCATTCAATAAGCTTTTAATTTTTCCTAAATCCAACAAAATATGACATTTTCCTCAAATTAAAAAGATTTTATCAAAGAAGAGGTAATTTTCATCAAAAAAAATTTCATTTTCATTGTCTCAATCTGTCCCCCAGGGCCCGCATCATGACTACCCCAAGCCCGCCTTCCATAGGCCAGGGGATGACGACTATCACCAAAGGTGTAATTCCCTAAAACTGGGAAGACATTGCCTTTGTAAAACGTAAACGCACACAACCAGAGTAAACATTAATGAAAACACTAACTAAAAACTATATGAAAAGTATACTGAAAGTAAAGGAGCCAGATATACAATCCCAACAGTAATTTACAAGGAAAAGACAAACATGTACAACTAAAAGACAAATAGCTGGAAGGTGTCTATCAGCTCCTTGATTGTCCACCACAGATCCGACCAGAAGGGAAGGTACAAATAACCTCTTAAGTGCTCCACGTCTGTCCATCTCCTCCGAGTACCGTCTCGTAATGAGGTCCACCTCTGGGCATCATCCAGTCCTCGCCCCCTCCACCTCGTTTACTGCTTTCCATCGTCTGCATCCAACACAATGAGGTACGAGCATAACCCGTGCAGGGGTGGGTATAAGGATACTCAGTAGCGATCCCGAGACCCTCAAGGTCTCACAAAATCCAAAAAATATAAACCAAAAAGTATGAAATTAATGGATAACCATTACATAGGTATATGCCCATACAAACACCTAAGTTATCAAGTAACCCATCTCAATCATGAGGAAAACACAAAGGTCATTGACATAGCTCAAACCTTGATTTTTATTCACGATGTCAAAACCACGACTGCTAGAGAACTCCTACTCTATCGATTACAGTGGGCCAGCTACTACAACAAATTGCTTCCCACTAACATGAACTGATGATGTACTCCGCATGTCGAGTACTGTGGGCAGCTTCTACAACCAATTGTTTCCCAAAATGGGCATTCTGCTACAACCAAGCGCTCCCCCACGTAGCCTACAGAGGTAATCCTTCTGCCGAGTACTGTAGGTTTTCCACTACAACCAAGCGCTCCTCCACTGTGGGTCTGCTTCTATAACCCAGCGCCCCACCACTAGGCCATATGAATCACTCCGAGTCGATCAATCAGTAGTCGTCAAGTCTCATCCAGCTACTAGGTCTCTCTATTCAGCTTGCTTGCCACCTGGAGATTCTACTCCATGTGCCCCAATATGATACTCCAAGTGTAAATAATTCTCACTTAGAAGTATCAGAAGGACCGACACATCATAGGGGTATCAACTCAAAAAATGGTGTGTCAATCGGATGCCCGATCTGTGAGTTATTATCCTTTTTGTCCTGGGGCCCTGTTGGGTTTGTGAATGGACAAACCCATCCATATCTCAACTATGCCCTCAACTCCAGTGGGGTATACTCAAAGGGAAGGTTAGGCTCCTTGAATACAGACACAGCTGACAGTTCGTCCAACGAATATCCGATGCCAAAGATATGGCCCAAGAATGTGAAGGGTCAGTAATGGGCCCGGGTTTGGTCCGACCCGGTCTGGGTTGACCCAGTCAGACTCGGTGGGTCTGAACCTACCCATTGGGTGGGTCAGCCTGCTATGTTCTGACTCTAACTGCTGGGCCTGGCCCAGCAGACTGCGAGGGATGTTTGGCAAGATAGTTGCCACGTTGGTGGCTCGGTAACTCAGCCCAGGAGATCGGGCTGGTTCAGTCGGCGACATCATGGGGGACGCCGCAGGTCGGCTCGGGAGGCCAACTGGGAGGCCACGTGGTGCGCGGCCGGCCGACTGGTCATTTACAGGATCCGGTCTCTTCGGGCAGGACGCAGCAGGTTCCAGGCAGGCGGGCAACACCCTGACAAGGGTCGCAGGGCGCCGGGCAGCGCACCAGCAGGGGCGTGGTGCACCGGGCTGCACGCCGGTAGGAGAACGGGGCGTCGAGAAGTATGCCGGAAGTGGAGCAGGGATCCGGGATACGCGATGGTAGGGGAATGGGGTGCCGGTCAGGGGCGCAGGGCGCCGGGTGCGCCCCGGCAGAGGCGCAGGACGCCGAGAGCACGCCACCAGGGGCCCGAGATGAGGACAGCGCACTGACAAGGATGTGGGGGTGCATGGAGAGCACCGGGGCGCTGCGGGGGAAACACCGTTCACAGAGGTTGCGGTTGGCGTGACATTTGTCATTTCTGCCTTCGTTGTCTCGTTGTAGCTTCATTCTTTCAAAGAACATCTCAACAAGATCGGCGGAGGAGCCGGACCTTTATTGTTTGGCCGGCACCCTCCGTGTTTAGTGTGGTAACAATTTTATCAAGGAAGGGGATGACCTTCAATTGTTTTTGAACCACACAATGATTCCTTTCAGTTCCAAAGAAGTGAAAAGGAAAAGGGATATTACATAAAAAAGAAGAAAACCCCCTACATTTTGATTAACGGGTGATCATTCGTTGACGTCGTGGTGGGTTGGCCTTCGATTTGTGGTAGACGATCACATCCCACATCGAAGGGGTCTGAGGAAGAATGTCGGAAAAAAGATCATTGTTGGGTTTCTTTGTGTTCTTCATGTTCTTCGTTGGGAGGGGCATAATCCTCCATGTGTTGGGGGACACATCGCTTTGCCAGCATTTTCCCGCTTGATGAAGCTATCCTGAATCCTTCCCCAAAGCTTCCTTTATATAAGAGATTGAGGGTTTTTCTAACATCACGTTAGCACATAATTCAAATTTTATAATTAATTAACCCCACCCAAACAAATTAATTGCACGAGGGGTATCACAATTAATTTGGACGATGTCATGAGGCTCCCCTTAATTAATTCAAACGCGTTGGCGTAATTAATCAAGGGAGATTCCATAAATTCAAAGAGGATATTTTGACAATTAAAAGGGGTGGTGGTGGCACCATTAATAGGGGGATTTGAGAGGTTATGGTCTCCTCCCATTAATAGGGGTCGTGTGGTCTCGTGTGGTCCCCACCACATTTAACCTCACAATAGAGATTGGGTTCAGGTGGTCCCCACCACCATAACCTATCATGGGAGGTTAGGGAGTGGTGATCCCACCACCAACTCCCAAGTGGAGGTTCCAACTACCCGCACTCACATGATGGCTGGAATAAAATAAATTGTGGGTACACTTTATTTTTTCATTTTAAAAAAAAATCCAAAAAAGTAACTTTTATTCCCGACCGTCCATTATCGAGGTGAAAGTCTTCTTAAGAGAATATCTGCGCTTCGAGTTGAAAGGTGCCCTCAGATATCAATTCTGAGCAATAGTGCAAAATTTATAAAATTTTATTCCAATGTTTATTGAATGTACACAAAAAAATGTTTGGAAAATTATTATCAGCCACCCATGACCCACTGTAGTCAAGGTTAGGCATTACCTAGGTGAAACACAGCCCAATGAACCCAATATTACTCTCATATTTCTAATCCGAGTTACTGTTTAGATGTTACAAATTTTACAATAAAATAATTGTTACTTAATTTTTTTATTTTCAGAAAAAAACTAACTTTCTCTGGTGGCCCTTGCCGACCCAAGTTAGTATCTTCATAAAGAAAGACTACCCTAACATGTTCATCGGTGGTCTCAGATTTTTAATCTGAGTTACCGTTTGTGAGTTATAAGCATTTGAAAAATATAATAACATTATTTAATTATTTTATTAACGGTTATTCCATTTTTTGGACTTCTCATAGGAGGCCCGCGCCAACTAAACATAAGTCCCGCCTAGGGTAAACACGTCATCCTGAGCACAATGGTACCCTCAAATTTCTGATCCGAGTAACTGTTTTATAGTTATTCAAATTTTTTATGAAAACTACTTACGCGCGTTAATTTAAGCTTAAAAAAACATTGACGGAACATGTCTGGCACTCTAGGTCTTGGAATCACGCACTGTCTAATTTCACAGACTTGTAAAATTCCCATTTAAATAAAAAAATTACATTGAAATTCCTGGTCTTTACATTATCCCCAACTTAGGGCTCTACGTCCCCATAAGCCAAAACTCAAAATAAGAAAACAAAAGGGGTTACTAAGCAAGCATGTGAGTCTCACTCTACCATGTGCTCTCCTGGAGGTTCTCGTGTGGCCAGCGAACGCGCACCATAGGTATCGATCATCCATGTAGGACCCACTCCTATCGATCCTCAATCTCCACTGGTACCTTCGTGAATGTATCCCCATCATCGATGTCTAGCTCTCCATGGTCGATGATGTGTGAAGGGTCGTGCACGTAACTCCTCAGCTGGGATACATGGAAGACATCATGAACCCAGGGCAACTGAGGTGGTAGAGAGAAGCTATAAGACAACTCGAAAACTCTTTTGAGGACTAGAAAAGGTACGATGAATCTCTGTGATAACTTTCCTACACAGAAAATATCTGTATACCTCGTCGAGGTGAGATCCGTAGAAAGGCGTGGTCTCCATCCTCAAATGCTAGAGGTCTTTATCTCATGATAGCATATGAATTCTGTCTGATCTGTGCAGTCTTCATCTTCTCTTGAATTATCTACGCCTTCCTCATGGAATCTTGTACCATATCTGGTTGGTAGGAGGTGGATCAACTTAGTGAGTTGGTCTATGATCACCCAAATAGAGTCATGTCTCCTGGACTTACGTGGAAGACCCATCATGAAGTCAATGGATATCACATCCCACTTCCAATCTGGGACCTCTAAAAGCTGAACCAAGCATCCTAGGTCCTGGTGCTCTACCTTCAAATGCTGACAAGTGAGGAACCATGAGACAAACTCTGCTACAACCTTCTTCATACCTGGTCACCAGTGCTGTCGTTGAAGGTCATGGTATATATTCGGAATTTCTGGATGTACCGCTATAGGGGAAGTGTGAAACTCCCTCAAAACATCCTCTTGAAGTGAAACTGGAACCAGGGTACATCCTCTGAAAAGGATGACTTCCTTTCAACCTTCATAAACTCCATCAGGTTCATGCCCTATGGATATCAGAGCATGCCATGTCTCAAAGCCCGCGTCTCCACGCAGCGTGTCCCAGACTCACTGAAGAAGGGGAAGACATACTGAAAGAGGCTGAAGATAGGCTGCTCCATCCCTATCCACAAAGGATATCTTCACGGAAGCTAGCTACTCTGTCTCCTCTCCTAGATGCTGAATGCCTGATATCCTACTGTGATAATCCATAATAACGTTCCCTTTCCTAGGAGTATATTCTATCTTGATGTCATAGTCTTATGGAAACCAAAAAATCAAAACTCCAACTACCACGAGGGTAAGGCTGGCTGACTCAAGAGTGATCAGATGCACCCTCCTATGAATGAGTTTAACCTATGATGCCTAGGTTTCCTTTTTTTTCATAGACTAAGGAAAGCCTCATCTCAAAGTTGTTGAAAAACCAGAACCTTTTTTCCTAATACAGTCAATCTGTGTATGAACTGTGGTTTCCCAGTCCATACCTAAAATAATGTCGTATGACCTTGACACTGCCACAAAAAGGTTCCAAATGAAACTCTGGCCTCAAGGGTCAGATCACACCGTCGGCGTAAGTGTGATTATCAAGTCTCCTCCCAAAGTTATCTCCAGACATGAGGGTCATGTCAATCGTTTAAGAAGAAACTCTCGGTCAAGGACAAGATTCATGGAAGAAAGGAATGATTGGTACCTATGTCTCTTGATACGACAGCTAGTAGTAGACACACTCTATACTTCGAATCATTCCTAGAGCCCCTGGGTTACACTCTCTGACTGCATACATCAATCTTCCTCTACCCTCCAGCTCCCTGAGTCAGGATGGGACTACAAAGGTGGGTGGTTGTAACATGTCAAAATGTACACCACCTCATGTTTCTCTCCTAGCTCTGCTTCCTCTTCTGCTACACAGCAGATTCATCTGTCCATGTTACATCATCTTTCTAAAATAGTTTACACACCTAATTTTCTATGACTGGAGAAAGTTTCCTGAATTCCCCACTACAAACATTCACTAGCTGTATTCGCTCAGCCAAATATCATTCAACCACAAAGGATCACTCTAGATTCTAGAAATAAGTAGGAATGTGTAGAAGAATTGTGATGGAACGATGTCCTTTAAACACAGCTCGCTCAGAAGTTCGATCCCTGAAGCACTGATCGTACCATATTCATAAAGTATCTGGAATGATCAGTATGCCTTGATGAAAACTCAGATACCAACAGGTCGTCCTGTCAATGCTTTATGATCTCTAGTAAACTCTTAGCCACATCCTTAACATAGTCCTCAGCCACCTGTGAGTCGGACATGCCTGAGAACATGAGGGGTATCTGGTGCTGAAACACATATAATGAACTATTCCTACAAGTTTCATCTACCGGTACCTCTGTTAGTGTCTGTTGACCAATGGGCAGTGATATAGTTACCACACTGCCCAAAGGATCCATCTCGGAAAACAGTCCATGAACTGAAGCCTCATAACTATGTGGACCATCCGCATGGTCACTAACTGAAAAAGACGAGTAGCTAAGATCACTATATTCTATACTAGTTACTCAACTAGGTGGAAAAATCTAGCAATCATCTCCAGCCAATCCTCTACAGCCTGGGAATCAGCCTCGCCTCGAAAGCTCGAAGGCCTTTGCCGATGGGACTCGCTCAACATGCTCAGTCGGCGTGCACTATCCGCTAGTGCAGCTGGTGGTATCTGCTACCGAATGGTTGGTGGTGATACTTGTAGACCACCCTAAGGTGCCAACATAGTAATAGGGCCATGTAACGGAGCCTCGTCTCTTGGTGGTCCATCATCATGTACACCCTCAGAACTCTAACTGGCTGTCTGTGTGCAGGCATCCTGAAGAGATGTGACACATTCAAAAGATTATACCTTGTGAGCTGACCTGGATTGACTTTACATAACGAAAACTTTTTGAATTACACATGAAATTAGTGTTTTCATCATCCAAGTCGGAAATAAGTAGTCAAGGTTCTAGTGTTTTGATATGTCATCCACCGCACCAAAACTGGACTCCCTGAACTGAAAACCACACTCGATACCCTTAACAGTATTGCTTCATAGAGAAGAAATATCAGAGTCTTATGTTCTGTGGTAGAACCGACTCCTCTCAAACCAATTTGTCATGACTCATCCTCCGAGGCCCATATCGTGACTACCCCAAGACCGCCTTCCATAGGCCATGGGCTGGAGACTAGCACCATAGACATAATTCCCTAAAATTTTGAAGGCATTGCCATTGTAAAACTTAAACACATAAAACAAGAGTACAAAACGAAGAAAATACTAAGTAAAAACTGTACGAAAAGTATGATGAATGTAAAGGAGACGAAAATACAATCCCAATAGTAAAGTACAAGGAAAAGACAAATATGTAAAACTAAAATAAAAATAGCTGGAAGGTGTCTCAAAGATCTTGGATCGTCCACTACAGATCCTACCTCAAAGGAATGTACAGATAGACACCTCTTCACTCCACGTCTGTCCGAATCATCTTGGTACCATCTCGTCGTGAGGTCCACCTCCGGGCACCATCCATTCCTCACACAATCCGCCTCGATCATCACTGTTTGTCGTCTACATCCAACACAATGAGTTGTGGGAATAGCCTATGTCGAGGGGAGTATAACAATATTCAGTAGGGACCCAGTGACCCTCATGGTCTCAAAAAATCTAATAAGGATAAACCAAAATGTATGAAATCAACATATAACAATTACTTAGTTATATTCCCATACATATAACTAAGATATCAAATAACCCATATTAATCAGGAGGAAAACACAAAGGTCATTGACTTAGCTCAAACCAGGATTGTTATTCACGATGTCGAAACCACAACTGCTGGAGATATCCTCTTTTGTCGAGTATAGTGGGGCTTCCTCTACAACCAAGTGCTTCCCACTATCCTTGGACTACTTAATTACTCCACCTATCGAGTATTGTGGGCCTGCTCCTACAACTAAGCGCTTCCCACTATAGGTCTTCCACTACAACCAAGTGATACCCATCATAGACTACAGTGGTATTCCTTCTATCGAGTACCCTGGTTCTGCCACTAAAATCAAGAGCTCCTCCGCTGTGGGTCTGCTGTTATAACCAAGCGCTCCCACTAGGCCATCCGAATCACTCTGAAGTGATCGATCAATAGTCATCAAATCTCAGGAATATAGTAGGTCTCTAAATTCATTTCCCTCATTACCGGTAGGGTTCACTCTACGTGCCACAAGCCGATACTCCAAGTGTCACGAATTCTCACGTAGAAGTATCACAAGGACTACCATGTCATAGGGGTCTCAACGCAATAGAAGGCGAGCCAATAGGATGGCTAGTCTGTGAGTTATTAGCCTTTTAGTCCCGGGGGCCCGGTTGGTTTCGTGTATGAGCCAACCCAAACATATCTCAACTATACCCTGAACTCTAGTGGGGTATTTTCAAAGGGACGGCTATGCTCCAAGAATATCGGCACCGCTGATGGTTTTTCAAACGAAAGTCTTGTGCAAAAGATATGACCCATGAAGGTAAAGGGCCAGTAATGTGCCCGGGTTCGGTCCGACCCCGTTGGACCTACTCGGCCCAACCCAGTATGAGCCGAACCTTTCTGAGTTGACCTGGTCAAACTCGTTGGGTATTACCCTACCCATTGGGCAGGTCATCCCACAACATTTTGACCCGATCCGTTGGGCCTGGCCCAGCCGACAGTGAGGGAGGTTCGTCCCGATAGTCACCACGTAGGTGGCTTGGTAACTCAGCATGGGAGAACAGGCCGATTCATCCAGCGACATCGTGGGATATGCCACAAGTTAGCATGGGAGGCCGGAGGCCGGGAGGTATAAAAGCTGGCATTATGGGGCGTGGATATCCAGTTGGGCTCAGGTAGGCTCTGGGCGCACCGGGCGGGCCGCAGCAGGAGCCGGGCAGGCAGGCATCGCACCAGTAGGGGGTGTGGGGCACCGGGTTGCACGCTTGCAGGGGAGAAGGGTACCACGAAGCACTCCTTCAGGGGCATCGGGCGCTGAGAAACGAGTCGGTAGGGGTGCGGGGTGCCGACCTATGTGCCGGAAGGGGCGCGGGGCGCCGTGTAGGGTGCTAGACAGGGGAACGGGGGGCCGGGTGCATGCCGGTAGGGGTGTGGGACGCCGGGAGAGTGCCAGTAGGGGCACGATGCACCGACAGATGTGAAGGTAGTGCACTGACGTGCCGCGGGGGTGGCCCACTTCACGGAGTCCGCGGGTGGAGTGACCTTTGTTGTTGACGCCTTCGTAGCCTCGTTACAGCTTCATTTATCCAAAAAACATCAAAATAAGATTGGCGGAGGATTCTTCCCATGAATTTTTGGCCCGCACCCTCCATGTTTAGTGTGGTAACAGTTGTCTCAAGGAAAGAGATGATATTTAATTGTATTTAAAACATGAAACGATTCCTATAAATTCTGAAGAAGCAAAAAATGAATAGGGATATTACATCAATTAGAAGTAAACCCCCTAACTTTTGATTAAATGGAGATTGTTCGTTGGCGTCACAATGGGATGTCCATCGATCCATGGTAGATGACCACATCCCATGTTGAAGGTGTCAGAGGAAGAGGGTCGGAGAAGACGATCTTTGGTGGCTTTCTTCGTGTTCTTCCCATTCTTCACATTCTTCATTGGGAGGGGCGTAATCCTCCAAGTGTTTGGAGACACGTCTCTTAGCCAGTTTTTCGCTGCTTGATGAAGCCATCCCAAAACATTCCCCCAAGAGTCCTTTATAATGAACAGATAAGGTTTGTCTAAAATCACGTTGGCATGTAATTCAAATAGTAGAATTAATTAACACTCCACCAAATTAACTACATGAGAGGTGTCACAATTAATTTGGATGATGTCATGAGGATCCCTTTAATTAATTCACACGTGTTGGTGTAATTAATTAAGGGAGATGCAGCAACTTCAAAACTGAGGGTTTTTCCATTAAATGGTTGGTGGGGGAACCATTAATAGGGGGAGTAGAGAGGTTGTGGTATCCTCCCATTAATAGGGGTCGGGTGACCTCGTGTGGTCCCAACCACAATTAAACTCACATAGAAGATTGGGTTCGAGTGGCCCCCCCACCATAACCTGTCATGGGAGGTTAGGGTGTGGTGGTCCGACCACCAACTCCCAATTCAAGGTTCTATCTACCCACACTCACATGGTAGATGTAATAAAATAACGTGTGGCTATATGTTATTTAGTAATTTTTAAAAAAACCAAAAACTAACTTTTATCCCCAACCATCGACCATTTAGGTGAATGTCTTTTTAAGAGAATATTAGCACCTCGAGTTCAAAGGTGCCCTCATATTTCAATTATGATCAACCGTTCAAAAGTTATAATATGTTGTTCGCATGTTTACTGAATGTACTCGAAAAAAAGTTTAGAAAATTATTATCAGTCACCCTCGACCCACTACGGTCATGGTTAGGCTCTACGTGTGTGAAAGACGCCCCAAAGAACCCAACAATACTCTCATATATTCAATCCAAGTTACTGTTTAGATGTTACAAATTTTACAATAAAATAATGGCCACTTAATTAATTTATTTGCGACAAAAACTAACTTTCTCTTATTGCTCTCGCCGACCCATGTTAGTATCTGATTAAAGAAATCATACCCTCAAGATTTCAATGGAGGTCTCAGATTTTTAATCAGAGTTAGCATTTGTGAGTTATAAGCATTTGAAATATAAAATAACTTTATTTAATTATTTTACTTACAGTTATGCCATTTTTGGGACTTCTCACAGGAGGCCCGTGCCGACTAAGCTTAAGCCGCATCTAGGGTAAACCCACAATCATGAGCGCAACTGTGCCCTCAGATTTCAGATCTGAGTAACTGTTTGGGAGTTATTCCACTTTTTCAGAAAAACTACTTACGTGCATTAATTTAAGCTTAAAAAACATCGATGGATCATTTCGGGCACTCTGAGCCTCGGAATTGTGCACCGTCTGATATCATAGACTCGTAAAATTCACATTTAAATAAAAAAATTACATGAATATTCTGGGTCTTTAAATTAATTTTCTCCATAAAACAATTATTTTTTATTTTCCTTATTATTAAATCATTAATCCTAAATATACATAGATGTTTAAATATTAAAGGTTATACCAAAAATCACACATATTCCATGAAATGGGATATATAATTATCATTAATGTGTTTGATAGAATACAACCTCTTTAATTTATGGTGTTTGTTCTTCAATTAATACCATTCATATTTGGGAATAATCATGGATATTTTTTTAAAATTTTATATATGATATTAATTATGTGTTTATTTTTCATTAATTTTTATATAACATATACCTTGATTATTTTCATTTCATGTAACTATGATAACTTCGTTTTTTGATGTGTGGACTACCTCCTCTTAAAAATGATGTGATTCATTCACTAACATGAAATTTATTAAGTATGTGTTTAGTGAAAAAATATGATATATATATGAAATAATAAATTTTTTATTATTATATTGATTACTATATGTATTTCTATATGACATGAATATTGAAATAGTGTTCTTGTGTACGTTCGGCATACTGTCACCATGAATGGTGTATTTCATTTTCTATTTCAATAATTTACAGATTATTAGAAATAAATATATATAGAATATTTAAAATTTATTCCATAGTAATTATAATGGATATGGTGAAATCAAGATATAAATAATTTGAAAAAGATATAAAAAATCAAAACACATGTAATATACTATAAAGTTATTACCCAAAATATAACATTAACATGGTATTTTTAATAAAAGGTAATATAATGTCAAAGGTAAATGGTATATGATTTTATAATAATTAATATTGTTTTTTGATAGATTTATATTAATCCTATATTTATTATATAGTAGGTATGTGCGACTGTTATTAGTGTTATGGCATATGGTAAGTGTTTTTTGGGTTAATTTTATTTCTGTGGGCCACATACATTAAACAGTACTCATTTATTTTTTGTGGTCAATTTACATCCCATGAATAAAATTAGATATTACTGTTGTTAGATTATTTTAATATATATATATAATTATATTTCATTCATGTGGGGGTTGATTATATTAATTTTGATATGGTAATTGTCTTTTGACAGTTTAATTGTTATTCTAAATTTTTTATGATTATGTATCGATTATTTAGATTTTTTATTCAATGATCATGTTTTCAAAAAATATATTATAAAAGGATTTTAATATTATACTAGAAAACCTTAAATGTTTTTTACCCATGTTATAATATTTATAAATTAGTTTGAATTTCATGTTTTTTTTAATTTCACAAATTATGTAATTTATTACATTATTGATAAAACAACAAAGGAATGTGTTTTAACTTATTAGGAATTATAGGATTTCAATGTCTACATGATGCCTTAATGTTTTGAATAACCCATTGATAGTTTAAAATGAAATTTTGAATAACAATTTTTTCATTTAAAATTTAGCATCCTTTTAAATAAATTAACTTATTTTATAAAAGGGGGTTTTCTCTTACAAATGATCAATGATTTTATTATTGTATTTTGATATATGTCATCATCTTTTATTGAATTTGATGCTTCATTGAGATTGATATATTATGATATCATTTAACATATTTTATCAAATAGTTTATATTTAGTTGGGACATGGTTGTGCTATTTTGATATCACGAACCATATTAATCAAAATGGTTTGTGATTATAATAACCGATTGGGGAATGATATTAAATTTCGTAATATTAAGTTATTTATGTTACACCCCATTCTTATGTTTAATGAATTGGATGTAGTAATTTACATGTAGTTACTAATATATCCCCTAAATTAATTGGTTTTCTTCAAGAGACAAACTATATATGGACATTTTTGAGTCCTTTCTCATTTATTATTAGATATTGATCTGGTAAACGTCACAACCATTAATTTTCATATGTCATTCATAAGGATTCTATAATCTATTTTTGATGGGAAGAATTATTAATATCATCATTATTATATTACTTATTGATTTTAATGTTATTATTTTACAATTATAATATTTATGGATACGTTTCAAAGATCATATTTTTATGTAAATGATTTTTTATCCATTTAATTACTTTAGAAAAATGTATCCCATATTTAATCATAGATTCTGATGTATTATTACCCTTAATGATATTTTTATTTCACTAGGTTCATATGATTATATTATTCCCCATGACTCTAGGAATTATATTTGGACTCATATGGATGTTCAAACAATGGGGGATTAATCACATACTCAATAAAACACTTTTATTTATATTATGTTTGAAAATTTAATGTTGATATAAAAAATTTATAGTTTTTAACAATGAAACCAAACTATTAAATACCTATTAATTTTATTCCTTTTAATAATTAAAATTTAATAATATAATACACCATCTCTTGGATTCAGGGGATGAGACAATAAAGTTGGTATTAATGGATATTTAAAAGAAACATCAAGGACTATATTTAATAAATCATGCATTTTAAAACATAAACATATTACAGACATTTAGGATACATCTACGTATACAATAATATTCTATAGATTTTGTAATTAAAATTGATAAAACATGTTAATAATATGGAATCACATATTGAGAAAAATAAGTCATTACATATTCATCCTAAAAATGATTCTTCATAAATGTATCA
Source organism: Viscum album (assembly GCA_963277665.1). Taxonomy (NCBI): domain Eukaryota; kingdom Viridiplantae; phylum Streptophyta; class Magnoliopsida; order Santalales; family Viscaceae; genus Viscum; species Viscum album. The sequence continues at coordinate 1,860,131,519 of OY728142.1, read as the reverse complement.
CAATGATTATTGTTACCCATATTTTTTCTTTGGTTTTGGTAGGTTTTTAAAATCCTAAATATTATAAAAGTAACAATTATAATGTTAATGATGAAGAAAATATAATTGGAAAAGTAAAGAAGGATGTATTATAAAATATTATTATAATGTGAAATAAATGGTTTAGGAATGAAGTAGACTTATTAATGTTCTTGTTTTTTTATTCATGAATTATTTAATCAACAGTGATCTTGTTATAATATTAATTGGACAAATAAGGATTGTACTATAGTAATTATTTAACATAAAATATATTAAGAATGAATGTTTTCATTAAGGTTTTAATATTGATAATGGTTTCTATATATATTAAATGCAAAAAAAATATGCATACTTTTTTTGGGTAAAATATGATGATATATTGATTGTTTATATTTTTTATTCGTCCTTATAAATTTTTGGACTTTGAATTTTGGATGATTTATTTTTTATGAGTGTTGGAGTCAGAATTGATGAATTTGAACATTAGATGTTATTATTTGAGGATAAATATAATTTAGTTGATGGTATGTGATATCCTTTTGGGTTTCTATAAACTTATATTTGATTAAGGAAATACTTTTTCACATTATAACTTATCAAAATTGATTTGGGTAGGAAAACACACGTCTTGAATATCCATTTCTGTTTATGAAAAGAAGTGATAATAGATCTAAGCACAATAACATAAAGAAATTATGACACGGAAAATTTTTTTATTTCTTATTGTGTGATATATATTGATAGTAAAATAATATAATTTTTTTTGGAATATTGTAAATGAATAAAAAATTGATCTGTATTATTTTTTATTCTATGAAACAAACGATCATTTAATAGATGAGAATATATATGGTTTTTTGATTATTAAATTTCTTATTAAAAATATCAATATCACTCTCCATCCTAAATTTATAGATAGTTTTATCTTCCGTTACATGTTTTTGTACATGTACCCCTGTTATGTATTCTATCAGGTGACCTTCATACCTCCCCTTATTTATTTTAAGGTTGATTTTTTAACCCTATTTCTAATGTGAGTATCTGAGTAATTAATTTTTAATTTTCATCAGTTTTTTTAGTGGTCAATTTTAAATTGTATGGATTAAATTTATTTAAAATCCCCAGAATTTTCCCACCCATTATTTTATGGTATATTTAATTTTAGATTTAATCTGTTGTATATCTTACATTGCACATAATAAAGAGTTTTTTTAAACAACAACATACTATTAATATTATTGTTTAAAATAAAAATATATCTTATAAATTAAATTGGTTGTTATGAATTGGAACAAATAATTTTTTTAAAAATATTACTGAATTAATTAGTTACAAACTGATTATAAATAAATATAAAAAAAATTAATATAAAGGATATGTTTTTTTGAAAACCAATTTAATTGATAATATGTTTGTATTGTATGAATAAAATTAAAAAATAAAACTATTTTTATTATATTAATGAGATATTAATCTAATATATTATATATAATTTTTATGATTCATCCTATTTATTGACATTATACAAAAAAATCCAATTTAACGCATATAAGATGTGTTTTTACGAAAAGATAATTTGGCCACATTTTGATAGAGCATTTTTTTAATCTATTTTCTTATTGTCTTATAATTTCAAGTTGAAAAATAAAATTAAAAACATAATAGTATCATAATTATTTAGGTTGGCTCATTTTTTTTAAAATTTTAATAGTATGTTTCTTTTCAGGATGAAAAATATTAAAATATTTCAATTTAATAGAAAACCATTTTTCATATAAATAATTTATAGTATTAAATTATAGATGAATTTATTTTCAATTATAATTATAACAATAATTTATAAATTATTCTAATTTATTTCATTAAAATCAATTTTAAATTGAACATGGAAATATAAACATTTCAATATTTTTAAATATTTCACCTTAAAACAATTTTTTTCATTCTGTCAATGAGGTTATTTTTAAATATATTACTACAACTTATGTTATTCGAATTATGAAAATGTGATTCCATATTTTAAAAAAGTTTAATCCAAATAAATTAAATAGTTTCAATTTAATTTTTAACATTGTGAATAGTAAATATAGTAATTTATTTATTTAAACGGTTTAAGTTAATAAAGTAATTATTTGTAAAAAGTAAATTATATATATTATACAATTACTCTAAGTAATGACCTAACTTCATTTGTTGAGTTATTTTTTTTCCAAAATAATCTTTTGGAAAATGATTTTGCTAATTGGGTCAACCTATATAAATTTAAAGCTTTTATTGTATATTATTCATAGAGAATTAAAATATGTCATTCACTTTTATTAATTTGAATTAATTTATAAATATATAAAGAAGATATATTGGAATATTCATAATAATATTAAATATAATATTTTTTTCTTCATTATGATATTATATTTTCAATTTTAAAAAATTAAATTAATTAATTAATGTCTTATGAAATAGTGATTTTTTATTGATTAGTTAATAGAAATATCATATAAATAAAAAATGTTATTATTAATATAAATTAAGATAAATAATGTAATGAATGTATTTAATAGATGAACTAAACCATATTATGGCTTTATATATGTTTCTTTTTATTTTATCTTGTTTATTTATATGTTAAAAAAATCAAGTAACTAATATTGTCAAAATTGTTGATAATGATATTTTAAAATGAATTCATTTTTCAAAAAAGATAAAAAAAACAAATTAAAATATAAAATTATTCATACCAATTAATATTTACATGAAAATGAAATGAATTTCTCATTTATGGTTTGTTTTATTATTAATATTTACAATATAAAACATAAAATAGTAAAAACACTTTTTGTCATTGTAACCGTTAAATGGTTTAAATAAGGGTTTAAGACAAAATATAATTGTATAAATAAAACCTGTAATTATATAAATATTTTAGGATGAGTGAATTTATACACATTTTTATATTAAATTATAAATAACATATTTTGAAGAAATTATTGATGGAAAATTATTTTATATTTATTTTATAATTTGACAGTTTCAAAAACTACCCCTCAACTCAATGATTATTGAGAACATCCTACATCACATATTCACACCCAATAGTGCCTTATATAACATCCATTTCAACCATATTTATACAAAAACTCCCCTCTCATCATCCTATAATCCTTAGAGTTGGAATAAAGCCAACCATAGTATTCATTTTGTTAACATGAAAAGGAGATTTCCAAACGATAGGTAACATTCATCAAAAAAAATTTGTATTATTTATTCTATAAACCACTTGAATTATTTTTATTAAATTTTTTTATAATAACCTCAATAATAAATAATATAATTATATGATTCACTATTAATGGTTCAACCTACACTCACACACACTTCCATCAAATGGGACATGTAATAATTTTTTGTGTGTACAACAGACTACTGCATCACAAACTAACAAAGTTGTTTCATCCATATCCACCAATGAATGGTCATAATAATGAAAAAGTTTATGTTTTTATATGTTATATATTATTTTTATGATTTTTACATGCTTCTTTATTTATTATATAACACTCTTCATTATGGGTTGTATTTTCTATAAATACAATATCCTAGTTTGTGGATGTGGGAAGTAATACCTCCTCAAAACGATGTAATTCATTCAAAAATTACATAGAATGTATTAATTTTTTGTTTAGTTAAAATATATTATATATTTTACATAATATCTATACTAAAATAATATTATATTCATTATTTTTTTCAATAAAACAGTAAAATGGAAACAACGTTCATACATACATAAGGAACGCCATCTCCATAAACAATGTATTTAATTATATATTTATAACATTTTAGAATATTATATATACATATATACATAATATATAAGGTATTTATTTAATTATTATAACTTTATATATTATAAAATATTTTTATAAGTAATAAAAACCAAAATATAAAAAATACCAACACATGTGAAAAATAATACAATTATTACCCAAAACATAACATTAAAATAAAATTATTAAGAAATATGTAATTTATATCCTTAAGTAAACCAAATATGATATTGTAGGACATAATATTGTTCAATTATATATTTATCTTAAAAATATATTTATTATTGTTTATATTTTAGAGATTACATTGTGATTCAATATGAAAGGTAAGTGATTTTTCTTTCTCTTCTATTTATCAGGGACACATGCCTTAATAAGTACTTACGTATTTTGTGTGGAATATATAATTCCAATGAATATATTTTATGACTATTATTAGGAATATTAAGGTATTTTAATATCTAAATAAATGTATTTCACTGAAGGTGCATATGATTTTATGGATTTTTAATTAGTATGGGTTATTCACTATCTAATAATTAATTGAGTGTTTTTATTTTTAAGGACTAACTTTGGAGAATATCCCTTCCACAACCATGTTTTACAAAAAAAAATTCAAAAAGGTTTTTAATATTATCCTACAAATTATTTTGTTTTTTAATCATGTTTTACATTTTTTTAAAATGTGTTGAATCAATACCTTTTTTTGTATTCCAAACAAGGTACATTATATGTTTTCGACAATAATACCGAAGGATTGTTTTTATCATATGCAACATGAACAGATTTTTTTAAATTCAAAAATAATTAATTTTTTGAATAATCCAATACAATAATAAAAGTTTTTTTATTGAATTATTATTTTAAAAAAAAAATTATTTTAAATAAATGATTTCAATGTAAAAAATGGTGGCATCTCTCATGAATGTTCAATGATTTAATTATAGTATTCTCATCTATGCCATCACCAAATTTTGAATATTATGATTCATTATGGTTGAAATATTATGATATAATTTACATTATTTATTCAAATGGTTTACGTTTTTTTAGTTGTGGATGTTCAATTATTATAGCATTCAACGTATTACTTGCAATGGTTTGTGATTATAAATTGTTCCAATTCCCTAATTATTTATTTGAATATTTTTTAACAGAGGCCCTGATGGAATACTTAAAATGTATATAATTATGAATTACATTATTATGTGATTAGTCATTGATATTCCATGTTAATAGTAGTATAGTATCTATAGTTAGGTTTCCTAGCTCATTTGATTATTTAAAGGACTTTTGTTTCATAAATTTAGCATACCATATTGTTTATGAAATATCTAATCACAACATCCAAGGTTTTATTACCTTCAATGAGCATTTGATATCACTAGTTCAATATGATTCAAATTTACCCTCATATTTCAAGAATTATATTATGATTGATATACAGGGTTACACAATGGTTGAATAATAACTAACTCATTGAATATATATTTTTATATTAAGATTTAAAATGTATTTGTATTTCATGTATGTATCTAATTTACAAATACTAGTGAAGTATCCATTAATTGGGGTTTTTATTAATTATAATCCTGAAAATATAAAAAATTAATACACTGACTTTGGGATTGTAGGGTCGGGTCCCTCTAATGATACTCTATCAATGAATTAACATATTAAAATTAAAATTAAAAATTTCTATTTAGTTTCTATACATTATACTTAGGTTCTTAAACATGGTGTTTTTTGGAATATTCATTTTATTAATACTATTTATTCAACTATGAGCAGTTCTTCCATGAATAAAAATTTATTATTAAAATTATCAAAGAGAACATAAATTTTTTATCATTTTATATATTAATGAAAATATAAAAAAATATATAACTAGAAAAAAATGAAAAAAAAATTGGAACCTAGAAATAAATGAAATTTTTTAACACACACCTATCACATGGTTTGGATAATTATACTAATTATATTTTCCATGTTTTTCAGAGTTCCTTATTGATATTTCCTCGTTTTAAGAACTTTATTGTTTATTCACATAGATATTATAGTTAACCATTGAACTATATATAATCATTGTTTTTATTTGAAATAGTCATAAATTATAGAAATAACATAAAATATAAATAGAATAGTTTTTGGGATGATATGAATTTTCCTTCATGGTATTGTATAAGGGTTCATTAAATTATTCATATTGGTATATTTTATTTAGATTGATAACCTGTTTGCGATACTAATAGATTAAATTAATTTATAATTATTTATAATAATTGCAATCTAAAATGTGTATGGAAACAGAATTCCACATCATACTATAATCAGTTCTAATAAAAAACTCAATAATGGTTATTGTATCATCTAGGACGTGACTCCCTCATTAATTATTTCATCCACTGAACACCTCAAATCCATCATTTGATGATATTTTTTTCAAATGTTTGTATATAAATGTATTTTATAAATTTTTTGTTCTGGTCTAGGGGTCCATCCAATCATGTAAAATATTCATGCTAGTATACTTGACACCTAATTAAATACAAATATAAGAGAACATATGTTCTGTGTAAAAAAATTTGGGAACACCCATTTCTCCCTCAAATCCATTCCTTAGGTTTCTCATTCAATGGTTAGTAAAAGATATCATATTAGAAGGGTTGGGAAGTATATATTTATTGAATGGAGGAAATATAAATGAGATAAGGAAATAGTAATGAACAAATGGATGTAAAACATTGATTATCATATAATGAATTAATTACATTAGAGAGATACTCAAATAAAAACTAATATAGCATAAAATAAAACTAAATTTCAAAAAATATAGAAGAAGTATATTTCTGTTAAAATCCAATAATCATCCAATCGTTCTCATTGTAAAACCACCCTTATATTTAGATAGATACGGTTCCCCTCTTGTTCATTAAATATTTCATCATGTATAGATTTTTTTTCAATAAATATATATTTTTATAAATTTTCATAATTTAATATGTAGGTATAAAATATATATCTAATTTCTCAATATGGTCCCATTATCTTATTTCTAATGTACATGTCACCAAAATCTTCATACATCATATTCTGGTAATCTAACATAACATGTTCATTTGATATATAAATTTATATAACAAATTATTTTCTATTTATTTTCTATTTATTTTATTCCAATGATATTTAGATATTTATCCTATAGAAAAACCTAATCATGTGATGTGCTATATAATAATTAACCCATGTGGGTGCATATGTATGAATGAATTCATCCTTTATTTAAATGTGTTGGAAAATTTCCCATAGAAAAATTCGTCCTTCCACCACAAATATGATTTTAACATGATTATAAATAGACAAATATCACTGATGGGATGTTTATAGTCTAACTATGACCACATGATCAAATATATATTTTCAATTTTATATCCATGAAGCTATATTTAGGGCATGTTTTATGGAAAAATATATTTTCATCCATGGACGCATGACCTCATTTCAACATTCATAGTAGAGTAAATGTGAAGGTAGCTCATTAATGGAGTATCACCATTAAATATTATGTGTGGTGGTACCTTATTCCCCATAGCATCATCTACCGTTGGAAGTGTAATTATAATGATGGATGAAGCAGTGGACCACCATCTATGATAGAGTAATTATGGTAGCTCTATGATAGTACCAGCAAAGGACGACTTCCAATTGTATCTACCATGAAAGTATATAAAATGGTAAATATTCACACATTATATTGATGAAAGCTTTGGAAGATGAACATTTGATGGAAGATTAAATGATAGATCATACGATAGTTTAAATAATTTCAACAAAATATCATAAAAATTTCAATCTTCAAAAACATAAAATTTAATTCAATTTATTGTATTTTAATTACTCAATTAAAACTATACATATTTAAAAAACCTTCAAATTTTTATGATTATTCGTTAATATATTATTTTCAATAACGAATGAATTTCATTATAAAATGTATATAAAATGAGAGTATCAACTCCAAATGATATCTTTATGTGTTTTTGATGTTTATATTGGTTTGTTATGAAATGTCGTTAGATCTTTTTTTATAATGGAAATATTTAATTGGAATCCAGATTTAGATTGTTAATTGACAGGTCCATTAATAAATACTCTAATTATAAATGGATCTACTCAAGATACTAAGGAATCATTTATGGGGAACATTAATGATGTTAAAATATTACTTTAGAGTTCAATCAATATATTCAGGGACCATCAGATTCCAATTCTTATAGATATACACTAATTATTATTGTTTCATTATAATAAATGAATGATTCGACATGTAGTTGGTCGTATCCTAAATTGAGGCATAGTTGAAAGAAAATAATCCAATACTTAATCCTCATATTAATTATTAGCTTAGTGATGAGAAATTGATTTAGATAACCAATTTAGATATACTATTTACATAATAATGGAGGCAGATAATTTTCCAATATTTCCATATTAATTATTTTGTTAAAGAATGTAGTAGGTCATTCTGATTCAAACAAGATAGATAATGTGTATTTACCAACATTTTAGTAACATTAATAGGGGATTCATACCATTATACTAAATTAATACTCATATATAGATAGTATATTGGATTTACATAATCAGACATTCCTTGAGGTTCAATCACCTATTTACCATATGTTGGTTATTTCATGAGACCCATTATTGAATTGTTATTAAAATATAGTTTTCATCCTATAAAATTTATTATCAGACTTCTATACTATTGTTAGATATTAAATTATTTATTATTATTTTGATCCATATAAATATGTTCTTGTATTTATGGAATATTTCTTATTTGGACCCTCAAAGGGAAACATGACAATGAATGAGGAGATGTTGAGAACCATGAGACTTATAGGGAACTCCTTGGACATGATTCCTAATTTATTTATAAAATATTCACGTTTTTTGTGTGGAATTCAGAGATAGGAAGGTCTATTTTCTAATTATTAAGATTAAAAAATAATATTGACTACATAAGATATTATTGGTCACCTTGAAATTCATGGAAGTGATGAGCCTTAATTTTGGGAATGTGGGAGAGTTCCCCATTGAGATAAACAAATAATATTATTAGAACGTCCACCATGTGGAATATTAGAATTTTAATATGGAACCTTCTTTAACAAGAATATTGACCAACCAAGGACGTGGTTTCAATAAATAATATATTGGTCAAAGATTAACAAATGTTGTAAAGCTCTTTGTTTAATTCTAAATAATACCACCATTATATAATATCTTATTGAATATAGATTATTTATTTAATGAGAAATGGGTGGTTACATAATTAATGTCGACAACCAAATTAAATTATGTGTGGTAAGAGGAATGATTCATGGAATCTATTTTGTGGACCATATATCTTACCAACCTATATAAATTCAATTCAACCTAATCATGTTTTATTATTCTAGATATCCTAGTTGAAATTCTATATAGAATAAAATCTTCTAGTGAAACTATACATATGGGTACCATATCTTACTCACAACTGTTAATGTATAAAATTTAAACATTATAGATTATGATCCCTTATAGTTATCCATATAGAAATGGATTCTTAATGATTGATATATTTACCACCACTATTAGGTAATATTTATTAAAATAAATTTTTGTTATAGTGGCCCATTATATTTTAATTATTTTAGTGGTTATATGTGACTATATATTTTCTTGTGATGGAAATAATGGTTCTCCCTTGTAGTGGTAAACATGAAAACCACACCCCAAAACAGATATGGATTTCCCCTAATATACATTTCATGTGTATTAGTGAAAATTTAAATGATGTTATTCCATAATAGATAATGGTAGACAATTGTTTATTAGAAACATAGAATTTGGTTATTCCAAATACGTATCATTTCTGATTATGTGAAAGTGAATTTTACCGTAGTAGTTTTGGGTTTACTTGCTTATATTTTGGTGTGTAATCATGTATCTTATAGATAATAGAGTATATTTATATAAATGGTTCTTAATGATCACATAAGAATATATTGGAATCGTTAAAAAATGATTAGTATAATATTTATTTGTGGATAAAGGATATTAATGTTTCTTCATAATTCTCACATTTTTAGATTTCATAAATGGTATGCACAACAATATTGGGTTATATTTCAATAGAATACAGTCATTTATAGATGACTATGTGTGAAGTATAAATTCCCATGTAGTTTTGAGGAATATATTAATAGTGAATTTTCATGATGAACTTTTTTGATGAGAAGGGGATATTGTTGTTTACTATGGTATAGTATGATATAAAATATGATGAAGATGATCTCTATGAAAATTATATCAATAATATTTTGAGTACTTACTATATAATATTTATTAGAATTTTTAGTAGAGTATTGTAATGCAGGTAATTCATTCAAATGTGATATATATATGGAATACTTCGAATGTTAGGGAGCATAATTTTCAAATATAAGGTATCATTAGTGGTGTACCATTTCTTTATTGATGGTAGATATTCATATATTTTAAATATTACTCATTATTATGAGCCCTATTTTATGAGAATGTAATCTGTGTTGATGCTTTATGAGACTCACAAGATGTAATACATTGTGATAGCAGTGATAGTGGTCTGGGGTGAGTATGAGTCATTATTACTTGTGGAGTAATATTATTTTAAGGAATAGTGTTTGAGGTGTATGAACTTAATGTGAATACATCATGCATATATAGTTGTTTTTCTTGTTATTCTATATCCTATGACATTAATGTTGGGTTATTTAAATTATAGTATTGGTTATTTTCTTATCATTGGTTCTTTTATTATCCTCTTCATAAGTATATTTAGTTTTTATATTTTAAAGAATAAAAAAGATTAATGGTGGGGATAATGTATAATGCTATTATTTTGTTGATTAATACTTTTATCATTATTTTGTTTTTATGTATTGATTCCCAGATAAAAGGGAAAATAAAAATATCATCATATTTAATGTCCTCCAATTTTTTTTATTTATATCTAAACATGGTGATTAAATCTATAATAAATTTTAGTAATTTAATGACATGAATTGGTTTTGTGGATTATTTATTTATTAGTAATTGATAAATATTTATTTTTCACGAATCATTTTTAACATATATTAAATATTTAATCAGTTCATTTTTCCTAAAAATGATTATTATCCAATACAGATGTATAATATATGTCATGTCATGAAGATTTATTGAGGAAAAAAATTGTCTGTTAAATTAAATCATCATATTCTCTTCAATGAATAATTAAAAATTATTATATACTTGGTGGTGTTTTGATGATTACATGGATTTTTTTGTGGCATCAAAATGACATTACAGTGATATCATATATCATTAGAACATTCTATATAAATGTTTTTAATAGTTTGATGTCATTAGTTTTAATTAAATGATTGAAATCATGTTAATAGAAAATGTATTAAATAACTTTTTTATGAAGATATTTTATGGAAATTTTACATTCTTACCTAATTAATAATTACCCAAATTGACATAAAATTATATACAAATCTATCACATATCAATTAATCTCAATGTGAAATAATGAATTATTCATCTTATTAAAAACAAAAGATTTGATAATGAAAAATGTATATTTCGAATGGTAATGATGATCTCATAAAAAATAATGCTGAATTAATGTATAGGAATCAAATATTATTATTTTACGAGGGACTCTTTTTCAATCCTTATTCCTCACTTGTTTTGTGAAACTATATCCCTTCCACATCATAGTAAAATAATTTATTAATTCTTCATTCATATATGTCATGGGTACAATAGTTGGGTAAATTTTGTTATTAATTTAATAAATAATAATCACATATATAAATTTAATTCATTATTGATCTTTTTTTAAATAATAATTTTTCTTTTCATATCATTCATTTTATTAAGTGATTTTATGTAAAATATGGTATGTTATTTCAATATCATGTTAAATAGTTATTTGGTATTCAATTTTCATTAGCCTTCAATAATTATTACTTCGTTGTCCATTAGATTTGTTTTTTCATTTGTCCACATTTTATAGCATAATAATAATTTATGTGATTTTCATTTCCCTTCAATAATGATGACTTCGATATGGAACTCTTTTATCTTCCCTTCCTTTAATACATTCTCCATATTTTGTATATCCTCATCATCCCTTTGTGCTTCCTTAATATTTTCTTTGATGGATGGATTCACAGTCATTTGGGAAAGGTAGGATGTATCCCCTACCCTTATGATTTCCAAATCCATTCATTTCATATCCAATACGATAGGGTCTTTCTCAATCCGCAACATGGGTAGAGTAGCAGGTTGTTTTCTGCTTAGAGCATCAGCTACCTCGTTCGCCTTTCCAGGATTATAATGAATAGAGCAATCGTAATCCTTGATTAGCTCTAACCATCTCATTTGATGCATGTTGATCTCCTTTTCTTTGAATATATAATTTATGCTCTTTTGGTCGGTGTATATGTCACACTTCTCACCATAAAGGTAGTGCTGCCATATTTTCAAGGAAAAAATCACGACTGCCAGCTCTAGGTCATGTGTCGGGTTGATCTTCTCATGGACCTTCAACTATCATGAGGCATAGGCTATCACATTATCATTTTGCATGAGTACACAACCATAGCGTTTCTTTGAAGCAGCACGGTATATCCCAAAAAATTCTACACTTTTTGGTAGTGTTATTACAGGTGCACTGATCACCCTTATCTTTAGCTCCTTGAAGCTTCCCTCACACTCTTCCCTCCAAACATACTTTACCCCTTTCCAGGTTAACATAGTTATCGAGCTTGAAAATAATGAGATGTTTCTCACAAAAAGTCGGTAGTAACCAGCTAATCCAAGAAAACTACGTATTTCTGTGACACTAGAGGGCCTGGGCCAATCCTCAATCGCCATTTTATTGGGAAGGATCCACAGAAATTCCCTCACTTGTGATCACATGTCCCATGAACATGACTTGATTCATCCAAAAGTCACACTTTCGGAACATGGCGTACAACTTATCATTGCTTAATGTCACCAACACAAGTCTTAGATGTTCTTTATGTTCCTCCTTGCGTTTGGAGTAGATGAGAATATCATCGATAAACACTACCACAAATTTGTCGAGGTAATGTCTAAATACACTATTCAACAAATCCATGATGACCGAAGGGGAATTAGTAAGACCAAAGGGGATCCCCAAAAACTCATTGTGCCCATACCTAGTACGAAAGGCAGTTTTCTGAATATCTCCCTTCTTCACCATTACCTGAAGATATATAGAATAAAGATCCACCGTTGAGAAGAATTGATCTCCTCTTAATGGGTCGAACAAGTCATAAATACTTTGGATATGATACTTTTTATTTGTGGTGATCTTGTTGAGTTCCTAATAATCGATACACAACCACATTGTTCCATCCTTCTTCTTCACAAAGAGCACTTGTGCACCCCAAGGCGATGCACAAGGGCATATGAACCAATTTTCAAGATGCTCTTATAGCTGCTTCTTTAACTCCTCTAGTTTGATAAGAGCCATCCTATAGGGGCACTTCGAGATAGGAGTAACTCTGGGTATGAGTTCAATTGAGAACTCTACCTCATGATTTGGGGGAATTCCCGGTAAATATTAGGGAAATACATCGTCGTATTCCCTCACGATGGGAATTTCCTCAAGTTTGGAACTTGTGGGAAAAAAATCCCTCAAGGTAACATTTCAGTATTTTTTGGTTGATTGTGTTTGTTGACAAAGCAGGATTCCATGGAGAATTGTTGATTTCCCGAGAAGTTGTTGACAATCCATGTTGACAAAGAATGATGAAAAATGATTGGACGATCTGGGGGCGGTACAATAGAGCAGTACAAGATCATAATTAAATATGGAAATGGAATTAATTTAGCGAAGAGAGGCTTCATGGTTTGGATTTCGCAAAGACCAGAAGAATGGAGGTGGTGATTCTTCGCAATTACGACAAGCTTCGCGAACAGAAGAGGCTGAAGCGCATCGCGGCGGTGAAGGGATTTGCAAGGGATCTTCGCGGAAATGAAGGGCATTGCGAGGGAGCTTCGCGGAGAAGGTCTGAAGGAATTGACGGGACGCTCCGTGATTAGGACGAACTCCGTGATCGGAAAATTGTCGTGGTGCTTCGAAATTTTGAGAGAATTCCAGTGGGAACATCAGAGCATCAAGATTTGAGATGATGTGGTGTTGACTTCATGCAGAACGGTCGAGGGATGGTGTAATGGCCTATAAATACAGGTCGACCACCTCGAGAGAAGTAGAGAGAATTTTTAGAGAAAATCATTTGCTCTCGGTTCACGAAGGTAGTTCACGTAGCATGTGTGATTCACGAAAGATGAGCTTCGTGGCGGCTATTGTTGCTCAGCGAAAGTTGCAAGTTCCACGTTGGCTTAGTGAGCTTTGCGAGGGAAGTTTCTCTGCAACGACTTGAGCTTTGTGGTAGTGCTTCGCAGTAGTGCTTCACGAGAGTGTTTCATGAAAAGGTAGGAGATTTTCAAAGGCTTCTTGGAGCTTTGCGAAATTGGGAGCCTCGCGAAGTAGGGTGCTTTTCAAAGGTGTTTCCAAAGGTAGTTCCCTAGTGTTCAGAGGCAAAGTGGTATTCATTTGTGGATAAATGTTGGACTTAACAGAGAATCTATCAACAGTTGAGGATGCATTCTTTCATTCAAGTGAAGAGACCTACATGTCTATAATCTGTGAGTGGATCTCTTCCAAGTGCAGTGAGCATAGGAAGAGGAAAAAGGTGATCCTCTCCACCGGCAGTGAGACAGAGAGAGAGAAATAGGGAGTGACCCTTGGGAAAGCAGTGAGCTAACCCTAAACCTTGAAAATGCAGTGAGCCTGGGACAGAGTGACTGTACCCGAACATTGTAATCCACTGCTAGTGAAGTATAGTGGAATTTAGTACGACCGGAAACCTGTCGGCGTAGGCACTTTGGACGTATCCCTTAGCGGTGAAACGTGTAAAATTGTTGTGTTCTGTTCTTTCTTTATATTCTCTTTTTATTGTTCAACAGGAACGAGAGAGAAGAGTGTTTTTCTTAACAGCCAAACAAGATCAGAACGGGCATTAATTTTAAATTAGTCATACCATGATTCACCCCCCCCCCCCTCTCAGGTTATTCAGCCTTGTGTACCTTACAATTGGTATCAGAGCGAGAGGTTGATATTAGTTCATCTCTCAATGGAGGTCACCAATCATAAAGGGATTCTGATCTCTGATGGGAACAACATTCAGATATGGAAGAATCGTATGCAACATTATTTATGATATTTGGGAATGGATGTGTTTTCAGCAGCTATGCATGGTATCACAGCTGATATTACTAGTGGTGCATTATCAGAAGCTGAGTATAAAGAGTTGGATGTTGATGCCAAAGAAATCAATTCCTTAGGGGGAGCCCTTTCCAATCCCATCTATACAATGGTGATATCATGAAAAATGTCACACGCCATGTGGGAAATTATTTTGAATATTTATGAAGGAGATACAAAAGATAGAGAGGATACGCTGCAAGTATTGTGGAACAAGTATGAAGATCTGAGAATGAACCCGCAAGAGTCTGTTGATGCATTCTTTGACAGGGTAAATGTTGTGGTAGAAGACATGTGAGGTCTTGGTGAGATTATCTAAGACATTAAAATTGTAAAGTGTATCTTGAGAAAAATTCCACCTTGGTTCAATTCGAAAGTTTCTGTTTTGGAAGATAAAGATCTGAAAGAGCTGACATTGGATAACCTGCACAACACTCTTGTTGCGTATAAAATGAGAAATGATGATAACGACACTGTGGAAAAGGGGAAATCCAAAGAGGTTTCATTTAATGCCATTAAGAAGCTCACTATTGAAGATTCTCAGGAGGAAGAAGAGACAGATGAGGTGATGTCATTTCTTTCTTCAAATCTGCAAAGAGGAAAAGGAATGTTTAAAGGGAAACTTCCACTAGCATGCTTTGGATGTGGAAAGGTTGGTCATCTTGCTGCAAGATTCCCCAAAATGTTTCATGAAGAAAATGATGATGATGAAGTTGAAAATCCCAAGAAGAAATATTCAGCCTATGTGAAAGGGAAGAAGCAGTTCAAGAGAAATTTCTTCAAGAAGAAGAATTTTGTTTCACAAGAAATAGACAGTTTAGATGAGTCTGAGGATGAAGTGGCTGAAGAGTTTTAAAATTTTAAATACCATATAAAAAATGATATGGTAGCGGTCGTCAGTAGTTTTTAAGAAAAATAAGAAACTGAAGTTGGAGAAGAGGAAGAAGAAGTTGAAGGAAGAGTTGATATGGAAGACGAATTGAAAGCAGCTCTTGAGTTAATAGATGTTTGGAGAGAAAAAACAAAGACATACAATAACATTTTTCATGATGCCAAACTCTATATGCAGCAGCATGAGGATGAGATGTCTAAGTTGATGAAAGAAATTGAAAAACTCATGTTATCAACACCAGATAACTCAAAATTAGTTAGTGAGTATAAGCTCAAGATTGAAGAACAGAAAAGGGAGATCGATGGTTTGACCAAAAAAGTGAAATATCATGTCATGAATATCGAAGAACTTGAAGAAGAAGTTGTCAGTCTACAGAGAAAATTAAAAGACAAGGAAAGGCCTTTGATTCCCAATACATTTTTGGGAATGAAGATCATTCCGAAGATTGAAAAGATGAATGAGGGGCCCAGTAGTTCAGCATGAAAGAAGCAGCAATTGCAGCTCAATTGTAAAGGCTGATTCAGGGTTTGATCATAATGAAAAATTTGTGGCAATTGAATTCAGACCGCAAGCACCCGTATCGAGATTGAAGATTGATTTGGGCACAATGAAAAATCAGAATATTCAGAAATCCCAAGGGGAAACTCAGAGTGCAGAATTGTCATGAAGGAATGCACCATATATCAGATGTTATTATTGTGGGAAGATGGGACATTGACAGTATGTGTGTTCCATAACCAAGAGATATCAAAGGGAACAAGAACAATGGTGGAAGCCAAACAGAGAACAGTTTTCCAGAACATATTTTGAATGACACTGTTTTTGGTGCGGAGGATTTGGGCGCATGGCTAGGTACTGTACTTCGACCATTCAAAGAAATGTGCCAAATCAGAATCAAAACGTTCACAAGCAGAAGATCAATAAACTGTCAGGTGAGTATAAAATTCAGAATAGATTTTCTGCCTTGCCAGATGAGGCTGGTCCGTCATAATCTGAGAAAGAACATAAGTCTCAATCCATGCCGAGTGTGAATGAAAAAGTATGGACCAAGAATAGAAAAATGAGAAGGTAGTGGTGGCAGAGATTTCCCTTAAAGCATCATATCGATCTGGTGTATGGATCCTTGACAGTGGTTTCACATCACACAAGATAGGCAATAAGGATCTTGTTACACGCATAAAATATGAAAAAGAAGGAGTTGTCAAATTTGGAAACTATGAATGCCTAAAGATTGTTGGCTCAGGAAAATCCAAGTTTGGGGGAAAAGAAATGAAATGTGCTGATGTCTTGGTAGTAGAGGGTCTTAGTCATAACTTTCTCAATGTAAGTAAACTGTGTGACTCTGGGCATTCTATCTGATTTACCAAGAAAATGTGTGTTGTGAAAGGAAAATATGGAGCAGTTGTTCTACAAGGAAAAAAGGACAAAGGGTAATCTTTATCTTGTAGGTGGGGAAGAAGATACATGCCTTATATCCAGAGTGGAAAAAAACCAGCTATGGAAAAAGCGACTTGGTCATCTATGCCAACCATCCATGGAAGATCTGGTGAAGTGTGATGCTCCTAGAGACCTTCCCAAACTATCAAGTGATCACACTCATACGTGTGATGCTTTCCAAAAAGGAAAAATCATAAGAAAAACATACCAGCCAAAGGAACATAAATCAACTAGAGTGCTCGAACTGGTACATATTGATGTATGTTGACCTATTTCACCTTGAGCTATAAATGGGAAAAGGTACTATGTCCTTTTAATTTATTACTATAGAAGAATGGTCTGGGTATTCATCATTACCCATAAGACAGAGGTGTTCAGTTGCATAAAGCAGTATAGAAGGGAATCAAAAAAGATGCTTGGGCAGAAAATTCTAAAGTTTCGTAATAATAACGGTACAGAATTCACAAATATTCAAGTTGAAAACTATCTCGAGAAATATGGGATAAGGAATCAAGTTTCATTAGTAAGAACTCCCCAACAGAATTGGGTGGCTGAAAGAAGAAATCAGATCATCAACAACATGGCTAGAATGATGATTATTGATAAAGACGTACCAGATAAATTTTGGAAGGAAGCAGTTTTGACATCGGTCTATGTTTCGAACATGTCTCTGTTGTGTCCGAAGCAAGGAAAGACTCCGTATGAACTATGGTATGAAAAGAAAACAATGTTAAAATGCTTTCGAATCTTTGTAAGTAAGTGTTTCATTCTCAACAAAGAAAATCACAGGAAGTTTGAGGCATGAGGAGATGAGGGGATATTCCTTGGCTACTCAGGGAAAAGAAAAGCATATAAATGTTTCAACAAAAGGATGGAAAAAATTGTTGAGAGCAATGATGTCATTATAGTTGAAAATGAACAGAATACTCAACGACCCAGTGAACAGTTCGTAGATGAAAGTGATGATGAGGTAAGAAACACAGGGGGAGCAGAAGTGGCAGAGGCTGACTCAGAAGAAGATACTGATGATGAACAAGAAAGTGTCAAGTCTGTGTCTGCAAGGAATCCAAATAGTCAAGCTGAAATTGATAGGCATAATATCATTGGTGATTAGACAGCTCTAGTTCAGACTCGAAGAATGATGTCATTACAGCAAACATCATTTTTATCTCAGGTGGAGCCGAATTTTTTTTCCAATTTAGCTGAAGATGAAAACTAGGTTCAGGCTATGAATGAAGAGCTAGATCACATTGAGAAGAATCAAACATGGGAGATTGTTTCGAGGAAATCAGATAAGAATGTCATCGGGACTAAATGGGTCTATCGCAACAAGATGAATGAATATGGCATAGTGATTCAGAAGAAAACATGACTAGTGTGCAAGGGGTACTTCCAAATCGAGGGAATAGATGTTGATGAGACATTTGCAATAATTTCAAGGCTGGAGACAATCAGATTATTTTTTTCCATAGTAGTGCAAAAAAAGTTCAAAGTGTTCCAGATGGATGTCATATCTGCATTCTTGAATGGGGTTCTGGAAGAAGAGTTGTACATTGAGTAGCCAGATGGTTATCTTATTCCTGTGGATGAGAACAAAGTTTGCAGGCAGAAAAAGGCGTTTTATGGGCTGAAACAAGCACCAAAGGAATGGTACTCAAGACTTGATCAGTACTTAAAGAAGCATGGTTTTCAGCGTGGGGGAGTGATTATAATCTTTATTTCAGCAATTAATGTAATCAAAGGATGATGGTGTTGGTTTATGTCAATGACATAATATTTGGGCGATCAGATGAAGCTCAGTGTAGACAATTTTCCGAATTCATGAAAAATGAGTTTGAAATGTCAATGATTGGAGAGATAACATTTTTCCTTGGCTTACAGGTGACACAAGGAAGTAATGGAAATTTCATTTCTAAATCCAAATATGCCAAATAGGTTTTGAGAAGGTTTGGAATGGAGAATTCCAAGGAGATGAAGACTCTGGTTTCTACTCAGATGAAATTATCAAAAGATGAGGATGGAAAAGAAAATTAATATCAAAAAATACAGGCAAATTATTGGAAGTCTGTTGTTCTTAACTACAATAAGGCCTGATATTGTTTTTTCCACATGCCGTGCAGTGAGATATTGGATTAATCCCAAGGAGAGCGAGATATTGGAGTAATCCCAAGGAGAGCCACATGCTTGCAGTGAAAAAGAATACTTCCGTATATCCAAGACACAGTGGATTTTGGCTTGACATATACTGATAAATCTCAAATAGAGTTATTGGGATATACTGATGCAGACTGGGCCGGTTCATTGGATGATAGAAAATCAACATCAAGTGGTGCATTCTATCTTAGTGGATTGTGTATTTCTTGGCTAAGGAAGAAGAAAGGTTGCATTTCGTTGAGCACCACAGAAGCTGAGTATATTGCGGCCACTCAAGCATGCACACAATTATTGTGGATGAAGTGGCAACTTGAAGATATGGGAGTTGAAGTGAAGTCTCCGATCGATATCCAGTGCGATTACTCAAGTGCAATAAATGTCAGTAAAAATCCCATCCATCACTCCAGGATAAAGAACATTGAGATAAAGTATCATTTTATCAAGGAGAAAGTTGAGTAGGGAATCGTGATGTTGGAGTATGTTCCTACAGAACTACAGGTTGCAGACATTCTGACAAAGGCCTTACCCAAGGAAGCCTTTGAAAGACATCGACTGGATCTCGGAGTTCAGTCAATTCCCTGCACTTGAAAAAGTGTGGATGTGGGACCCCCCTCTCCTCGAGGTATGATGTGTGTTTCCTTGTTGTGCTAATATGTTTTCTCTACTCTGTTACAGACTACCAAGGAGTGACCTTTGAATTCGTTTACAAAGGGGGAGAAAATAGTGAGTGTTGAAGGGGAGACAGTGTGGAGATTTGTTAAATCATGAATCATATGCGGAGAAGCTGACAGGTGGAGTATCCAGATAGGGGGAGTGCAATGAGATAGGGGGTGAGTTTTAAATCTGACGATGCTAGAAGTGACCGATCAAAGAATAGAAATCACGATAGTTGAGGATTGTGAAAAAACAAGAACAATGGTGTTGGAATGGTGTAAGAAGGTGTCCAGCTATCACTAATTAGTATCATTGTGGTTCAACAATTGGTATCAATTTATGAATTGGTATCAGGTTGGAATCGACAATTGGGGTCTAACATGATGTGATTCATTGATGATCTTTTCAAACTACTATTGTTTCTCACGCCGAGCATTTCTCATGTGGTCATTGAGTACGTGTTATGTGAATCTTTGAACACTATCAGAATCGCAAGAGGCGAATGGTGGTAGCGGTTGGAAGAAGACTCAGTGAGGTATCAACGTGCATAAAATCATTCTGAGAAGAGTTATGAACAATTGTCAACAAACCCAAAGGGGGATATTGTTGGGAAAAAATCCCTCAAGGTATCATTGTAGTATTTTTTGGTTGATTGTGTTTGTTGACAAAGTAGGTTTCAATGGAAAATTGTCAATTTCTCGAGAAGTTGTTGAAAATCCATGTTGACAAAGAATGATGACAAAGGATTGGACAATCTGGGGGTGGTACAATAGAGTAGTACAAGGTGGCGTCGTTTCCCAGTGTTTTCCAAATTTTTGGGATCCCAAATTTGTGGTTTGGTGAGCATCGCGAAAATAGGATTTCGATGAAGATCATAATTAAATATGGTAATGGCATGAATTTCGTGAAGAGAGGCTTCATTGTTTGGATTTCGTGAAGACCATAAGAATGGAGGCGGTGATTATTCGCGATTACGACAAGCTTCGTGAACGGTAGATGCTAAAGCGCATCACGACGGTGAAGGGAATTCCAAGGGAGCTTTCCGGCGATGAAGGGAATTATGAGGGAGTTTCACGGAGAATGCGTGAAGGAATTGACTGGATGCTTCGCAATTACGATGAACTCCGTGATTGAAAAATTTTCGTGGTGCTTCGTGACTTTGAGAGAATTCCGGAGGGAACTTCAGAGCGTCACAATTTGAGATAACGTGGCGTTGAATTCACGCAGAAGGGTCGGGGGTTGGTGGAATCGCTTATAAATACAGGTCGACCCCCTCGAGAGAAGTAGAGATAATTTTCAGAGAAAAAACATTTCTCTCGGTACATTAAGGTACTTCGCATAGCTTGTGTGCTTCGTGAAAGATGAGGTTCACGGCGGCTATTGTTGCTCTGCGAAAATTGCAAGCTCTGCATTGGCTCAGTGAGCTTCGCGAGGGATGTTTCTCTGCAACAACATGAGCTTCACTGTAGTGCTTTGTGGTAGTGCTTCGTGAGGGTTCTTCGTGAAAAGACAGGAGCTTCGCGAAGGCTTCTTTGAGCTTCGCAAAATTGGGATCCTCGCGAAGTAGGGTTCTTTGCAAAGGTTTTTCCAAAGGTAGTTGCCTAGTGTTTAGAGGAAAAGTGTTATTCATTTGTGGATGAATGTTGGACTTCAACAGAGCATATATAAACAGTTGAGGATGCATTGTTTCATGCATGTGAAGAGACCCACAAGTCTATAAACTGTGAGTGGATCCCTTCCAAGTGAAGTGAGCATAGGAAGAGGAAAAAGGTGATCCTATCCACCGGCAGTGAGCCAAAGTGAGAGAAATAGGGATTGACCCTTGGGAATTAATTGAGTTGACCCTAAACCTTGCAATGGCAGTGAGCCTGGGATAGAGTGACTATACCCGAACATTGTAATCCACAACTAGTGAAGTATAGTGGAATTTGGTACGACCGGAAACCTGTCGGCGTATGCGCTTTGGACGTTTCCCTTATTGGTGAACCAAGTAAAATTTTTGTGTCTTGTGCATGCTTTACATTCTATTTATATTGTGCAACAGGAAAGAGAGAGAAGAGTGTTTTTCTTAACAGCGAAACAAGATCAGAAAGGGCATTAATTTTAAATTAGTCATACCCTGATTCACCCCCCACCCCACTCAGGATATTTTGCCTTGTGGACCTAACAGAACTTTCCTTCGACTCAACCATTTGGGTAAGGTATGCTTCTTCATAGGGAATCAACACCAACACCATTGAAGGATTTTTCAAAGGTGATTCATGATATTCCTCGCATTTATTGAAGATCTTGGGATGGTTTAGAATATGAAATGATATTTCCTTTTACCAATAGTTGATATGCACTCAATATAAGGAGATCTAGTCCATTCCCATTATAGCGTCGAATTCCACCAAGGTAAGTATTATGAGATTTTCCAGAAGAATCTTCCCATATATGCCAACAGGAGAAGATTCAAACACATGGGTTTCAATGATTGCACCACTTGTTGTTTTAACAGATATCTCTTCTTCAATCTTTCAGGGATTTGATTCTATAGTTCTATAAAACATTCAAGATATAAAGGAATACATAGAACCAGAATCAAATAATAATTTTTACATTATTGAGTGAATAGGAAGTGTACCTCGTTGTTTCGCGCGGAATCCGGGGATGACCTCCTGGACGGGAGATTCAAACGTTCCGATCGGTTTCTAACGGGTTTGTTCGTAGAACCGGAAACATCCAATGATTCCCCATCCGTTTGGACCTACATTCCAAAGGCAGGCGCTCATTATCTAGTGGGCTAATGAGGCTTGGGAATTTGCATTGGTCGAGAGGATGGGAGGTCGGACTCATCACACCTTTTTGAGGGGAATTATTGTCTACTCCGGGACTCTCTTTATAAATTTAAGTTATGTTCGTGAATCCTTATTACATTACCAAGTATAAAATGTGCTTTCCTTTAGTTTTAACAATCAATGATTAAATATGCAAGAAATTTAGAGAATCTTTTATATGTATTCGAGGTTCTTCATCAATATAGAATCATCTATATTTGTTTAGAGATTCTTGGTCAATGGTATCCTTAAAAACATTTATATAAAAGTCTCTTGGTCATTTATGATGACCAGACTGGTTTTAAAGCCACTCAGTGGGGCACTTGAAGTTTATTGTCATTCAGAAAGACATAGATTATTTCAAAGTTGGGATCGAACCCAGAAATGGGCTACCTACGTATCCTTAAAAAGGATTCAGAACCCACGTAGTTCGAATTATGGAGTATGATGTTTATGATTGATGGCTCAAAGATGAATGTCATAATTACTTTTACACTCTAAGCTCACGTGAGTCATGCTCGGTGTGAGAAACAAGAGGTATTGGTAAAATTTAGACAATTGTTCCATAAAAGATGCAATCATAAGAATTTGTTTGGGGCTTATGTATAGATGACTTCCCAGATAGATGAAGGTTTAGGATTTACTTTTAGGGAGAAAATCCATGAACAGGGTCCACAATGTTATATGTGCTTCATGGAGATTTGAATACTCTAATCTTGGGGCTTACTCCTAAGGAGGATGCCCAAGTTAGGAGGGGACTTATGATTGGATTTTATTCCTGAAAAGGAAACCCAAATCAAAGGTAATTTATGACTGGTTAAGAGAAGTTTAAGGGGACTTAGGGCTTATTCCTGAAAAGGAAGCCCAAGGTTATGACTGAGTCTTATTCCTGAAAAGGAAACCCAGGTTAAGGAACTTGGGGCTTACTCCTGAAAAGGAAGCCCAAGGTCATGACTGAGTCTTATTCCTGAAAAGGAGACCCAGTTTAGGGATTAAGGTTTGGGGCTTACTCCTGAGGAGGATGCCCATATTTGAGGTTGGGGCTTATTCTTAAGAAAGATGCCCAAGATTAGAGGACTTTGATTGGGGCTTACTCCTGAGGAAGATGCCCAGATCAAAGGTTTTATAACTGGGGATTATTCCTGAAAAAGGAGACCCAGGTTAGGATTTTCTCATCTTAAAGGATGAGGTTGAATGAATGAACTCTCTGTATTTTAGTGACATAAGGATATTTTAATCACTAGACTTTGAGAGAGATTCCATAGAATTCCTTTCAGATAAGAAAGTCAAATCAAGAAATCATGCCATAAATGGCTTTGAAGAGTGTCTTGAAGACTGAATCTTGAACAGGAACGGTGAAATGGCTTAAGTGGGGTAAAATGGGCAAGATGGGCACCCAAAAGGTTAGGGGCGCGCAAGTCTTTAAAGGCGCGCAAGTTCTACGGCGGTGCGCAAGTATTGGTCGCACAAGTATACTTGCGCGACATGAGTGGTACTTGCGCGATTTTCAACCAGCATTGAAATGCTTGAGCGACTCTTTAGAAAACCCTTTACAATACTCTTGAGGTTCTTCCAGAGAAGGGACGCGCAAGTTATATTGAAGGAATTAAGTCGGCGCACAAGTGTTTGATAAGTTTCAACACTTAGGCCTCCCTTCTTCTCTTTAGATCTTCCGTTCTAGGCAACAAATTACCTTAGAAGTGTTCCAGAAGCTTTGAGAAGGGACTTGGGCGTCGAGAGCTTCAATCCGAGTTTCTGAAAAAAGATCCTCTCGAATGGGGGGCCCACAAGGTCTATTTATAGGCAAAAGAAGACCCAGGGCGGTTACCGGGCGGTTACCAATTAGGTCGCGCAAGTCATCTGCGCGACCAAGGTAGTCGCGCAAGTATACTTGCGCGGCAGTGGTATCACTTGCGCGGTGGATTTGTTGTTGATCCTTTGTTCATGCCTTTGTAGATTTTTGATGTTTTCTTCAAAGGATGAATCACTTTCAGCTGAGATATTCCCTTTTCCGATCTTTAGATTCTGTGACGAAAGGAGCGTCAACAGAAGTCCCCCCTCAGAGTTGGATCCGGAGAGAAATGAGGATTTGACTCTGAGGAAATCGAATCCTTCCAAAGGAAAAGGGAGGCGCGCAAGTTTTCAGTACGCAAAAGGCGGCGCGCAAGTTTGCGTCGCACAGGCCTTAAGTGCTCTGGGTACGGCACGCAGGTAGGCTTCCGAGCCTATAAATACACGTCCTCCTCTCCGTTACATGCATCTGGATTTCCGGATTTCTCGAGCTCTCGCCGCGCAAGTCTTCCTCGCCACGCAAGTCTCTTGTTTTCACTGTTTCCTCGCTGCCGCGCTACTCTCAAGGTAATAGGGCTTGCGCGGTAATACTTGCGCGACAAAAACTTGCGCGTCACATGTACCACTTGCGCGACATCTCCATACTTGCACGCCTTAATGCCTTAGCCATTTTTCCCAAATTCTTTCACAAATTTTATGAAAAAAATAAACCCACTTAAGAGTTTAATTTATTCAACTCCTGTGCAGATTCAATGGCTCTTAGACCTGGATTAATTGATGAACTGGCTAGCAAGCGGATAGATGATATGATGAATATCATTGGTCCTGATTACTATACTGTTAAAGACAGTACTCTTCCAGATTTGGCTAAGTATCTGATGAAATATCATCGCGACTTTCCTCACTGCACTTATCTACCTTTGTATGGTCATGGTCATCTGCAAGAAGTCATTATTCCAGAAGTAAAGAATTATCTTCCATTTTCTTGGTTTCAGAATTATACCAATTTTTCTTCAGCAAATATCTCAGGCGGAGGAGTATTTCAAACTGCTGGAATAGTGGAGAAGGCTTATGTGATGCATCATAGCCCTTGCACACCAGATCTGAAAAAACATACACCTGAGCTTCAACCACATTGTCATCCTTCAATCTTCCGAAATGCTCATATGGATCAATCCAAAGGCTGGAAGAAAATTTGGGATTTTTGTCATGGGGGAGGTGTGAAGCCAACTTGGATGTGGGTATACTGGGTGCGACAGACATGCGCAGAGTTTATTGAGGATCTGAAGAGAGCTGCAATATATGAGGCTGTTTGGGTTGGGCAAACATATATTTACAGACATGATAACTTCGTGCCAGAGATACACAGCCATTGGAGCCCAGCGACTAATTCATTCCATTTGACTCATGGAGAAGTAGGTATCAGTTTGTGGGATGTCCACAAGATTTCAGGAGCTCCAATCTTGGGCGATATGTATGATGAATTCATTCCTCCCAAGGTGACTTGGAATGATCCAGAGAAGACTCCTGCTTTGGCTCGAGAATTATTTAAAATCATTCACAGGCTCAAGAGTTCAGAGACCTCATTAACTCATTTTAGAAAAGATATCCATCCGGAAGAATGGATGAATGTGTTTCTAACTGAGAAGAAAGGGATGGAGCCAAAAGCAAAAGGATCCAAGAAGAAGAAATCCAAGGATACCCAACCCAGACATCCTACCACTTGTCCAAAACCTGAGAAGAGAGGAGCTCCTGGCACATTCTGGCCAACTCTAGAAGCTGGAGAGTTTGAAAAATGGGGCTATGAAGTGAATCAAAGAATTCCAAAGAAAACTCGTCTGGCGGGTTTCTTGGCAATGTGGCTCAGTGTTTATCTCTTGTCGGTCAGGGATTCGAAGGGAGGCGTTAGGCCAGGGACCTTCGTCATTGCGGCCAAGTTGTCTGAGGGAAAAATGGTTGGGTTAGCTACCCCCATTTTAGCAAAGATTCACAGGAGTTTACTTCACGTCTTCCAGGGTAAATCTCCTTTAAGAATAGTGGGACCATTCCAGGTTTTGTGGGGATGGATCGCCACTCACTTCAGGACTTACAATGTACAGAATGGATTACAAATTCCTGGAAGCTCTTTCTGACCGTCAGTGCAAGCATTCTCTGGAATTTCTCCATTAGATGTTAATGTTTATGACATGAAAGTAAGACTAAGCATGTATAAGGAATTCAACTTCTTTCTTTATGGAAGTCCGCCATCTGGGCGGTTTGTTGATGATGGGAAAGCCCATTTCGATTTGAGGGCATACATGCTAGCTTGCAGGGATGGCGTGTTAGTAGCCAGGATTGATGGAGAAATCATATGCGAGGCCTATGCTCCATATAGATTTGCACGCCAATTCAAATGTTTGCAACAGATTGTTGTATCCCCTCCAGTACATGTCAGGTTAGAGCAACATCCGATGGTTGCTAGACAACTATGGTTGCTGACATCAAGAGAGAAGACTGGGGCAGTATTTGATCTACCAGTTGAAAAAGCGGCACATTATCTGACTAAATTTTATGCCGAACACTGGATAGCATCATACCCTAAAGGGATATTGAATCACCCAGTATATCAAGTGGGAAAGAGGAAGAGGACTGTAGAGAAAGAAACTCTTCCTCATGAAGGTGACGCTTCTCCACCTGAAATAGGTTCAACAGACTCCTCTTCTAGAACTGATTCATCGGATTATCACGATGGGGATGATGAGGCAGAACCGGCAGAAAAACGGTTTCGTGCACGATACAATCCTCCGGCCAGAGTTAAAAGACCCACTCCATCAGCTCCTAGTGAGTTATTTGATTGTAATAACTTCAATCACTGCTACTTTATAAAGTAATAAGTCTCACTTTCTTATTCTCTATCTGTAGTTGCAGGAGTCGGGAAGAAATTAAAATAAAAAATTGTAGGACCTTCCTCACAGCCTTTATATCTAAGACCAGAGGCTGTTCAGCTATGGCAGAGCTTATACTGTGATACTGAGACCGCCTGGCTGGATTTGTGTGAGGGCCTACAACTTCCTGGGATAGGATATCTTCTAGCTTCTAAAGACCTTCAATACATAGATAACCCCAATGAAGTGAGAGATTACATCAGAGAGATGGAAATGCTCATATATGCCACCGATAATTCGGTTCCTATCACCAGGCGGGTGAAGGAAATGATTGATCGTGGCACCACTGAGGGGGCTGGTGGTTCTGGAGATGAGGAATGGCAAGAGTACGTGGCTCCTGAAGATGTAAGTTTTCCTTCCTTATTTTCTTTGCAACTTGATTTTAGTTGAAGCTTTGTTACTTATGGAAGTTATTTTCTTCATCTTGCAGCTTGCAAAGAAAGGAACCGGGGTTCCTTCGCCACAATATAGCCCTGGTGGTACCGCTATCGGGGCTGCTGCTGATTCTCCTCGCGAACCAGGCGAGATATCTCCAGGCCAGCAGGCCATGAATGAGGCACTGGACATAGCTTTTCATTCGCCAATCCAAGAGCCAATAAGGGAGACTACTGATACTCCTAAAAAACAAAAGAAGCCAAGGCAACGAAGGAGGAAATCCCTAGCTAAACGTTTCATTAGCAGTGGTAAGTCCTTCGAACAATCATGAGTTTATACCCATAATCATATGGTTACTCATATTTCTGAGGATTGCAGGGGCTTCTTCAATTTCTCCCTTGAGGGAAGGGACTGATCCTTCTTCAAAGGTCATGGAGGGTGCTGTAGAACAATCACAGACTCAGGCTGACTTGGTTGCTCCTGGAGAAGAGCTACCATCCATTCCCAGTATCCCTCCTATTACTGAAGATGCTGTCTAGGGTCAGGGGT
This sequence comes from Viscum album, assembly GCA_963277665.1. Lineage (NCBI taxonomy): Eukaryota > Viridiplantae > Streptophyta > Magnoliopsida > Santalales > Viscaceae > Viscum > Viscum album. The sequence goes on along the minus strand of OY728142.1, from coordinate 1,860,102,699 downwards.
TGCAGGACATAAGTCGGCAAGAAGACGTAGCAAATGCTCCCACTGGTGAGACTAATCAAGATTCTGAAGTATCATTGGATGAAATGATGAATCAAGGAATGACTTTTGAAGAATTTTATAATCATTCTGAGTTGTCATGTGATTTAGAAGACCTTGGGCGTGAGTGTTACCCTTCGCCCAAATTTTTTCTTAAAAAAAATATACTTCTAACCATGATGTAAAATAATATGCAGTTTCTTCCGTAGAATCCGCTGAACTGCCAATGCTCGAAGAGGGTGTGGACACTGATGTCAACCCTATCATTGCAGAAACATTAGCTCAAGTAGAGCTAAATCCAATAAACTCTCCTGAGACCCATCTTGAAAATCCTGTTGAAACTGGGAAAGATAAGGAGAAGTCTTCTCAGGTTGCTGAACCACCATTGGGTAATGGATAACAATATTTGTGATTGTACATTATTTGCAAGACAATCCCTTCTTTTGTTATCCTTTGAAGCTGACTAAACCTTTCAATTAATCATGCAGGACCATCAACTGCAATGACTAGACCCGAAGATGAGGCCTCAGCCTCTGTCCCAACGGGAATTGAAAGTGAAGAAGCACAAGTCAGGGGGGAAAGAGCAGGACAAGGCACCTCCCTAAGTGCGCTAATTCCAGATTACATACCCCCTTCTGACGATGATATTGAATCAGATCCAGATATGCTTAAAGCATTCAGCTTTTCACGACGTAAGGCATGGAATAACATATGGAACATCATATCGAGGGTGCCTTTAGAAGAGCTACCATCAAAAATTTCCCGATTGTCATCCCAATTTGTTATAATGGGACTTGGTGGTTTTGGGTATGAAAAGATCCATGCTGCGGTGAAACAGATCATTTTCAGGAGGGAGCAAATGCAGATAAGTCGCGAAGATTTGACCAGAGTGAAATTGTCAGTCAACATAGGTGAATTTGAGGCTGCGATATCCCAGGCTGAAGCTGATTATGCTGTCAAGATGAAGGATCTGAAGCAAAAAATCAAAGAAAAGGTCGTCCAGCAGGTGCAACTCCAGCAACAGTTAGATGCTGTTACTTGGGAACTTGATCAGCTTAATAAATCATTGGATGAAACTCATATGAATGGCATGAAAGCCATTGCAGATGCTAAGAAGGCACTTCATTAAGCTGAAAAGAGTGAAGCTGGTCAAGTGCACGAGCTTCAAGTAACTGCTGATAAGGCTCAGGATGCTATACATCAATTGAAGACTTATGTTGACAATCTTCTGTAATTCTTGAAAAAGAGAAGAGATTCCAGTCTGTGGATGTCCTTCTAACTCTTGTGTATCAATGAAAAAACACTTTTGTCTTCAATCATTTGTACTTGCATTCTTCCATTACCTGCTTCAAATTTACTTAAGCCAATGGGCCTAGTAAGCATAGTTTGATTTTTACTAGGATTATTACAAATAACCCTACAAACTTTGAACCTTTTAACTGCTCAATATTACCTAAATCATACAAAAAATGTATATTTAGTGAGCTGGAACTTGACTTTTATTCAGAGTTCCTTTGTCTTTTGTGTGGGCAGTTTAAAGTCATGCACGCCGGATATAAAGTGGCTAATGTTTAAGGTCGAAATAGCTTTGACCGAAAATGGATTAAAATGGATTCAATTCCTTGACAATTTATCTGAAAACATATTTACCATACTCATGTATGAGGGAAAAAATGTAAACTATGGCTTAAGAATATTTGAATCTGAGGAATGATATGAAAAAATAGCTAAAAGGCATTAGAAGAAGTAGTTTCCAAGAATGAAGTTACTATTATTTAACAAAACCCGTTAGGGGGTTGAAATATGCAGGGCCACCTATGGGCATTGGCTGCATAGTCAAATAAAATAGCATCTTTTGGCTGACAAGTTTGTTATGTGGACTGTTTATGCAAGGCCACCTATGGGCACGTGCTGCATAGTCAGGCAAAAGAACTCCCAGAAATTTACTTTCCTAGTGATAAAAGCCAGTGGAAGTTTATGGAGATTCAAATTTTCTAAAGCATAGAGTTTGTTGTATGGAAAGAGGTACTTGAATATGGAGAAGATATTTCCAAACAAGAATATCGAAGAACTGGATGAATATCACTCCAACGAAGGTCTGACCCAAACGTAGGGAAGAAGAATAAACCATAGACTTGAATACTTTCAGATCATGAAAAAGGATATGGGACAAATATGTTAAGGATGGCTATTTTTTGCGGATCCCTACATACTGTTGTTTTAAGACAAATAAGGACAAAAGAGGCATTCTTCCCAAGAATGAAGTTACTATTATCTAACAAAACCCGTTAGGGGGTTGAAATATGCAGGGCCACCTATGGGCATTGGCTGCATAGTCAAATAAAATAGCATCTTTTGGCTGACAAGTCTGTTATGTGGACTGTTTATGCAAGGCCACCTATGGGCACGTGTTGCATAGTCAGGAAAAAGAATTCTCAGAAGTTTGACATTTTTGTGACTAGAAGTCATGAAAAGGGTTATTAAGATCTGAAAATATTTAAGGTTAGGATTATAACACATAAAGATGGGTATTGTCCAATGTATATAGAGATACATAGGTCAATGAAAACCATAATCATGTTGTGGCTGGGTCCTAAATTGAAATTTTGGACTTCACTACGTATCTCATAAGAATGAGAATCAAGCCATACGTAGTTCTTGAAATGTAGTTTAACGTCGTGCAGGACGAAAGTATGAGTGATCTTAGTTTAAGGTCATATAATTCGGACCATAATAATGAATACACAGTGTGTGTTTTCATGAAGACTTTTCAACCAAGGGACTGAAAGTGAAATTTGGGGTTAGGCCCAAAAGACTTGGGACTGGATTCGAGGGACACTCGAATGTTCCTACGTATCCCATAAGGATGGGAATCAAGTCCACGTAGTTCTAGAACTACCCTTTGTACAAATTTTGTTCGTACATGTGAAGGGTGAAAGGGGACTTTAGTGCAATGATGGTTTTAACCTAAGATAAAAAGTTTAGGCATTACCATGTATGTACGTAGTCTTTTGAAAATTAAAACCATGATTGAAAAAGAATCAATGTTAATAATGGTTCCTCCTCAAATGAGGAAATCAAAGAATATTGTAGTTTATTGTCGTACCAGACAAAAGTGTTGTATAGTTTAACGTCATATAACAAGGACGAAAGTGAATCAATGTAATGATATTGATTCCAGGGGTGGTTTCACAAATCATCATCATATGAGATGGTGGTGAACCGATGTGAAGAGATTGTTTTTGGGCTTGAACCTTTGGGAGGTTGCCTACATACCCAGCCTGGAGGGCAAGGATCAAAGTCCGTGTAGTTCAATTAAAGAATGAATCAATGATCAAGTTATTCTTGTGGACAATGATCTAATAAAAAATATTGTTGGGACTTACACATGGTTAGTGGCCCAAAGGGAGTGTTATGGTTGATGTTCGCTCTAAGCTCACGTGAGTCATACTCGGTGTGAGAAACAAGAGGTAATAACAACCTTAACGATGTACAGTTTAATGTCATGTAGGACATAAAAAAAGGATTTCTGTACAGTTTAGCGTCATGTAGTTAAGACGATGGGGACAATATAGTTTAACGTCATATTGGACGAAAAGGGGGACTGTGCAGTTTAATGTCATGCAGTAAGGACAAAAGAGTGTACCATTTTAACGTCATGTCGGACGAAAGTGCGAATAGTTTAAGGTCATATGCATGGACCGTGGATGGTGCAGTTTAATGTCATGTTGGACCTTTGATGATTATATAGTTTAACGTATTTCCAGACGTGAGGGACTTTTATACAGTTTAGCGTCATGTAATTTAGGACGTCACAGTTTAACGTCTTGTTGGACATAAGGGATTTGCAAATAGTTTATGGTCATATACATGGACCAGGGATGATGCAGTTTAAGGTCATACTGGACGGTTTAGGGAACTTTTTCACAGTTTAATGTCGTGTGGGATGAAGTTGCAGTTTAAAGACATACTGGACCATCGCTGTATAGTTTAACGTCATATAGCAAGGATGAACTGGTGCTGTACAGTTTAAAGTCATGTAGCTAGGACTAAGGTGAACCAATATGAGGATATCAGTTCTGGGGACTTTTTACAGTTTAACGTCATGCTGGACGATGAAAGTGCCACACAGTTTAATGTCATGTTGCTAGGACACAATATAGTTTAATGTCATCTTGGACATTGAAGTGACACAGTTTAACGTCATGTTGGACGACATATAGTTTAATGTCATCTCGGACAAATAAGGAACTTCTATACAGTTTAATGTCATGTAGATAGGACATTATACAGTTTAATGTCATGTAGGACATTGAAGGTGACACATTTTAACGTCATGTTGGACGAAGTTGCAGTTTAAGGTCATACTGGACCATTACTGTATGAACCAAATGTATGAGTCTTGGTTCTGGGAACAATATTTTGTGTTTGTACAAAATACTTCTTCAGAAATCTGGCATTAGTTGGAGTCGTGATGTGTTCTCCATCCATTGAAATCAGAGAATACGCTCCATTGGAGTAGACCTTATGTATTGAATAAGGTCCTTCCCATTTTGGTTCAAGCTTGGGAGGCTTCTTTCCTGGTATCATTGGTGTTCTGAGAACCAATACCAATTCTCCCTGAATGAATGAACGAAGACGAACTTTTTTGTTAAAAGCTCCTGCTATCCGATTCTGATAGATTTCCAAGTGGTGCAAAGTGCACAATCTCTTCTCATCTAACTGTTCCAATTCATTCAACCGCTTTTGGGATTACTCATCTGTTGATAACTGATCACAAATGGATATTCTGAGTGAGGGCAATTGAACTTCAATTGGCAAGACTGCTTCTGTTCCATATACCAATGAATATGGAGTAGACCGCGTTGCATTGCGAGTGGTAGTCCGATAAGCCCATAAAGCATGATAGAGTTTATCAGGCCATGACCCCTTATCTTTATCCACCATCATTTGCAGTATATTTGAAAGAGTCTTGTTGAAGGCCTCTATCTGGCCATTAGCCGCTGAATGATATCGAGATGAATGGTTGGACTTAATGTTGTATTCTTGATACAATTTCTTTACCTCAGAAGAACAGAAGTTGGTGCCGTTGTCCGTCAATATGGTATGAGGGACACCAAATCTAGAAATGATGTTAGACTTGATGAAGCTAACTATGCACTTAGAACTGACTTCTTTGAAAGGTACTGCCTCTGCCCATTTGGAAAAGAAATCAGTAGCAGTAAGAATGTACTTAAACTGCTTGGCCGTAGCTGAAGGGTAAGGTCCCACCACATCCATTCCCCATGTGGAAAATGGCCATGAGTATTTAGCTGTATGAAGCAACTCTGGAGGTTGATTAATGAAGTTGGAATATACTTGGCATGAATGACACTTCTTTGTGAAATTAACACAATCTTGTATCATTGAAGGCCAGAAGTATCCAAGCCTTCGAATTTGGTCAGACAATCTATGTCCAGACTGGTGGGCACCACAGACTCCTGCATGCACTTCTTTTATGACAGTCATTGTCTCTTCACCATCATTACATCTGAAGAGAACTCCATCAAAACCACATTTGTAGAGAATTTTCTCGAGGTGGTTTGGACCATCATAAAGAGTAAAATTGACCACACGTCGCCGAATTTGTTCTTTCTCGGCTCTATCAGGTGGAAGTGTTCCATTTTGAAGGTATTCCTTGATAGGTGACATCCATCCTGTAGTATGACCATACGGTTCAGGAATGGGACTAATTTCATTAATTTCCTCTATTTTGACTTGAACATAAGGTGAAATTGCACGACGGTGGGCAATACAGATGGTTGTCTCGTCCCGATTTGGATTTGCTAAAGCTGTGGCTATATTAGCCAGTGCATCAGCTTGAGCATTTTGTGATCTTGGGACATAAGAAAATGTCGGTTCTGAAGGGAATTCCGACATTAACTCTCTGACGTAATCATACAAAGGGATTAATTCTTCTTTTCTGATGGCATAATCCCCATTGATTTGTTTGATTACCAGGTCTGAATCACCTTTCACCTTTAAGTGATTCACTTGTGCTTGAAGCGCTAACTCCAAGCCTGTAATGAGAGCTTGGTATTCAGCTTCATTATTGGTACCACCTTCCCACAACAAAAAGGAATAAGGTAACACTGCCTTATCTGGAGAAATGAGCACAATTCCTAAACCAACTTTGTTGAATTTAGGATTTTCCATTTTCTTCCCTGTTGGACTTCTAGAAGCACCATCAAAATACATTTCCCATGTTTGAGGACTCTCTTGAATAGAAAAAACTTCCTCATCAGGGAGTTCGATATTTGAATACGTGTCTTCCACTGAAGGGTGTTCATCCAGGAAATCAGCCAGAGCTTGGCCCTTAATTGCCTTTTGAGACACATACTGGATGTCGAACTGCTGTATAATAACCGCCCACCTTGCCAGACGTCCTGTAAGCATTGGACGACTAAGGATGAATTTGAGTGGATTATTACGAGGTACCAATTGGACCTCGTGATGTTGCAGGTAGTGTCTCAGTTTCTGAACTGCAAAGATTAATGCTAGGCAGCACTTTTCAATACTCGAATACCGGGTTTCTGCTTCAAGCATAGTTCTACTAAGATAGTAGAGACTATTTTCATTCCCAGCATCATTCTTTTGAGCGAGAAAGGCACCCAATGATCGCTCTAAAGCTGTCACATAGAGGATAAGAGGCCTACCCTCAACAGGTGGCATGAGTCCTGGTGGACTCAAGAGGTATTTCTTGAGAACATCAAATGCTTCTTGACATTCTTTAGTCCACTGGTAAGTGACTCCTTTCTTCAATAATTTTGTAAAAGGTAAACTTTTGCCTGCCAAATTGGCGATAAAACGCCGAATATAGGCTAAGTGTCCTTGAAGTCCTCTTAATTCTTTCAAATTCTGAGGAGGTGACATACCAAGGATTGATTTGGTCTTCTCAGGATCGACTTCAATACCACGATGGCGTACAACAAAGCCGAGGAATTTTCCTGAGGTTACCCCAAAAGCACATTTTAAGGGGTTCATCTTCAAATTATGTTGTCGAAGCTTGTGGAATATGATTTCCAAATCAGCCAAGTGATCAAAACGTTGTTTGGATTTAACCACCAAATCATCTACATAGAATTCATCAAATTTCCCTAGAAAAGGTTTGAAGATACGATGCATGGCGTGTTGATATGTTGCACCTGCATTCTTTAAACCAAAGGGCATCACCCGGTAACAAAACACACCTTGAGGAGCTCTGAAGGCTGTATATTCCTCATCTTCTGGGGCCATTCGGATCTGATTATATCCAGAATATCCATCCATGAAAGAAAGTACTTCATAGCCAGCCGTCGCATCAATTAAGAGTTCTGTAATCGGAACTGGAAAATCATCTTTGGGACAATACCGATTAAGATCTCTGAAATCGATGCAAACCCTAATTTGTCCGTTCTTCTTCTTTACAGGGACAATATTAGCCAACCACTTGGGATATTGAACTTCTCTGACGAAGTTAGCTTTGATAAGTTTATCCACTTCAGCCTCGATTTTGGAAGCATAGGTTGGGTGTGTTCTTCTCGCGGTTTGCTTGAATCCTCGATGTTCTTTTGGCAAACCCAAATGATGGGTGGAAACATCAGGATCAAGACCAGGCATCTCTGTATAATTCCAAGCAAAAATATCTTTATTTTGCTTTAGAAAAGAAATATACATCTCTTGTTCTTCAAGGGTCATGGCCGCACTAATTAAAGTGGGGCGTGGATCTTTCTCTGTACCCAGATTTACTTCTCTGAGTTCATCCACAGTGGTAGAGATACCCTCTTCAAATGCTAGAGGAGCATCTCTAAGATCATCCTCTTCCTCTTCATCATGTGTTATTTCTTCCGTTTCTATTTGCAAAGTAGATGAAAAAATGAAATTCTCATGACCATAAGAGATGTCAAAATTTTCACATTTTGAAGAAGAAGCTTCCATTTCCGACCCTATTGATGATAAAGGGTCTTCTTTGGGAATTAAAGAGGAGATGATGGATTGAGAATCAACATCAATATTCACCTCTGGTGTTGCTATAACTTCTTCTGGCCTGATTAGCGAAGTATAGACTTGTTGGATTTCAGCAGACGAAATGAAAACGTCACCACTTATGCTTTCATCACTGCTTGGTAAGTTACCAATTTCTCCCATGTTTTCTGGCTCGATTGCCGTAATTGACATTATGGATCTTTCCATAAGAGTATTTTGATTTGGGCCTATTTTGTCAATTTGACTGATAGGTAACACATATTCTGTACTCACATGTGAAAATGGATTTATTGGAATTTTTTCCAAATCATATGGAGCATTAACTTTGGTAATTTCCTTCATTGTAGATTTTTCTCTTTCTTTCATGTGATAAAATTCCGCCTCAATGTATTGAGACTCACATGTCTTGAACGGGGCCTTATCACCATACAATGTTCCAACTTGACCATCGAAACAGTATTTGAGACATTGATGGTATGATGAAGGAATAGCTGCATGCTGATGTAGCCAGGGTCTTCCAAGCAAGATATTGAAAGCTGAGTCTTGATCAACAATCATGAAATCCGAATTGGAAACAAGATCTCCAAACTGAGTTCTGAGCGTAACTTCTCCCAGTGGTTCTTGTTCATTTTATCATATCCTTGCAACATCATGGTAGAAGGAGATAAATCAGATTCCGTGAGGCCCAATCGACGAAGTGTACGAATGGGCATGAGGTTGACTCCTGAACCATTGTCAATAAAAGCTCTTCGAACATCTATACCATTGACTTTCCCAGATAAGTACAAAGGTTTTATGTGCCCATGCACAACATCATCTTCATCTTTATCAGTAAAAGATATCACTGCATGACATTCTGCAGGATTATTCTCTATGTGATAAATTTCAGCTGCAGCAATTTCAGCTTCAAACTCATGAGGACTTGACAAAGCTTCGATGAGTGCTTCTCGAAGATCTCTTGATAGATTCAAAGTATCCAAAATTGATAATTTGGCTGGTACATGGACCAAGTGTTTCAATATATCATACTTTTGATCTAGAGGCCTGCGTTTCCCAATAGGAATATGCGGTTTAGCAGGTACCTTGGAAGTAGATGCTTTGGAAGCTGATGCATCTTGTATTGAAGTTGGCAACATCTTTGGTTTTGGAAAATTAGACTGATTAGATCCATTTACTTGCTGAGATAAAGAAGATGGAACATTTAATCGATCTTCCAAAATAACTGTGCCGAAGCTGAGTTGGCCATTGGCAGATGAACTTGCTTGTTCTTTTTGAGCTCGCTGAAGGGCTCTACCACGAGTTTCTGCTGCGTATACAGTGCTAGCAGGGGTAGAATTAGAGTAGTGGCTTCGGAAAGATCCACGTCTTCCCCTATATCCTGAACCTCTAGAACTTCCTCGGGTTCCTTTATTTGATACAGGGAATTCAGGCTTATCAAGACTGAAATATGAATCTGTTAATTGGATCATATTAACAGAACCAAAGATTAACTCTTCGTCTGATAAAGACTCTGCCTGGTTAGCCTGTTTAGGCTGTGCCGTTTGGTGGGACGGTGCCCGTGGCTTTGAAGTAGATGGCATGAAATCTGCCAAAGTCAAAGAAAATTTAGGCTTTGATGCATACTCATCTTCTCCTGATTCCTCTTTCTTCATTGAATTGTGCTGCCCTTTTGAGGATTTGTCCTTTGATGGAGGCTTTACTACAGCTTTTGTAGGAGACACAATTGGCTTCTTCAATTGTGTTCGCAAAATGGAATGGGTCCGATTGATTGTCTTTCTGACCATCCAATCATCATATTTTTTTTTGCAGTTTTGCTTTTGACTTCCTGCCACTCGCCTCCTTCTTCTGGATCTGTAGCGGTAATACACGCTACATGAGCTGAAGAACCTTTCAATTTGACTTGTCCCAAGTCGACCATCTTTTGCAGGAGGTCTTTAAAAAAAACACTCCTGGATGGGATGCCCCAACATTTGATGAAAGGGACAATAATTGGGACGGTCTTCATCTCCTTCCTTGTTTGGCCTCTTGGGCACTAGTAATTGAACCAAATTATTTTCTAGAGCTGAAATGAAGTAACCAGGAACTTGCTCACTTCGGAAAGAGTATGTTTTACTCTTCATATCCTCAAATTGTTTTCGTCGTTGATCTTTTTGATCATTTGGACGAAATAGCCATTGTTGTTGGCGTTCAGGAGGTGGAGCTCTTCGAGAAGATGAAGGTTTTGATGTAGAAATAGGTACAGGTGCCTGTTTAAGCATAACTGTAGCAGTTTCTGCTTTACCCATTCTTCTTCCTGGAGCTGATGGAATTACACGAGATTTAATCTTAGCCTGTATAAGGGAATCTTCAATCTGTTGAGCGATTGAAGTAAGGTCTCGAAACCCTCCTTAGTATTTCACAGGGATCAATGGCGTGCGTAATTCGTCACGCAAATTTGCCACACAGATTGGCAACAATTCCTCCTGAGGGAGTGATAAACTCAAGGAATACGTTAATCCCTTCCAACGAGCAATGAAATCAGAGACTCTTTCATTCTCCCTTTGCTTGCAGTTTGTAAGATCGAAAACTATCGTTTTTGGAAAAGTTGAGCTAAACTGAAGAAGGAATTTTTGACGAAGATCCTCCCATCCGATGACTGACCGGGATTTCAAGCTTGTATACCAGACAAAAGCTGGTCCTTGCAAGGTTCGCACGAAGCATCTGAGTTTCACTGCTTCTTGATGCTCTGGAGTTCCCATCATAGGATCACAACAAGATACGTAATGCGTCAAATGTTGTTCAGGGTCGCCTGATCCATTGAAAGAAGGGAAAATAGGGTTTCCAAAACTGGATGGAGGAGAAATTGAATCTACCCATTCAGGGTAAACTTTCTTTTCAGGTTGAACTTGCGCCCGTTTCCCTTCCATAGTTTCTAACCGAGCTGTTAATGACTCAATAGTAGTTATTAACTTTTGAGAAACGTCAGGTTGAACTTGGTTTTGGGTAGGTGCAATGAATGGAGCTTGGACAGACGTGGTGGTTGGTGCTGCAACTGATGGTAGTGATGCCAACCTTTGTTGCGTTTGACCCATAGGATTAGACCTCTGTGGGTGTACTGACAAAAGAGTATATTCTTGATCCATCTCAGTAGTTACAACAAATTCCTTCGACTGTCGGACTTCAGCATTCTTAAGAAGAAGAATATTCTGAAGTAGTTCTGCATTCAACCTTCTTAATTCTTTCATTTCTTCCTCCTGTTGTGCAAACCTTTGCTCTAATGAGAGTGATTGACCTCCTTCAGAGGAAGGGTGAGAAGTAACCTGATTCTTACCTTTCCCCTTATTGGATCCTTTTCGGAGAGGGGGAAGTGGGTTACTTGAAGGAATACCCAGATTTTGGGTAAGCCTTTGATTACGTGTGCGCACACCTTCTTCATTTAGGTCTGTGTGCCCAACTTCTTGAGCAGGAACCTCTTCGTCTGATCCCTCTGATTGAGCCTCATCTGGTGAATCAGCAGCAACGACATTGATGACATGAATGGATGCATATTTCATGGAATCCTTTCTATCAGCATTTCTGTGATATTGTCTCCTTCTATGTCGATGATGAGAAATGGCATTCCGTTGACTTGATCCCTCAGGAATTTCATGGAGAACTGTCACTTGGAGAGAATGTCCTGACATCTTGGCTCTTCGTTCCTCTTGAGGCTTATTCCCTAATCGAGAGAATACTGAATTTCTCTGAGGGAGGGATTGAAGATTGGAAAAAGTCCCCAGTCCGGTGGACTGGGGGTGTTCCTGTTGCTTCCGCTCAACTCCTCGAATCCCATTCGTTGATTCTAAGGGTTGGGTTAAGGAAGTCCCCAGTCTGTCAAGCTGGGGTGTCTCTTGACATGCTATGTCTGAGATCTTTTTGAAATCTTTCTTGATCTTGCGAATATTAGTTCGGAAATTAGCTGGATGCATTAACCTGTATCCACTTTTATCACCTGGTTCAACAGACCGTTGGATGATTTCTGAAACTTCTGTCATTTGATGACGTGTTTGCTCCAGACGAGAGGCTTGTGCAATTTTCTTGCCTGCTTGATGTAAGAGCAATTCAAAAACCTGTTCTCTATATACTTGATTTTGAGAGGAACTAGTGGAAGCTTGATCTCGAGCAAGCTTTTGATTATGAACAAAGCCCATTGACTGTGGCCGGCCATGGGCAATAACATTGCATGAGACCATTTTCGGCGGGCTTTGCTGACCAGATAGCACTGTGAAATGTAGTGCTCCGTGAACACCCCATCCTCTGATATGAACATTAGATGGAGCATTGGAAATTAACTGACGCAATCTTCTTAGTGCGCCAAGGCATGAACGTTGAAGGGTTCTCTGTTGCTTTTCAGCCTTCGGATACCGAGAGATTGATAGAGATGCCAAATCAATCTAGCGTTGTAACCCATCTATTATCTTAAGATGATTTTCATATTCATCATAAGATAATACCTTCTTCTTTAATTGAAAAAGAGTTTTCCATATGTTGAGACGAATATCATGGATTCCATCATCCATCAACATTTTTGGAATGTCGTACTGGGAATCAGCCAAAGGCCAAAACATGACTGGTACTTCACCTTTTTCCAGTTTTTCCTCATGTTCAGCATTTCCTCTTTATCATTAAATGAAGATTCTTCTACCTGTTTGGACCAGAGTTGGTGTTTCCTTGTTGTTTCATCGGATTCAACAAGATTGGTAGAGGAATCACTATTCATGCTGGAAGATGAATGACCCAGGGAAGGTTCGGAGAATAACCTGAACCCCAGGCTATCTTTTGATGGAGAAAGAGTTTCACCTGCCGATAGTAAAGCATCAGACATGACTGGTTATACGTTTGCAAGTGCCTCGAGATAGGAGGGCTTTCTCGTCACTACATTTCCTTCTGAAGAATTTTCGAGACAACGTGAATCACTACTGCGGAGAAAACTTTCGCAGTGAAGTTCATCACCATGAGGAGGACCGTCATGATGGGTTACAACAAAAGATGAAATCTCTTGCTCCTTGGCCTTCTGACCACACAGAGGGTTCCTGTGGCTCTCATCTGAAGAAGAAACTTCAAGATTGACCGAATTTTCATGAAGCAAGTTTTCATGAGGAAGTGTCTGTTGAAGACCTTCAAAATTAATGTTCCTGTTATTGGGAACTAAGGGAGTAGAATCTTGAATTCCGACAGATAAATGTCTGAGGGCTTCAAGAACTCCAGCATCGAGCAAGGCTTGGTTGCAGATTGGCCTTTGATCTCCTGACTGTGCTGGGCGGATCTTTTTCTTAGATGCCTTTTTACTCGCTTTAGAAACCACTTGATGACGAAAGTGATTGCTCTGAGCAGGTGTATGTGCCTGATCAGGAAAGATGGTCAGGTTAGGCTGACGATCATCGCTCAAATCAGGAGTATGTGCCTGACTTGGTTGTCCGTATGATATGGGGGAGTAGGCCCCACAACCCTCTTGGACTGGAACAGATGTGTGTGTCTGTTCCGGAGTGAAACGTTGATGTGTCACTCCATTTCTAGGGATAGATTTATGTGTCTGTCCCTGAGATGATGCTGAAGATGTTATGATATCCTGGCAAGCATCCAGAATATGAGCAGGAATTTGCTTCTTCTCTTTCACCATTGACAAAATATGCTTGGTGACTTCAGCCGCCGGAACAGGGATATACGTCCATTCCGGGCTTGGAGTAGGTGTATGTGCCTGCTCCTGTCCTCCTTTTCCTGTCAGTGAATCCTGACAGTACTCAAGTGTGGAGGCAGAGTGTTTAGTCTGCCTCCTGTTTGTCGTCGGGGCTTTCCGACTGACTTCTCCGTGCGCTACCAAGCGAGACTGTTGGTAGGCTTGATTAGTATTAGCAGGTGTATGTGCCTGCTGATTACACTTCGCCAAACGTGGTTGACGAGATCCACCATATGTACTAAGATGAGCCTGCTGACTAACTGGTGATGTATAAGCAGGTGTATGTTCCTGCCTATGGTACTCCGCCGGAATTGCCTGGCGGGATCGGTTTGTTGCTGTCAGACGAGTTTGCTGGACAGCTGAATTAAAACGGGTAGGTGTGTGTGCCTGCTTGTTGTTTGCCACCAAGTTAGGTTGGTGGACTTCTCCGGAGATGGCAGGGATGACAACCTGCCTATTGTTAACCAGATTCCATCTCTGGCAGTTCATCTTGCCTGCTCGGGTTCGAGGAACCTGAGCTGAATGCCTGGAGTTGGTACCCTCATCATGTTGAGGGCGCACTACCGCACGAGTCTGGCGGTGATTGTTGATGGGAGCCCTTTGAGAAGGACTCCTGACTTTTTGAATTAAGGCCCCGAGGGACCTGCTCATTCACTTCCTCGGAATAAGGGAGTGAATGGAAATTGTGTTCCGGGGATAACGACCCGAAACGGTTGGAGACGGTAGTCAGCACCGCCTGCTTCTTGATTGCTGGTCGCCGTTGTCCGGACGACCAGGTAGAATTGTTAACTTGGAGGGCTTGACGAGCGGCCTCCAGAGTTGGGATAGTACCGTTGCGATGGTACTCCTTAACCAGTGCATTAGAAACACAGCGTTGAAGACGCTGAGTTGGTGATGTCATCCTCAGAGCGGATGACGTTCCAGCAGGAGTAGCAGCATTGGTTTTCACAGCAGCAGACCTCACAGTAGAGGTGTTCACAGCAGCAGTATTCACAGGGGTGAATTTAAGGAAAGCCATTTTTGCAGAAGATCTTGAAAAAAGAGTGCCTGTTCCATGTAACAGACATAATCAAGATGAATCCGGATACTGCATCTTTTGGATGATCATATGTCAATGATTGCCTTGTTGGCCCAAGGGGCCTAACAGATAAGAAGAACATCACTTTAACTTGGTTAAGCATTCACGTCGGGTTCACCATTTTTGTTTCGCGCGGAATCCGGGGATGACCTCCAGGACGGGAGATTCAAACGTTCCGATCGGTTTCTAACGGGTTTGTTCGTAGAACTGGAAACATCCAATGATTCCCCATCCGTTTGGACCTACTTTCCAAAGGCAGGCACTCATTAGCTTGTGGGCTAATGAGGCTTGGGAATTTGCATTGGTCGAGAGGATGGGAGGTCGGACTCATCACACCTTTTTGAGGGGAATTATTGTCTACTCCGGGACTCTCTTTATAAATTTAAGTTATGTTCGTGAATCCTTATTACATTACCAAGTATAAAATGTGCTTTCCTTTAGTTTTAACAATCAATGATTAAATATGCAAGAAATTTAGAGAATCTTTTATATGTATTCGAGGTTCTTCATCAATATAGAATCATCTATATTTGTTTAGAGATTCTTGGTCAATGGTATCCTTCAAAACATTTATATAAAAGTCTCTTGGTCATTTATGATGACCAGACTGGTTTTAAAGCCACTCAGTGGGGCACTTGAAGTTTATTGTCATTCAGAAGGACATAGATTATTTCAAAGTTGGGATCGAACCCATAAATGGGCTACCTACGTATCCTTAAAAAGGAATCAGAACCCACGTAGTTCGAATTATGGAGTATGATGTTTATGATTGATGGCTCAAAGATGAATGTCATAATTACTTTTACACTCTAAGCTCACGTGAGTCATGCTCGGTGTGAGAAACAAGAGGTATTGGTAAAATTTATACAATGTTGCCATAAAAGATGCAATCATAAGAATTTGTTTGGGGCTTATGTATAGATGACTGCCCAAATAGATGAAGGTTTAGGATTTACTTTTAGGGAGAAAATCCATGAACAGGGTCCACAAAGATATATGTGCTTCATGGAGATTTGAATACTCTAATCTTGGGGCTTACTCCTAAGGAGGATGCCCAAGTTAGGAGGGGACTTATGATTGGGTTTTATTCCTGAAAAGGAAACCCAAATCAAAGGTAATTTATGACTGGTAAAGAGAAGTTTAAGGGGACTTGGGGCTTATTCCTGAAAAGGAAGCCCAAGGTTATGACTGAGTCTTATTCCTGAAAAGGAAACCCAGGTTAAGGAACTTGGGGCCTACTCTTGAAAAGGAAGCCCAAGGTCATGACTGAGTCTTATTCCTGAAAAGGAGACCCAGTTTAGGGATTAAGGTTTGGGGCTTACTCCTGAGGAGGATGCCCATATTTGAGATTGGGGCTTATTCTTAAGAAAGATGCCCAAGATTAGAGGACTTTGATTGGGGCTTACTCCTGAGGAAGATGCCCAGATCAAAGGTTTTATAACTGGAAATTATTCCTGAAAAAGGAGACCCAGGTTAGGATTTTCTCATCTTAAAGGATGAGGTTGAATGAATGAACTCTCTGTATTTTAGTGACATAAGGATATTTAAATCACTAGACTTTGAGAGAGATTCCACAGAATTCCTTTCAGATAAGAAAGTCAAATCAGGAAATCATGCCATAAATGTCTTTGAAGAGTGTCTTGAAGACTGAATCTTGAACAGGAAAGGTGAAATGGCTTAAGAGGGGTAAAATGGGAAAGATGGGCACCCAAAAAGTTAGGGGCGCACAAGTCTTTAAAGGCGCGCAAGTTCTACGGCGGCGCGCAAGTATTGGTCGCGCAAGTATACTTGCGCGACATGAGTGGTACTTGCGCGATTTTCAACCAGCATTGAAATGCTTGAGCGACTCTTTAGAAAACCCTTTACAATCCTCTTGAGGTTCTTCCAGAGATGGGACGCGCAAGTTATATTGAAGGAATTAAGTCGGCGCGCAAGTGTTTGATAAGTTTCAATACTTAGGCCTTCCTTCTTCTCTTTAGATCTTCCGTTCTAGGTAAGAAATTACCTTAGAAGTGTTCCGGAAGCTTTGAGAAGGGACTTGGGAATCGGGAGCTTCAATCCGAGTTTCTGAAAAAAGATCCTCTCGAATGGGGGGCCCACATGGTCTATTTATAGGCAAAAGAAGACCCAGGGCGGTTACCGGGCGGTTACCAATTAGGTCGCGCAAGTCATCTGCGCGACCAAGGTAGTCGCGCAAGTATACTTGCGCGGCAGTGGTATCACTTGCACGGTGGATTTTTTGTTGATCCTTTGTTCATGCCTTTGTCGATTTTTGATGTTTTCTTCAAAGGATGAATCACTTTCAGCTGAGATATTCCCTTTTCCGATCTTTAGATTCTGTGACGAAAGGAGCGTCAACACTCGTATGACCTGATTATCATGCTCAACCTCTACAGTAGTGATGGAATAAGCCTTCCCTTAATCCTTTGGCTTTGGTGGCTGATGACGCTGATTACCCTCGAGAACTCGAGGTTTGGTGCAGTAGTTTGTATAGTGCCCTAGCTGCCTACAGTTGTAGCATTGAACCATGAGTGGTTCTATCCTTTCATCAGATACATTCTCCTTCCTTTTGGTTTCTTTTTGACACTCTTTAGCATGATGCCCTTCTTTCCCACACATGATGCATTTCCCCGTCCCTTTGAGGCAGTTCCCATTGTGCAACTTCACACATTTTTTGCATGAGGGGAATTGATTTTTCTTCTCACCTTTATCATTATATCCACCAAATTGAAACTCCATCATTCTTTTCATATCACCATAGCCATAGGACCATTCTCCAAACTCCATCCCCACTTTGAGAGCACACCAAAAAACTTCTTCATAACTCCCAAAGTCTTGAATTGCAAGAGAATTTAGAAGGTGTGGTTTTAATCCACTAAATAATCAATACATTTTTTTATCATTGTTGATAACAAAACCTGAAGATTACCTTAAGAGCCTTGTGAAATTAACTTCATAGGTTGTGATAGATTCTCCTTCATTTTTCTTGAGCTCAATGAATTCTCTCTGCATATACGTGCGAAGAGTTCGTGGGAAATACTAATTAAGAAACATTACCATAAAGTTTTCCCATTCCATATCTTCAATTTACTCCCTAGGCTTGGTGTTCTTAATCAAATCCCAACATTGATCAGCTTCTCTATATAGATGATAAACGACTAGAGTCACCTTCTCCGTCATAGAACAGTGAAGCATAGAAAAGATATTCTCCATGGAGTTGACCCACTGTTCCTCAACTAGTGGTTCAGAAGATCCAAAAAACATCGGTGGTCATTGCCGCCTAAATCATTCGATGGCCAGTTGCTCCGTCTTTGGTGATGGAGGATGTTCCCCATTATTATGGTTATTATTCATAACTTGAGATAATTGTGTAAGAATCTCCATGATTTTTTTAACTCCACCTCCCAAATCATTGGGGATGTCATTCGGGAAATCGTTGCATTGGTCCTTGCAAGAGTTATTGGCATGATTTCTCCTGGTTCCCAGCATTTTTTAAAATAGAAAAGTTATAACAAAACATAAGTAAACAAGTCATGAATTTAAACAATTTTTACCAAAAACATAACATATGGGATCCCTATGTAAATATTCTTGTTTGCATATTTGTACTTAGTCTCATACTAGTGGTTTTCTATTGGGTTCACTAATCTTAATTACCAAATTAACTAAACATTGCCTCTGATACCAAATATTGAAACCTAGACTTTTTTACAATACTATTAAATCATTTCAAAGATATAAAACATAATAGTATTACACATAGTGGATCCAATGGTTTAGTGTCTTGGGATAACTAGGACCACAGATAACAAATACAACATTTAGCATAAACATTTATTTAATTTCTTCATCTCTAGATTCTTATTGGAACTTGTCGTATCCTTAGTACATGTAGCCACCTAAGGATATACATAAAAAGGGGTGACCTTGAAGCCCAGTAAGAGGATAGATATGAACAATATATCATGTGGTGAGCATAATCATAACATTTGTCAGAAGATTATGAAAATGATAAAAGCATAAATAAAAGACGTGAAATATGGCAATGCATAAAAATGAAACATCATGTCTTAGTGGTTAACTACCAAACATACTTGTGAACCAAGATAGCATCTTTTTGACACATAATTTCACATTTACTAATTATATTCATCACTTTACCCAATTCATTGGTGCACTATATAATTCTGGGTCACCCGTCACATTTAAACATTCATATTACACAATATATTTTCGGGCACACCAGTCACATCATAACATTATCATTTATCATGCATGCTAAGATGAACATATAAGATAAATGAACATAATGAACCCATGAAATGTAATTTGTTTCATCTCATAATAAAACTTTCATAAAAATTGGGTTCCCAATATAATGAGGGAATAACATACATGTTACATGAACCGTCAATCTTGAATGAGAGGTAAAAGGTGTGTTCTTAAAAGAAGAGTTCTTTTGGAAAACATTTGGTTTTTCATAAATACCAGTGAAAAAATTTTATATACCATAAAAGTAATGATAATGATAAAAAATTGATTTTTTAGAAGTAAACATATAAACTGGAGAGAAAGAGGGAGAACCCAAAGGAAGAAAATTAGGTTCGAGATTTCCCCTTACCTTGTACCTGAATGATTCCTCCTCTTTAATGTCCTATATAATGACATTATATTCATTAATTATAAATTACAGAAAATTATATAAATAAATAGGGTTCATTATGGTTTCATTATGTCATTTTATGTTCCTTCGGATGACTTATAGAGTTTAAAAACATTGTTCGGGGATGTTCATTTTTATGGTTTTTCTTGGGTGGTTCAATTGCATTCTTAAATTGAAGTTTGGGTAGAACATGAGTAAACATCCAGAAATGATATTTATTTTCATCAATGACATTAAATGAGTTCTAATGATCTTATAATGAATTATGTTATATCCATGTGGATGAATCATTAGATAATAATTAAATGATGGTTATTTGGGTCAATTTGGGCGGTTTTTTGGATCACAACAAACTTGTTTTAACTTATCACTTAGTAATTTGGCCATAGGATATTTCCAGAACATTAAATAGATCATAATACATATATAACATTCTGATTCGACCATAAAAAATGGTTTCATGACTATAATTGAAGTTAGAAATGGAAGAAGAATGCATGTCATCCTTGAAGGTGATAAATTAACACCTCGCGAACAACGTTCTATTTAATAATATAAAAGGAAGAGGGAAGGGGGATTGCATGATATAATATCCCATTAGAATAAAAAAATTACATTATATGTATAATAATTTTGTTAAAATAAAATTTGGATGAATATAGGTTGGGAGAGATCAAGAAATGAACTTGAACATGAAAGGAAATTAAAGGAGAAGAATGAGAGAAATTATCTCTTGAATCCTTTTCTTGAGAACCTTCTTTATTGGCCTAAGCTTGGCCTTTTAATGAGACCAGAAGCTCTTGTACGTGTGGGAGGGGCTAGGGAAGGTGTTTGGGCAAAGTTTAGGGAAGGATTGGTGATTGAGATGTGTGAGGAAATGAAGGTGTGAAGGGTGGCTTTTATAGTGGAGGGGAGAGGGGTTTCCTTAATATAAAATTTATTAGTTTATTAATTCCACTAATACATGGAATAGTGAGTCTTGGATGACCTAAAATAGTAATTTTAACATGTGATACAGAACCAAGTAGGATTACATCAGTAGAGCATCTTCGATGACTCAATTAATCCATTATTTAGCTTTTATTGTGAATTATCAGATTCTACTATTCACAAAAAATTCAAGTATTTAAGAGAAATCCCAAAACATTATCTGTAAAATTTATAAATGTGTAGAATAAAAAAATTATGTAAATTTTTAAAAATTAACATTCGAAATATTATTAATTTAATATTTAATTAAAATCATAATTTACTAAAAAAAACAGATTTTAAGATTAAAATTGATTATAGAGTTCTTTCAAAAAATTACGTATGGTCTAATAAAATTATCTAAAAACTATAAGACATTGATTCAATAATTTATGAATAAATTTTAGGGAAATAAAAATTCTTTTAAATTAATTAATTAATTATAATTAATTATTTATGAATTACAAAATACCAAAACGTTTACTAAGGTCAAAATGTCACATTCTACGTTGTCTAAATTTTATTTAATTATTCATAGGTAATGTTACTCTTATGTTGAATGATTTACTATTCATAAGGGTCAGATTAATATTAACAAGGGTATGTTACTATTCATAAGGGTAGGTTATTATTCACCAAAAATTATTTTTTTATTAGACTCCAAAAATTATCTTGAACACAACCGTGTATGTCGGATTTTTTAAATTCAAAACACAGAAGTGACAAACTTATGATTAAAGGTCACTTATCACATAGTAGTTCATTATGTTGCGTTTTCATATTATTTTATAAAATAAATATTAGAATGGAATTTTCATTGAAAATCATTGGGTCGTTAAATTTTTGGTGTCTCTTTGAACCCTCCCCGTAGGGTCACTGATTTCTACAAGGATTTTATTCCTCCTGGTCACTCATTTTAATCTGGAAAATTTGGAAGCATAGGCTTCCACTACAGGTCCACTTGTAGCATAATGGGATACATATGGCCTTGGTTTGGATACTATGTTTAGAGGCGGATGAAACTATTTTACATGTATTTGTTTCTTTTAAATTATCTTGCAGGTTTTAGACATATGTACAAAAGATTTTCTGCTGCTCTATCAATTGTAGATCTGTTGATGGGATTTTGTAGTCCATATGCAGGGCTAAATGTAGTGAGAAGGTCTGGTCACATCTACATGCTTCTTTTTCCAGTGTTTTTTCATTCATCTGGAAGGAAAGAGATGACCTGCTATTTAGCAATTCCAAGACATCATTTCATGCTGGGGTTCTATTATTGCATTGGGAAATTCTAAATGCTTCTAAAATGAATACTGATTCCCTGAAAAATGATGACTCTAATTTTATCTTTATAAGATCACTTGCTATCAATGACAGGATGAAAAATCTAATAATGATGAAGTGTTTAAGATGGATACCACCCATCTCTCGATGATTGAAGGTTAACATTGATGGGGAAGATTTTGGAGAACCGAGTCCTTCTGGATATGGTGGTTTGTTTCTTACATACCACGACTTTGTGATAGGATGTTTTTTTTCATTACATTGGAAATGGATATGCAATTGAAGCAGAGCTGTGAGTAGGGATAAAAGAAACCAGGTATGATGTGCAATATTATTGAAATGATTTATCGATTGAGTCAAAATCGTATGATGCATTCCATATTATCAAAGATCGATCACAAAATGTTCCATGGAAGATGTTATCAGACTGGGGAGATTTTCTTCGGCTTATTTAGCTATTATCTCTGGAAGTCACACATGTCTATCGGGAGGCTAATCATGTTTTAGATGCTGTCTCGAATAGTGAATTCATGGAGGTCAGCTCGAGTTGGTATTTTGTTTTGACTGAGTATTGAAATTGAGGTTCCCAAGCTAATCATGATGGAGTGATTTTGACTCTCTGTTGCAGAGTTTCTCCATGATCTACTTTATTGTACTTTACTTTTTTATTATATTTTAATTGGAGCAGGCACGCCTGACTCTTGATCTTCTAACTAAAATAAGGTGTATCTAAATATAAATATAATATATTATTAACTACAATGTGATAAAATTAAGAAATAAATATAAAATATTATATCATATGTCGTTCTATCATCCCTATCCAAGTTAGTTTTAATATATTTATGCAATGTGTGTCACATACATGGGAGAAGGCAACCAAGTATACAAAATATTGTGAACTAGTGTATAATGTTGTTTGATATGGTTCGGAAATGATACCAGTTATCAAATAACTATATGTTGAATTTAATATGATAATAATTACTTAATGATTTATTAGAAACAACAATATTAGAAGTACAATTTTAAGTATACAGAAATTAAACATTACTCGATATAGTAAATAGAAAAAAAATTAATGTTAATCATGTAATTAATAATGTGATGGATCTACCAATGGGTCTATTTAAAAAAAATGATCCAAATATAGAAAATATATAGATACTATTGATAATAAAATCTAAATCTCTATCAGGATCATTCACCAAATTCATCCATACAACTCAATCATCTGTTGATTATTTGTAATTTTCCTATACCTACATAAAAAATCATAATGTCTACACTACCACAGTATTGTAATTATATAATATAAGTAATATAATATTCAAGAAACCACCAATTTCATTTCTAAATAATATAAAATATTCTATGATATTAACACGATAGGTATGAATAACATCTTAATATACTGAATAGTATTATCTTTAGAATTACATCAAATCTATTTTCCATATCTGAAAATGTTTTAAAATCAAAAAAAATACACAAGAACGATGATTGGGATTACACACAACCCATGTACCAAAAATTGATGGTGTATTAATTACACCCAACCTGCATATCATTCAATAATGATTGATGGTTTCATAAAATACCCAAATACCAAATTATAATAATTAATAAAATTAACTCAAACATAATAAATAATTAATAAAAAAAATTTAATATCCAATAAACGCTAATAATAGTTTTAAATATTTATGTAGAAAAACAAATCCTAAATAAAAAAAATGGTGGAATATTTCAAAACCATTGTTATAGCCCACATGAATAGATATCACCACACTCATCCTAAATAAAACATAATAGATATGGTGGTCATAAAATCCATCCTCAATGGAATATAAAAAATATGTATGAAATTTTGACCAAAAAATCACAAAATGAAAAAAAATTATTACATTAAATTATAATACAAATTATAAGACAAGGATAACATTAGAACTAACCAAAAATATTATTTACATTACCCCTTAAACTCATAAATTCTTATACAGATATCTATCCTGAAAAATACATGTCATTTATAACAAAAGAAAACTCTATGATACATATTACATACTAATAATTAATATAAAAAATTATGATACATTTTAATTCAAATTACCAGGTTTGTGGCCATTTTTATATTCTATATCAGATTTTTTGACCACATTGTCAAATGTCAAAAACCATATGACCTATTAATTTCATTTTAAACATCATTATACTCTCATAATATATTAATCCTAATTTGATGTAATTTTTTGGAATTTCAACAAACCATCAAATCAATTGCTATCAAATGGTATAAATGAAATTTATAAAATAATGGTAAAACATTGGGACTAATAACCATCCAGTACTAGATACCAAATTGTAGAATATTCATTGTTGATTTAGCTTCAATTAGTGAAAATTTGAATTAATAAAACTACAATAAAGAATATATAATTGTGATTGTTGAAATAATTCCAAAAAATAATGAAATGACTAAAATATATTTTATATTAACATATAGTAATACAATATAATATATAACAACATAAATAGATCTGTGGTGAGTAGTAAATAAAAGATGAGTGGAGTGAAATGAGTGATAAGGGCTTCATGGATTTTGAAGGCAACATGTAAATATAATGGTATAGTTATAAAATAAAATCCAATAAAATAATTATTCTAAATCAAATTTTAAAAAATCACATATAGGAAATTTATTATATAATTTATCAACACTAGTTACCTATTTTTTAATTAAATATAATTCTAGGTGAAATGGATAGTTGGCATCTGACCTTGTCCAACACCTTCATTTTTTTTCTCATGAGTACATGATAAATTTACACCAATATCCATGTTATATCTATCCAAAATTAATAATATTCACTATCAAGATAATTTTGTCAAATTGTTACCATAATCATCTTCTAACCATTAATATACACATAAACCGACAAAAGAAAAATGGAACAAAAAAATATAGGCTGGATTTTCTGTTAAAGTTAGGTAGTTGATTATAGTCTATATAAAATATAATGTTTTTTCCCAGTGGATGTTATGTGTACAAATAATCCCAAATATATATATATATATATATATATTAAATTTCAAATTAGATAGAAATAGTTATAGGATGAATAAGTGTGTGTTATATTGGGCTCATGAAGCACAAATCATAGTAAGGTTATTTGAATTCTTCTATTTTATACCATTTAATATATTCATTAATCCTTATTACTATTCCATAATAGATGATTTATGTTCTACGATATTATCCATAATTTTATTACACATTTTATTACTCTTTTTTATATTTTTCGATCAAATATTTAAATTATTCATAGTAACTGATTCCATTCATATCGCTTATTCAGTAACTTGTATTTATCAACTACATTATTATTATAAATGACCATAACTGGTCATAATACATCTCCTTTCCATCCATATATGAGTTTAAATAGGTTCTGTTCATGATATAATTGTTTCATAGTATCTATTTTGTTGTTGAAGTATATTAATTTTAAGATATTCATCACTATTATAATGGAATAGTACATGTGAACATAGGTTAGATTATAAAATATGGAAACTAGCAAGGGATGTAAGATAATAAAATGTTCCAATGAATGGACTTGGAATATATATGGACTATACCTAAGTAGTTTTTTAATTAATTTGGTTATTTTAATTGTTATGGTAATGGATTATATATTCTTAGTTCATGATGGTAGTGTGTGATGTAGATTGGATAATTTTAAAATTGGTCTAGGAAATAGTATAATTTTTCTTATTTAACAAAATTTTAATTACTCTGATTTCTCTCCAAATTATTTTTATATGTGAATTGAGAATTTTTTTATAATATGTATTAAGACTAAACAATATTATAATTCCTGGTGTTCCCAGAAAAAATTATTGAATAATGTTCAGTAGTCAAATTAAAAAGGTAATGAGACTAATTTCAAACATTAAAATATCCAAAACTGCTTCTTGTATCAAATATGTGAAGGCACAATTTTTTTTTAAAATGATGACATTACCTTACGGGGACCAAACCTCGACTTGCGTTGGTAGAGGGTAAAAGAATGTTTCTGCATGAAATTGTCCTTAGCAACGACTGAACAGTTCTGCAACATTGTGACTAAGTGAAGCTACAACACAACGACGTGGTAATGTTGTAATGCGTGTAATGTTGAAGCTCCATAATGATGGAATGTGTCTCCCTCCTCTAACCATTTGTTGGAATTAAGGATGAGAATTATTGATCCTTCCTTGTGATCATTTTTGGAGGGGCCTGGGGATTTCCCTTCATTGGTGAATGGTTGGAAAGGATGAGATGTGGATCAAGGATTTACAAGAAGATGGATCATGACAACTCAAAACATATTGCCAATGACAATCGAACCACGACGCTAACTAATCCAAATTCAGGTTAGGGGGGTTATTTCGGTGTGATTTTCATTCTGGATATTTCATTCAAATGATTATCATGGATCAACCAATGAATAGGTTGATATGTTCATTGATTGTTGTAGCAGGATGGGCATTTTAATGATCGCTTTAATTCACAAATTATAGACTCTTAGATTTGTTTCCATTTTAACCATTGTTGTTCAATTAAAACACAGATGCATAAATGTTGACATAAACAAGGACTATATCCATTCAATTCGGATGTTACTCTACTTCATTTTCCACCCATTTTCATTATACTCATTCTTCATTGGGCCCAATGATATGGGGTAGGTTCTGAGACAATGGTAGTGTTATGTGGATCCGACCTATCATTATTGAGTGTGCTGTAAGGAGGATACTAGTGGGGCATGCGTCAGTGGAGGATGCATCATCCTATAAGTACAGTTTTACTAGGAATACATCCATTGGCATGGTGGTCAATCGTAGTGGTGTACCATAGTCCAGTAAAAACGTTGCATAGGGATGACTCGTGGTAGGGGTCTGCATGCAGTAGCTGAGGAAGATTCCAGCTCGACGACTGTCATGGAGTGCATGTTGCATCATGACTATTGTTGCTGATGAGGCCTATGGCCCAGTTGGGCCATTGTATTGTAGGCTAGAAATGAAGAAGAGTTCCTCATTTAATAAGTTCTCACGTAGTCCCACGATATTTTTTGTTGGAGAAGAGGCCGGTTCGATGGCTGACCATGTTGACGAAGTGGGGGATGGGGTAGCTACCTCCTCCGAGTAGAATGAACTGGCCCCCTCATGCATGTTGAGCTAAATCTTTCATGTTGGGCCAGTCCTTGGGAACAAGACATGTTGGGTTGAGCCGACAATATTGTTTGTGCACAATCAGGGTGGGCTAGGATAACCATGTGGGAGGGGTCTGACCCAATGTTTCATTCCTAGGTTCTTGTATCGACGTGCTTCATATCAGTTCGGGTCAGTCTTACTAGGTCAGACCAGACTCAAAACCTAAAAGTCCCCTTTTACAAATATGTACTTAACATCCAAAGTTTGCATCCATATGAACATTCATTTGTAGTGTTGGGACCCTCATGATGAGTTAGTATTTTTTAGTTATCTGACATGAGTTTTTTGGAAGTTTGAATATGACCATATGCATCAGGAGTAGGTTCTCCCTAAACATGTACACTATGAACGGAATCATGTGAAATTTTTTGATGTGAAGACTACGTGACATGAATACTACATGGTTTTGAGGATATGAGATTTACCGATACTAATTGTATAATCAGGAATGAGTGTCACATCGGTAGTATGTGTATCATATAGACTATATTTCTATACAAGACAAAGTGTATCATCGGGACTACACGTCTCATAGGTACTGGGTGTTTTGTGGACTATGACCCATAATAATTCTTTTAGTGTCATAAATTTACACTAGTGTGAGGCACCAACACATCATGTGTACATTCTTTCTGGTCTTTCCATTATGATTTCACGGTGTCCTACTTAAGACTATATTACTCACCACTACTCATGAAATGACCACCCATGTTGTGCCTTGTCATGATAGATGCCATTTTTAGGAAGCCCTATTTGGGACTAGAGAAGGAGGTGCATAGAGTGGTTAGGAGGAAAGGTGAGATCCAATAGATTATGATAGCTAACATGCACATACCCTTGAGGTCGAGTTTTCGAAAGATGAGCTTATGGCAATGTGATTTTTTTCTTGTGTTTGATTCTCATTTTAGAGGTCTTGTATTCTGTAATGGTTTACCTTTATTACATTAACTTTATTACATTACCTTATGTTGTACAAAATTATTGGTTATTATGTTTCCATGAATTGTTGTCGGTGGTTTCTATTCATATTGTGTGTTTACATGTACATAATAAAAAAGACTTCAATTTGTGAGATATTCCAACTCAGGGCTAGTTTCCAACCCCTGTCCTATTGGAGGTTGGATTAGAGTAGTCACTACATGGTTACCACTAAGATGAGTTTTGAAAGAGTTTTTTCTAACTGGAGGTTTGTTCCCACATTGGGACCAAGAGTTTGTGATATTTTTTTGGTAAATAGTGTCATGTGTTATGAATTCGTATTTCTAGCTATAGTCTACAATGTTGGAGCGGTGGATGATGTATCGATACACCCAGACTCTTGACACATTCATTCCATCTTGGTACTTGAAAACAATTGTTCTAGGGAACTAAATGGTACATGATTCCTATAAGATTCATGAGTCATTTCTCAAATCCTTGTGGATTCATATCACTTGGTATACCCTATTTATCATGGTTTGTCTTGATATGTTTCCAGAGGCCTCCACACAGACAGCCTGCCGGGATTCCATTATATGACCTCAAAGATGGTACCCTTAGTGATGATTCATATGTATAGGGACCAGAAACAGTTATAGAACCACATGGTGGTGTAATAGATATTCCACCACATGTAAATCATCAGTTACATCCATTTCATCCAATAGAGGATTCGTGAAAGGTTAGTGGATTAAATATGTTCTAGAGACAATGACCTTATAGGTTCATGGGTGAGACAAACCCCTAGCTTGCTGAGGATTGGATGGAGGTAGTGACGAATGTATTTTTCCCTTTGAGGACACCACCGGACACAGTGTTAGTCCTAGTCACGAGCCTTCATCAGGGCTCAGTGGTAAATTGGCGGAGATTAGATATCCGAACACTTGAAGAGGAGACCCTATCTTGGAAGGACATTGAGAGTATCTTTATTAAAGAGTTATTACAATGTACTTTATGATCAGTTAATATACAAAAGCTCATGCATCTGCAGAAGTGAAACAATATGTTATTAAAGTATTGGACAAGATTCATGAACTTATCTCACTACTCAACCGATATGGTGCGAGACCTATTCTTCTGGGCACATACCTTTAAGAAATAGATTCCCTTGGAGATCAAGGAATCGAAAATATACCATTGAATTTTGACCTATGATGGCGGTCTTGGGAGATATTTATTCATAGAGTTCTTTTTGGTGGAGTATGCGCAAAAAGTAGGAGCTACCAACAAACACTAGGTAGCCAAATCATTGATAGTAGGTAGATAGTGGTAGAATAAGGGTCCCAAGAGGGTTAACCACTCCATTGGATAACCTTATAAAAAAGGTCATTGGTATGATCTTTCAAGGGTAATGTGATTAAGCTAAAGGATAAACTGTTATACACAGGCCCATGTAGGGGTAACATTGATCGTGATTTCCCGACGCACTACATGTATGATTATCATATGGATGGGGGATTTCCGAGGTAGATACCGAAATTCAAAAAGGGAGGTATGTCAGGAATAAAACATGGTAGGGGAGCTGGTAGAGTAGAAGGCAGTGTGAAGAGGGATGAGGTCCTACCACCACTACTTTTCGATAGTCCACCATGGACTCCGTGAGGAGGTTCATTGGGGTGGGCCCATATCATATGATAAGGCCTTATGATCCCAGTTCTCAATAGATTATTTTAGGTATTGTATCTATATTATCCACTCATGTTATAGTTCATATAGGCATAGGATCTAGTCACTCTTTTTTCTATAGACCATGTTTGGAGCTCAAGGTTTTTGGTGGGGCCATTGCATATATACTTATGTTTAGAAAATGTTATGGGAAGGTATTCGTTTATCCAACACTAGGTTTGGTTGTGTGAGATTACTATTTCAGGTGAGATCTTTAGTTGGGATCACATAGTAATGGCGTTGAGTCCTTATAAAGTCATTATATGTATGGACTAATTATCCATAGTCCATGCACATATTTAATATTTTAACCATAGAAAATGGTATGCCTTCGGATATGGTTAATTTTTTCCTTTACTGGTTAAATGGATGAACATGAACCAAAGTATGGACTTTCTCAGAGGAGGGTGAAACTGATTACTCACCGGTTTCATAGTGTTATGCTCGGGGAGGTAGATGAGAGGAGTACTCAATTTCCTGTAGTGGTGGATGAGTATATGGAGGTATTCCATAAAGATGCCAAAATATTACATCCTCATAGGGAGGTTTACTTCTGTACTGATATATACCATGGGATGGAACCACTATCCACATTGGCATATCAGATTGCTCCCAAGGAGCTTCCAGACTTGGGGGTACCACTAGAGTACTAAAAGCGGAAGGGGTTCCCGAGGGATAGTGATTCTCTTTGGTTATCCACATTGTTGTTGACAAGAAGGAAGATGGGATATTGACAGTGTATGTGGAATACTATCGCATAAATCAAGTCATTATAGAGAAATAATATCCTCTATTGAGAATGGAGGAACTCATCGATAAACTGACGGGAGTGTGGTAGTTTACAATGATATACCTTAGTTCTGAATATCATCAGCATCATGTACGAGATGAGGATGTACCGAAGACAACCTTCATATTTTGGTATGGCCACTAAGAGTAATTAGTGATGCCGTTTTGAGTAACCAATGCAATGAAAAAATTCATTAGACTCACGAATAATATATTCTATAATTACCATGAGCAGTTCGTTGTGGTCTTCATTGATGACAATCTGGTGTACTCGGTGTCCGAGGAGGAGCACACAATACACTTGAGAATGGTCATAAAAAACTCTAAGGTAACTGGCATAATGTGAATCCCTACAAGTGTCAGATATGGATATGGGATGTCCACATTCTAGGTCATGTAATTTCAGAGGATGGATGGTATTGGATCTGATGATGATATATGTGCATCTTGTTTGGGATCCAAACAACATTTTTAGTTTGGTGAGGTGTTTCTTGAGATTGGATGAGTTCTATTAGAAGTTTCTTCCCTTATTTTCCATGGTATCTGCACCCCAAGATGAATTAGCGCGGTATGGAGAACCCTCTTTATTGACGAAGTAGTTCTAATAGAGCAGTCCCGAGCTAGGGTAGAAGCTTAAAAGTGCCCCCATATTGAAACAACTAGAGGAGGAAATCAGGTATGTAGTGTTATATGATTTATTAAGGACCAGACTAGGTTTTGTACTGATTCATGGGTGAGTGTTGATGGAAATTGGTTCATGAGAATTCTGAAATCATTATTAAGACTATGTGACCTAGGATCTTGAGTTTGTAGTATCGGTCATTGCATTGAATATGTGGCAGCATTACATGACGGGTGAACAGTTTACCATCTACATATACTATAGATATATCAAATATATATTTCCCAAAAGGACCTGAACATGATATAGATATAGTGGCTCGAGTTCCTATAAAATTATGACATTGATATTGTCTATACTCAGAGTAAGGGTAACTTGGTGGCTGTTGTTCTCAGTATGGGATTTGTCTTGTAGTTGTTGAGTGATGCAACCGAACAGTTGTACTTTAATTTATATATCCATCATGTATGGTGATGGGTCATCCTACCTTTAGTCGATGGGTTTCAATCCTCCCCTCATGCATTAATTTAGGGAGGAAGAACATATTATGTTGACTCTGAACCATATGTGCTGAACAATTTATAGGTCAAACACTAATAGGTATTAATTATATGTGAAGCATGTCATTCTTTTCATATGATACACCATTATACCCATGGAATTGCGAGATATGATTACGAGGGAGTTTCACACATCACCATTAGAGGATCATCTGGGTGTGTAAATAATGTACCATGATCACTGAAGTTGGTTCTAGTAACCAAGGATAAAGTAGGCAGTGGAGGCATTTTTTTCCTTGCCTCACCTTTCAGAATGTGATTCTTAGGCCCCCAGTTTCATTTGGATTGGTTAATCCATCTTTGTTCCTAGAGTGGATGTGATGTGGAATATCGATGGAATTCATGATAGTATTACCATGCACATTCGACGGACATGATACCATCTGGGTGAACGTTGACAGACTCACCAAGTTAGATTCCAACCCATCTTGGAGAAGAGACCATTAGATATATTGGGATGTCTCTACATTTAGTATATAGTTTTAATTACAAGGTTTACTTCAATGATAGTTTCTGACTGTGATGCTCATATCAAATCCTAACTATGTAGTGGATTAGAAGATGAATTTTGGATTCAGTTGTTCATGGGAATGAAACTTCACCACCATATGGATGGCCAGACATAGTGGAGAGTCCAGGTTTTAGAGGACAAGTAATATGCTTTCATCTTGGACTTTGGTCACAATTGGGAGTATGAAAAACCTATGGGGGAGTATTCATAAATAAATAAATATCACTCCCCATTGGTAAGGCACTACTTGAGGACCTTTATGGGATACCATCTAGGTAAAAGTTATTCTTGACACACCCATGGGAATCAACACTCAAGTGTCCAAAGTTGGTATGTGATACCACCGATAAGGTGGAGGTCATCTAGGAGGAGATTCAAATTTCCCAAATTTGGCAGAAATCTAATGCAGATATGTTATAGAGGCCTTTGGAGTTTGAGGAAAGAGACCGTGATTTTAAAAAGTCTCACCACGATGGGGGTTGAAGTGATTTCACTGATGAAAAAAATTTATTTATAAGATTAATCACACAGTTTTCAATTCATAGTATAGTTAGCGAGATGGAAAACCTCATAGATCTACCCCCATAGATGTACCACATGCATGATTTCATTCACTTGTTGTTGCTGAATAGTTACATGCATGATCCATCACATGACAACAACTGGTTTGAGATGGAAATTGATTATTGGGTGACATTTGTGGACTTCCCAGTATAAATAGTTGATATAAAGGTTTGAATCATTCAATGGTGGTCGATTCCTCCCCTTCACATGCAATTTTAGGATGGGAATATCAAATAGAGTACATGGGAGTGGGAGGCTTAGATACATGATCAATAACCTCACCTTCTGGTTGAGTGGCCCATTTTTGGATTTCAAGGACGTAAAACCCTATGCTGGGGATAATGTTATGACACATATTTTTCTCTAATTTTTTTTTCTAAAAAAAATGTGAAAATTATCAAACCAAGTGTTGAGATGGAATGAGATTTTTAAGCTCAATGTTGTCAAAATAAATATTGAAATAAATATTGTTTGATAATTATTAAAACATGGGTGGCTAACATTGTACAATTAAATATTATAAACGGGTCCACGGATAAAACATTAGAGGGAACCATTTGGTTCATAACGTTGACATTTCCATTGGTGGGGCACAAACTTGATGGGTATATGTCGATGGGAAAAGGTAGTTTTTGGATGCAATAGTCCTTAAAAAATTTCAATAACAATATATTAAACACCATAGAAAATTGGAATTAAAAAATGATGCAACAACACTACAATGTAGCGACTCAGCAAAATTTCAACCTACTAACACAATAATTTTGAAATTTATTTCTCGCTAAACCTTCTTAACAGAAAAAATATTCTCTATCCATTAACCATTATTCAGGATTCATAATAATAAATTTTGATCCTTCCCAATTAGAATTAGAGGATGTATTATGTTATTTCTTCTCATTGGGGAATCATTGACAATGATGAGCATGGATCAAGGATCAACGAGATGGTGGATCATGATGAATCTCAATGGATCACAAATAAAAATCAAACCCAATGTAATCCAATTGAAATATCAGGTAGGGGGTTTATATCTGTCTGATTTTCAATCCCATTATTTATTTCAAACAATGAATTTGGATCAACCCATAATAAATTTGATCCCTAATTCAATCATTCTTGCGGGAAGGGTGTTCTGTTGTAGGGTTTGATTCAATAATTATAAACACTATGAATTGATGTTGTTTTACCTACATTCCTAATATTATAATGTGGATGGATCAAGTCCAAAAGGAAAAATCCTCATATTCATCCATTATGTTTGTTCTTGTGCTTCAAAATTTCCTCAATTTCTGTTCTCCTCATTCTGTGTTGGGATCAATGATCTGGAGTGGGGTTTGGGATAGAGGTAGTATGAGGCAGTTTTAACCTTTACATGTGGATCTAGTTGAGAGGATCCCACTGGTGGGGTGGCTGGTGGTGGCGGTAGCATCGGCCTGGTGGTGCAGTTGGGCCAGGAAAAAACCCACTGGAATGGTGGCTTATGGGGATGACAAACCCTGGTCCATCAAAATAGAAATAATGGGATGACCCACGATAGGGAGCAGTGAGTTGTGGCAGAGGAGGCCACCTGCTCGAAGTACAACAGAAGGATCTAACAATGACAAGGTATTAGGAAGCAATGTGAGTTGTAGCCATTTTGGGATGAAATAGTGTACACAAGGTACATGGTAGAGCACATCATCGACTATCCTGAATGAGGTAACACAGAAAACATGAAGGAGGAGTGGTTAACTTGATCGGCTATATCATTTACTTTGTGAGGACATGGTAGAAGTTGCATATGGGTCGAACAAAAGGACCTGCTGAAGCTGACCAAGAAGTAAGTGGGACTGGCCTGCGAAATAGTCTAGGGCCAAGTGGGGTGGATCGATTCCACCCAATTGGTCGGGTTTGTGACTTTTGGGTTGGGTCGATCCAGTCCAAGACCCTACCAGACCCTTTTTACAAAAAATCTCATAACATTCATGTAGTGTTTCCGTTTGAAGAGCTATTTGATGTGATGGGACCTTTATGAGTATATAGTCATTTTGAGATAAAATAAGTGATTTTTTTGTGGTAGTGGAATTATGACTTTATTCTAGAGGTTATGTTCTCCCACAAAAAGTTTGTAAAAAATTGAATCATGAGGCATGTCATGATGTGGAAAGAATTTGAATTGAAGACTACATGACTTTGAGAATACAAGACTTATCAAGACAATGTGGGTTATCAAGATTATGTGTCTCATCATGGAATAGGTGTATCATCACGACTATGTGTCTCATCAGGACAACACGTCTCATCTATATTGGGTTTTTTTTGGAATGCATCTTATAATCATGCTTTTAATGTCATAGACATATAGATTTGTGAGGAGACAATATATAATTTTTTAATTTAACTTTTGGAAATTACATTGTGGTTTTTGGTTTTCCTTCAATGTAATATTTTACACAACCAAAAACGGGATATTCCCACATGTGTCATCACATGTTCAAACAACTTATTTTTTTATAAAGTCCTGGGTCGTCCAGGACTAGGTGGTGCAAAGAGTGATCTGGCAGAAAAGGAAGGCTCTTAATTCTTCTAACAAGTGACATGCACCTATCCTTCATGTAGGGTTTTCTTCTAAAAAGATTCCATAATCATGAGTACTTACTTGTGTTCTATTTCCATTTTTAGTAGGTTTCTATAGATTCCCAGTTTAACTTTTTTACTTTAATTCATGTTGTACATTATACTTTGTTTAAGTGTTTTCATGCAAGTTTGTTAGTGGATTATATTCTAGTTATATTAGTGTAGAGGAATATATGTAAAGGCCTATTATTTATGAGATATGAAAACATGGTGCTAGTTTCCTACCCCTGGCCTATTTGAGGTAGTCGTGGTGTAGTCACAACATGAGCCCCACTAGGATGAGTAGTGAATATCAATATTTATTATCTGATATTTAAGGCACTAATATTTTATGTAGATATTACAAGTGTAATATAATACCATCGTATTGGTGAGACATATAGGCATTATAATGAATTATTTTTATAATTGGGGATTGAGGTATTCTACAGTTATACATTGGAGAATTTTAAAACATAGTGGATACAAATGATTGTTGTTTATTTTTTTAATGAGCAGAACATGTATTTGATCGATGATGGGAAGTTATATTTCTAATTATTCAAATAAAATATGATTATATAATTTGTATAGAACTTATATTATTACATTTTTTTCTATATATTACTTTATTATTTATCTTATTTATATAGAAAATTATTAATTAACTTGTTCTAATAATTGACTTCATTTAAAAGAGTAGTTGAAAACACTTATGTTTGATAACCAATATGAGTTTTTAACCATCCATCATGAGGTTTATTTAATGAATGAGTTTTAAAATTAATTTGAAAACATTATCTAAAATTTTTATAATATTAATTCTTATAAAAAGGTGAGGGACAATTTTTATATAAATATAAAATGAAATTTATGATTAGTTTACATCCTAATTGATTGGGGACATACTCAGAGATGTTGATGGAAATAAGGGATGTAGAGTGTTTTAATTCATACAATATAATATAATGGTTCAATAATAAAAATTTTAATTCTGGATATGTGGATAAAAATGGCTCAATATATGATCTTCATAATATCAATGGATTATTGGATGACTATAAGAGTGATCACAAGGATGTAACACCAATTTCCCTTGATATTCTAGATTCATCTGAGTACTAGAGAGAAATATCTATTGTGATAAAGGTCATAATTAGGATTAATTTTAATCATATAAAGTGCAATGTAAGGTTGAAATGGGGTTGGACTAGACCATAATTTCTATGTGTATCCCCAAAAAAATTACATATGAGTAATCATTAATAGTTGTAGGATAGTATAAAACATAGATAATATGAAATTTTAGAAAGAGGTATAATTGGTTATATTTTGTGTATATAATTACAAAATTCTAGATAAATATGCAATTTAGTTGGTAGAGGGGTTTCGATATAGGGGTTTCTAGGTACATTATTCATTATATAGTTGATACAACTGATATAAATTTTATTCATGATGTTAGAAATATGATTTATATATATTCTTCTATTATACATCATTTTTATGTCATTTTATAAAATTTATATATTACAACAACCCATTTCAAGGATTTAGTTATAAATATGAAAATTATTTTGAATTAATTGTAATTGGATACTTTTTATGGTAAAAAAGATATGATTTTGGGGGTGATTCTTTACTGGGAGTAAATTTTTTCAAAATGATAGATTCTCATATGATCTATTATTGATTTATTGATAATTTTATGATTTCATTTATTGAATGAATATTTTATATGTTTTGTAAGTAATTTTTTGTTTATATCTATAAGGTATTCCTATCAAGAACATTTTTGATGACATTTTCTTGTTTATTAGTGAAAGATTTACTAATTTCGGTAATCAATTAAATTATCCATAGGGTATTACATCTCAATTTGGGAGCTTATTAATTTGTATATATATGTATAATTATCATAATAATTATATAAATGAATATTAATTTTTGTATTATATAATTGAGAATGAAATGTGTGTTCCTATTCGATATAACATTGAGATAATAATAATGTATTACCTAGTTGTTTTTCATATTATTTTAATTATATAATTAATTACATATGATGATTTATGAGTTATAATGATGTAGATAGATAGATTAAATAAAAATTTATTCATTTATTCTAGTTACATCATATTAAAACTGACATGTTTTTCCCTAGAACGTCCAAGTTAGACTATGTGTATTCATAAATACATACATTCAAGGATAATTAACAATAATTAACTATTATAAGATACATTTTATAGATAATAAATTTTACCAGTAGAAATTTCAATGTTCGTATTAGTATAAAATTTATTATATGGTTTTTATCATTTAAAATTTATATATTATGATATTTAGAAGGTAAATTTCTTACACTTAAATATATAATTTAAAATTATCATCATTCTATATAAACTAACACATGCTTCAAAAATAGATTAGTTACTTTTTATTAAATGTTATAACCATTTTATTAGATTATTATTATTGTAAATTTTGGAATCAATATTTTCTCGAGGATAGTGGATAGTGTTATAGAACATCTCTTTCTTTTTGTGTTGTTATTGTGGAGTTACAGATTATATAAAATAATTTCAAATCATTTATATTAACATGTTATGTTCTATTCCTAGGGCATGGTTTTTTAGAGATCGTTTTTGTATTTTATAATTAAATGATAAAATTTATTATTTCTTATAAATCCTTAATGTGTATTTTTATGGAATAATATTTTTGTATATTTTCATTAATATATGATGAATTTATGTTTTTTCTATGTATACTGAACAATTTTTCTACATTGTGTAACAAAATAAATGGATTTTCATTGATCCAAAATTCAATGTATAATATGATAATTTTATGGAATGGTTCATTAGTGCTATAGTAATTTCTTTACTTGAGAAAACATTATCCCTTGAGGTATGTTATGATATATCTTGTCATGGATTTTGATACATTTTGATTAATGAATAATGATTTAATTATTATATATCTAGATAGTTAAATTATCATGAGTTTTATGTATTATAAAAAATTTGAATATTGTGAAAGAAATTTATATGTATATGATATTTACAACATAAAATCATTATGACAATTTTATGTTCTTTCGGATGATTAATTTCTGACGTATAAATTTTCATTAAAAATTTTGGAAACATGAATGGGTTAATGGTTAGTTTAACATTTGGATAATAATTTAAATATTATTTGAACTCCATGAAAATTTAATGTTAGAATAGTTTCATTTACCATGAGGCCTTATAGTTATGTGTTTTGGAATTTGGGGAAGAAATGAAATGTTATGGAGGAATTGTGAATATTTTTTTTTGTGGGGATTTAGAAGTGAAACATATCTTTATTAGATAATGACTGATTCAACTTTTGAGTGACACATGATTGATTCCCAGTGTAAGGATTCTATTATTGAGGTATATATAGATTTTATTATATTTCACAATTCTATATATGGTTGGTCTATAGATGGAAAACACCATTTCATTCATCATTGTTATTTTTTCTTTAATTTAGCTATGAGTTAATATATTGTGAGATCCATGGATTAAGTTATTTTAATCATGGTATTTAATTGATATATTATTCTATAAAAGGATTGTTTTTTTATGTGGTTAATATAGTGTTTTTGATGTTTCATAGAAGTATTTATAATCTATAGTAGTTTAAGGTTGATAATCATGTACTAGTTTGTTTGTAATAAACATGTATAATTTGAATTAGATATATAAGAATATTTTAAAAATCATAATAATAGGTCTACCAAGAATGTATTGTATTTCTAATATTTTTATAGAACATTTTGTACCTTTTGTATATGAATACACATTTTAGTCAAATTATGGAATCTATTTCAGTTGATTTTTTAGTAAGTATTTGTATGGTACAGATAGATAACATTTATGATGTCACATATATGATCAAATTTCACATTGTTTCTAGATTAATATAATAGGTGTTAATAGTATTTAAAATTCATTTACATTCCAAATTTATTAATATAAAATCGTTTTATCCTATGATAGATAGCCATGATGTGAAAATAATTCATATGGTAGATGATATTATTGGGACTTTTGTTATAGATATTGGTGGATCATGGGAAGATTATTTTACATATCTAGTATCATGATATAACAATAATATATATTTCACCTATTGTATATATATCTATTTATGGAAATATTTCAATGACCACTTCATCTATATTATATTTGGTTAACCATATAATGTAAGCTACTATAATTATTAAATTGGAAAAAAATATAATGGGGATTGTTTATATTACATGGGATAATCTGATAACCACTAAAAGTGTTTATATTTTATATATGAAAGATAATTTGATTCCATTTGATTAGGTTCTTAGTTTAAATATCATTTTGAGGGAATCACATAAATATTCGAATAATATATGTAGAAGAGGAATAAAACATTCGCTATTGGATATTAGAATATTTTTGGTGTTGGAATATATTTGAGAAATTTTATTATCCTTTTTCACATTATCCATAGTGGAGTTGGATTCATGACATTTACCAGGTTTCATGACATAAATTGTTTTTCATGGTAAATATCATTTGATGGACTAGGGAGAGAATGGTTTAGTGTAATATTCATGGATTATAACAAAGAATCGAAGAATATTTTATATTGATTATCTAAAAAATTAAATATTAAAAAGACATTAAAATTTAATTTTTTAGTAATGTGAATATTGAATTAAGATATATAATTTTAATATAATAATTATAAAATAACATTCATTTATTATTAAAAAATTACTTATATGTTATATAGATGACATGATATTATGAATTATATAATATATATATATAATGAAGTTAATAATTTATCCTTTTGAGTCCATTGTTAATATTGTAGTAAATATTATTTGAATGTATTGTTAACTCTTCTAAAACAATTGAATTATTCATCTAATTTTAATTTAAAAAATGATCAATGAAATATATTTTCATTATTAAAATATATTTTAGTACACATATAGTTTGATTTAGGATCAAAATTACCTTTGTTTAATATATCATTTTCATATTGTAATTTTAATAATATCAAAATAATCTTCATAATAAATATAATAAATGTTAAAATCGTTTTATAATTTTATTATATAACCATAGAATAATAAATAATAGATTTAATTATGATATTTCATTTTATATGCATCAGATAATAAAAATTACAATTAAATATTTTTTTTCACATAAATATTATTTTATGTGGAATTAATTGTTATTGTCTTAAATGTTTTAGTAAATTCTAACATATTCAATGTGAATGTGTTGATTCTCAAAAATAAGAATCTTTTAAATGGTTTTGTAACATGTCCTACATTGATAGAGTGTTCTAAAATATTATAAATTATCATTTAATAATAAAAAATTTTCATATAATTATATATGGTCACTAAATGGAAATTATATTTATACATTTTAGTTATTTGAAATGTAAAAAGATATTTTTGTAGTAATGCATCAATAATATAAAATTATCATTGAATTGAAACATCTTATATTAATAATGATTTCAGAGATGATTATTCCTAAAAAGGTAATTTTTTAAAAAATATATACCACTTATTTATTATTAATCTTGAAATAAACATTGAAAAATTTTAAATAAATTTTTAATAAAAATTATTTATAGAAAAATAATGAAACATGTAGTTTTTTTAAATATTTTCAGTTTAATGTCATCATTACGATAGAAATATATTACAATTTTTTAGAAAATATAATAACACAAAATATGATTTTTCAATGAATTTTTTTATTTAAAAATAATAAATTTTTTTTTTAAAACGAAAAAAATAAAATTTTCTTTATATATAATTAAATTATTACAATATAGAATAATATTTAGTTATATATAAAAAATAAATTTATTAACATTTCCCATTCAATAATATATGTTTTTAAATGAAAAAATTCATTTTTTTCAAAAATTAAATCATATATAGTCATTGTAATCATCGTTATTCCTAATATTGAGTTTATGTAAAAAAAATTAACCAATTGTTTTAGAGATATTTCTCTCCAATAGTTTCTATAAACACCTAATCATCAATAAATTTAATTCAAATAAATATTGAAATTTTTTCAATGTTATTCAAAAATGAAATTATTAACTCTCTTATATATGTTAATAAGTCTATATTATAACCGAAATAACCCCCAATGATGGACTTAATAGTATTCAGTATGTGGCTACACAAGTAAAAATAAACTGTTCCCATTCCTATCCTTAAAAATTAAATTTGGGATTCCATTTTATTTAATTCATTTAATTTTAATAATAATTTTCATATATTTCTATATTATCATGTTATTAACATCCCAATAATCCAATATCTATGAGGGTTTACCCATTCCATCACATTTAACCCTTTCAAGATGAAATTATTGTGTTATGGTAATGGTCGAAAATACATGTATATTAATTTCAATCCCTAGATTACAACCTTCCATAAAAAATAATTAATGTAACTCTAATACATTAGTATAACTGATAATAAATATTTTGTTTATCAGATCTGTATTCATTATTTTTCATATCATTTTAATCATTTTTATTAAAATATATCATTGTTGCTAGTTATATACAACCTTAGTGAATGAAAGTGTTTTATATTAAATTTTTTCTTTTCTGGATTTTCTTATAATTGTATTTAGATTTTAAATATAAAAAAATCACAAATTAATGTCAATTTCAAGGATCTATAATTATGAAAGAATAATGTAAATAGTGAAAATAAAAGAAAATAGTTGTACATATATTAACCATATATGTCTTGATTATAAGGAAGCAATTAATGATTTTAAGCTATTTCAAATAATATAATGACCGGTGAAACTATTATACTTAATTATTGAATATATATATATACCCTTATAACTGTTATCATTATAACCATATTTTGTTGATATTTCGCAATGAAAATTATATTCATTAAATTAACCAGTAATGAACCAAAAATCAATGAATGATCAGTATAAACAACATGAAAATAATTAGATAAAAATAAATAAGAACATATGAGAATATAATAATGAAATTAGTGTTAAATATTTGATAATAATGTTACTAATTAATTAAATTTTGTTATAATTAATGTTTTAGGACATATAACTGTATTTGGGACTCGTGTTGAGGTGTTCTCATCCACATCTCCATTCTTTGTATGTATCGTCATTCAATAAAATATATTATCCTAAATAAACCAAAATCACATTCATGAATAAATAACATACTATTTTACATTTGTTTTTTATAAATGTTATCATTTTAATTCGTATCCATTTATATTTTATACCATAAAATCTTCATAGGGGTCCCTATGACACTTTTTCTTAATTTTTTGTTATCTTATGTGTCAAAAGATATATATCCATCTTACTCATTTTTTCTTTCTCAAGTGACTCAATTATATTAATAATAATCCTTCTCATTCTATTGGTATATTAATGTATATATGGTTCAATTTTTTATTACATTTAGTAAATATATTTGTGGTATATAAGAGTTCCTCCATAGATTAAAAAATTGAATTGAAATTCAACACCGTGGGAACTATTACATAAGTTATAGATCCCGCAAATCACGCAGCCACTGCATTGATGAAAGATGAAGAAATCGATGTACCCATCATTGTCACCTGCAGTAATCATCATGTTGTCGCCAACTGCACATAATGTCATTGTCGTAACCCTCACCGCCAGAGTCACTAAATCAACGAATGGAACACCCCCTTCATCATCATCAACCATCATTGTCGGAGCCAAGAACCGGAGCAAACAGAACCAAGATGTCCACCTATCACTACCAATGTCTTCCAACACACCACCATATAACTCTAACGTCACCAAAAAAATACCATCAAAGAAAAACATTTCAATCACATAACATTAACGATGGGCCAGTCACCCTACGTGAGACCCTAAGCCACTCGAATCACTTCTCCCAAAACCTCCTTGAAGACTTGTGCACCTGACCGACAGGGAAAGGAGCGCAAGACTAGGACATCATAGTAGGATTGAGTAGAGGATGACTCGGCAGGGGACCAAGTCAGGAACCACATTGTCCCATAAAACAGCAAACCAAATACTGATGCAAAAACATGAAACCAAAACAAGAGACTCTCCTTGATAAAACTTTTGACGATCGATAAACACCTCCCAAGCCACCCTGAGAGCCATCGCAGAAGACCATGGTGGGGTCCAGA
The DNA here is from genome assembly GCA_963277665.1 of Viscum album. NCBI lineage: Eukaryota > Viridiplantae > Streptophyta > Magnoliopsida > Santalales > Viscaceae > Viscum > Viscum album. The sequence continues at coordinate 1,860,059,176 of OY728142.1, read as the reverse complement.
TGCAACAGATCAAGTGAAAAGAGCATAGATAAAGTGAACAATGACCTTTACCAGAAGCCTCAGATGAAAGAACCAACATGGAATCGAGAAAGGGAAGAACGAGAATGAAACCCTAAGAATCTGTTATTTTTAAATATTATTCTCAATATTATATTTTTAAAAGATTAGTATTTCAATGTAATTTTATATCATTAAATTGGAAATATTTATCTTTTTATAATATAATATTACACATTATGATTACTATTTTTATGATTTATATAATAATTTCATATTAACATTCATCAATACTTAATTCAAATTCATCCTTTATATTTTTATTTTTTCTATCCTTTTGTTAATATAGATTGAATTTTTTAATTAAATTATTTATTATTATATTATATTAATTGATTATAAAATCACTCTTTGGGGGATCAACATCATACAGTACAAATTATTTGATTAAACTTATTGATTACACTATGTAATAAGTAAAACAGAAAAAAGGCTCCTGGTGAGGGATTCAGGAATATTCATGGAAAATAAAATGATTCGTGCATTGAACTATGTATCTTTGGGTTAGATTCACATCTCAAGGGGGTTGTATAGAAGGAAAAAAATATTCTAGTTACCCGTTAGGCATTGAAATTAAAATAAAAAAAAGTGTATTATGGAAATATTTCTAGGAGACTTGTTTGGAACATATTGTGTTATAAAAGGAATATAATTCATTAATAGGTACTATGATTTGTCCTTTTAAGTGTACATATATGTGTATATATATATTTTATTGGTCATAATTTATATAAAATAATAAAAATAAATATTTTTTCATAATCTTTATAAAATTTACTATCATACTATAAAATACAATTCAAGTATTTCACTAACCACTTAAATTTCACCAATCAATATTTTTTATTCTATTTTATACATTATTTTTGTTGTCACAAAATGGAATGATCACAAGTGGCATTGAATTTATGTTTCAATAAAATTAATTTATCATTCTTTATAAATTGTGTACTTTATAATTTATATGTTATTATCTATATAAGTAATAATAAACAATAATTGAAAATGAAATAAAAAATTTAATTGATAATAGTTAACTGAATATAAAGAGTTAATATAACTTGAATAAAATACAGTAACTCAATATTCAATAAAGTGGTGATGTTTTATATTTTAATAAATATAATTATAAAGAATTTTATTTTATATCATATTTTATAGAGTTAATAATCTTTTATTGTAATTAAAAACAATATGACGATTAATATGAAATAAAATGGAATCATTATTATTCAACCGTACAATTTTTTGGTGTTATATAAAAATTCCAATTAATGGGAATATTTTATAAATTTTTCTTAATTTAACTAATAATTTAAATTGATTGGAACAATGAAATTAAATTATTATAAAAGGCCACTATATTTAGAACATTTCATCAATGATAAAGGAGATCCTTAGTGACTATTTTTTCGTTGATAATGGAGAAAATTATCATCAATTGTTATTGATAATAAAATGTTCCAATAATAATAAATATAAATTAAAATTTAAATAATATAGTAAAATATATATCTATAGGTATATATTTATACAATATTTTGTAAAATATAGTTTTTATAACAATAATATGTATTTAAAAGAAATTAATAATATATATAATGAAAATGTTTTATATGATAAACATAAATTTTTATTATTTCATCATTTTCAAAAAAAATTATCTAATTAATATTTAACCATAGATTAAGTTGTGTAAAAAATATAGTAGACAAATTAATATCTTAAAATAATTAGAAAAAATCGATTTGAATTTAAAAAACACAATCTATTGATTCAGTAGTCAATTTTGACACCTTAATAGGTAAAATCCAATATTGAGAGGTTTTTTTGACAGTTTAACAAAAGAAACATTGGATCTTACTTTTTTTTAATTTTAAAAATGTCAGGTTGACCTCCAAAATTGAGTATTATTTTCGGATACCAAATTATAGTTAAATTTAATTGAATTTTTTCTTTATCTAATAGGTTATTCATGAATTTTTTCCGTGGAGACTAGATTTATTCTAGATGATCACAAACATATTGAGAACATAATATTTAAATTGAATATGTTTTTTATTTTACAATTAGATAAAACAAAGTATATACATGTATTAATGAATTTGAATATATAAATATATTAAAATAATTTTTTTTAAAAATAATATGTATTATTATTTGTATCTGTTTTCAAAAAATATATATACACTATACAAGTATAATATTTATTCATTTTAGTTAAAATAAAATTTGATGACTATGAATATAGATATAAAAATAATAATAAAATGATTATATATAAAAATATTTTTGTCTATTTGTATTATCATATACATATATATTAATGTATGAATTAAAATAATTATTAAATTAATATTAATATATATATATATACATACATATATATTACATGTGATGATGGTGAATGTGATTCAATTTTATAGGAGTTATTGGTTCTTTTATAATTCCATGAATAATGCTCATATTGAAGGTGCCCTTATATCATGTCTAGACATGTAGATCAGATCGTTATTTTTTCCTATTTAGATAGGAACAATGTAATAAAAAAGGGATAATTCCTACTCCATGTGGTTAGATATGGATGGAATGTGGGATATTTCATAGAACACATAAGAATTTTACTAAGGGAATATGGGTTCGATGGAATTATTCATGTAGGTAGACCAAGAATAATATTGATGGTTCTCACAATTATTCCCCCTTGATAAGAGATTTTTTTGTCTGTGACATCAATGATTTAGTTTTTTCCATGAGATACATTGATTAACATACTAATTACCTTATTTATGAGGAATCTTAATTTCTAAATAGGTTTTTAGTCTATATATACATCAATATAAAGATAGAAAACATTGAAATATACTTCTCTATTATCCTAAATTCTATTGAAAAAAATTTCATCATTTTTTAATCCAATTTATATTATATGATAATGTGAAATAGTCACAGTAACAAATATAAATTGATGCATACATGGAATGTGGGTTACATGATTATAGGTTTTTTAAAATTCATTGTTACATCAGATAATGTTCATATAGTCATTCAAATCCTACGATCCCCCATCTGTGATAATTTTCTACAAGTGGATAATCATAGCCATAACTACTTCAATCCACCATAAACCATTGTGTATCCTTGATTAATTAATAATAAATAAAAATATTTATAAATATATATATATATATATATATATAAACATTAATCACTTAATCGGAAACATATTTTATAATTTTACAAAAATAAAATTATATATATATATATATCTGTGTGTGTGTGTGTGTGAATAAAAATATAGTTGAAAAATATAAATCTAGAAATTTATAATTAATTGGATATATCAGAATTTATATTGGAAAAAAATATAGAATAATGGAATGGGTATATATTTAAGATGGGTATAGATTATAAGATGGAATCCAATAAGATGGATGATTATGTTTCTAAATAGTTGTTTGGGAAAGTGATGATTAAATCATGTCGGGTGTAACCTGTGATTAGTGGTGGTTGTGTGAGTGATTTTTTAGGTGATCAGGGTAGATTGAATTGAATATATATTTATTTCACCAATAAAAACATGTGTTATATAATCATTTCTTAGTTTTATTATATGTTGTGTAAATTTTTAATGAAATAATATTTTAATACTATATTTGATGATAGAAATCCTTATCTATTAATTTTCAAACATTGATAATGGACACCATATTTTATACATTCTTAAAATAGTACTTAATTTTTCTTGATGATAGATGTTTCCTTTAAAATTGATAAATGAACGATCTAATGTTGTGACTCATATTTCAAGGATATAAGGTCCAAATCCCTATAAATCAAACAATCTAAAATATCTGAAACACATTTTTATTGGAAAGACTCAATGATATGAATATTTTTATAATTATATTACTCACATACCCTATTTTCATGTAAAAGTTTTAAAATAATCAATTTTTTATCAACATCAATTCATTGAAAAATTAGGCTAGAAGAAAAAACAGAATCCCCTAAACACTTTTATCAACGAATGATTAAAAGAAAATGACCACAATTTGAAAATTAAATATTTTATAATGAAATTGTGAATTCGTGGATGCTATAGGATCACCTTAGAAGCTAAAAAATCTATTCTCACTTTTCTCAAAGATAGAGAATAGCTCATGAAAATAACCATTATTATGTGATTATAGAGAACCATACTCCTCATTCCTAAATATAACATCATATATATTAATACTAAACACATATCCTAAACACAAGAACTGTAATTGTAATATTCTACATTTTTGGTTTCTAAAAGAATAATATTCTTTTTTCATTAATGATCCCCAATTTATCGCCCAAATATTAAAACATAGTAAACCTCTTAACTATACCTACCTACAACTTTCTGCATAACCTATGGAAGGAATATTATTAATGCATGACCTCAAATTCATTGTAATGATAAAAATAATAGACCTTGAATCTATGATCATATGAAATCATATGATAAAAATGGTATTTATCATGAAAATATCTTACCAATCCCATTCCTAACCCATCATTTATCATATTCCTTAGTTATGATTTAAAACATAATAATCTGAAGAAAAACATATCCCACCTGACTGATAAATCTTCATAAATCATCCAAAAAAATTGAGTTCATATCCTAAAACTATGGAAGCATCATATATAATCATAAATATTTCATATAAAAAATTTGACTACCTAGAAATTCATCATAGTAGATAATGAATAATCACTTATTTCAAATAGTGGATCATGACACACATATTTCCCATAGTGGATTAATATGAACTCGTTCAAACTAGTGGACATTGCTGAACATGTTTCCCTTTGTATATCACGACATGCCTATCTCTTATAGTGGAGAAATCTCATCAAAATTTTCCCAATTTTCTATCACAAGATATACAGTATTCAATAATTCATTAGAGGGAGAAATAGGTCCCACCCCAATTATTTATAATTAAACAACTATATGTTGTAATAATGAACACCCATTATTACATATAATATAAAACCTATAACATAGTTAAAATTATACATATTTTTACAAAAGATCATAAACCATTCATCATATAATAGACCATGAAAAGAAGATTTTTTTATAAAAATTTCATCATTACACAACCTATGGAAAAGAAATAGGTTTCATAATGATTTCAACATTTCATAAATGAATATTCTTTGGTAAAACAAGTGGGGTTATTAAGATTTTTTATTAGCATATTTTACTTCAATGAGAGAATGGTTTCATAAACATATTTCTCTTAATAACATACAACTTTCAGATAAATAATATCAACGTTATCTTTGGACTATATCGCCCATGAAGATAAATGTATCATCAATTATGTAATCATAGATTTAAAATTATTGAAAAACCATACATGTAACATTTCTTAAGTAATATAACATTCCATTAATAATATTTAAAAAAACAATAATACATTTTAGACAAAGTTTTGTTGGAAAAAATAGCTAAACTTATAAATGATTCTGAAAATATTATTTACCAGGTTTTATGCGGAAAATTATTTAATAATATAAAAAATTTGAAAATATAAAACTATTTCCAAATCATTTACTTCGATATTGAAGAAGAAAAATTTTAAATTATTGATCAATATAAATAACAATCATGATGTTAGAAATTAAATTTATGTCATCCATGTTAACATGAGATTCCAATAATAATTTCAGTAAAATCCATATGAGTATTGTTTTGAAAACAAAATGAATAAAAATATCAAAAAAATTGTTTTAAATAAAAATATTAGTAAAAATTAAATTTATATTTCATATGTAGAATTATAGAAATTTTTATTGACAACATGTTTCAAATGCATAGTCTTAAAAGAAAATTGGTTTTGATCAAAGAGAGAAATTCAGACTATTTTTATCAAACATATTCTTTTAAACTCTTTAGTAAATTAAGAGAGAAAAATTATGTAAAAAAGATATTCTCATGAAATAAAATTATTATATTAAATTTTAGGAGTTTCTGTAGATAAATATCATAATATTTTATTATTATAATCAAAATGATAATAAATCCCGATGAACGATGAGATTGTAAAATAATACTTCTACCAATATAGGCAAAAAATTATAATACACATGATATAATAAATTTTTTCAAATGTATTATATCGTAAAATTATGTAAATTAATTATATTACATATACAATGTAAATTATATAATCCTCATATAATAATATTTGTGGATATTATAACTTATGTCTAAAGAAACAAATTTGTCACAAAAAAATCATCAACTGCTTATGTACATTTTGAATCGTAAACCCTATTAAAGATAAATCATCAAATGGATATGTGAATGAATATAATTTTCTATAAAATTATCTAACAAAACATTAAATTTTCATATATAAACAAAATAATTGAAAAACAATGTGAATATGTATGGGAAACCATAGAAAATAAAATTGAGATATAAATCCGTAATATTATGTCCCAATATCATTGAAACACATTGATACCTCACATATAATTAATATTTGTTAATTATAAATCTCTTTAAGAAGAGTTTTTATATTCATCAATCAATAAATGATTTTATTATGTCCATTTATTACCCTTTAATCAAAGATACATTATGAAAATTATTTTTTGGTTAGTAAATGCTTTTTTTTCAATTGAGTGTTTTTTTATTTCTAGTTCTATTAGGTGGATAATATTTCAAATATCTCATATATATTAAAATATATATTAATATCATATATATTATGTGTATATTTATATAGATAAATATATAATATTTATAAAAAGAAAATGACATTCACATTTTATAGAGATGTTAGGTCATACATATGCATTAACATTGTTTCAATTTATTGAATGGTTGAATGATAGTTTGATAAATAATATATTACAATTAAATAGTAATTATTATTTAATAAATATAAAATAGTTTCATTAAATGCATCTGTATTACCTTTTATGTTGAGTGTGAATGAATCACATCGCTTTGTTTGGTGGTATTTTTCTATGCCTAAGAATGTTTATATCATATTCCCATAGAATGAAATGTAATATGGAATTTCTAATATCATAATCGTGAAAGACTATGATTATCTAAAATATCATAATTAAAAAATCAATAAATTATAATATAAATCATTTAGGGATATTGATATAAAATGAATATCATCGGTTCACAATACGGATGTTGGTTATACATAATAATAACGATTATGTAACCCACTTGATGGAAGAGGAGAATAAATTATGTTATTCAGTTAATTTAAAATAATATATATTATTTTAATATAATTATATTATCATATATTGATGGTTTAATAATAATTTAATGATGTGGGGATGTAATAAAATAAGATGATCCATTAGGGATGTTATATATTCTTCAAAAACCATCTTTTGGATTTCTCCAAAACAGTTTGTAACGGGGATTTATAACAAATAAATGACATATATGATTATTAAATTAGTGTGTAATTATATAAATTATTTTTCTATGTATTAGAATAAGTAATTTTATTTTAATGTATGAAAAGTAGATGATAGTGGTGGGTTTTTATAATCCCGAACTGTGGAACACTTTTAGTTTTTTAGAGGAAAAATTTGTGCCCTTATTAATAACATTAAAGAAGATTAAAAATAGTATATTATCTCTAAAATATATGATATGATGTGTTAATATTCCTATTTTTTCTATTCAATATGGTAATAAATTAAATTAATCATACATGAAAGAAATTATTCTAATTCCAAATATGTAATTTTAAGAAACTAAATTTCACTTAGATATGTTCACGATATTAATTTAAAATTATTCATGTATAAACTATTAGAAAACAATTTTCCAATGATAAAATGTTAAAAAGAATAGAAATATTACATATAAAAATTAAATATTAAATTTATTAAAATGATCTAAGTAGTATTAATAGATATATAATTTTAAAAATGACTCATTTAAACTCATATTCAAATATAATATGAATTTTTAAAATACATTAAATAAAAAAACAATATTGAACAAAAACAAGTATTCATCACTATTAATATAAAATTTTAACTACTCAAAATGTTTTAAAAAATGAATCCTATACATATTTTGAAAAAATTATTTAATTTTTTTTTATTTTGCGAAATATATTTTCTAGAAGAATCAAAATTATATTTTATATATTTTCCATAGAATAGGATAAAACTACCTTTTAGAAAAAAAATATAGTTTTTATGTGACAACCTATATTTATTTTTCTTTATTTCCTAAAAAATAGATAAGTTCAATTATAAAAATTTTGTTAAATATATATTATATTAATATCATTCAAATGATTTACCAATATTTATTTTATTATGTTCATGTGGAAAAACACATTTTTTCATAAAAATGATTATTGATAATGAATATATACCCTTATGATTTATACATGGAACATATCATGAAATTGAAATATATTTATGGGAAGATACAATCGATATGCTACAATATGGATATGTAAAATTATTTAAAGGGGACTTATATAATATGGGAATATCATACCTTTGAATTATATGAAAAATTTCATTATTTATGTGTACTTATATCATTTTTGACATCACCTATTACTCTATGAGATGATTATTTTAATGACTAAAGTACCACTGGATGAAAATATTATTAAATAAAGGAAAACTGATTATTTTATTCTTTAAATATCTTAAAAAATAAAATTGTTATATTTTTTTTGTCCAATAATATTATAAGATCAATATATTCAAATTAATGTATTTTTATCTTGAAGGCTCTTAATTTTTTAGTAATATTAAAATTAAATTTTAGAAATATCAACATGGAATTTTAAAAATGAACATAGATTTAATAACCCAAAAAATCATGTTTCAATTAATGTCACCACACAATTATGTGAAGTCATCGATCAAATATAAACATGGAACATTAAAATATCAATAATTACCATTAAAAGTTAATGAAAAGCTAAATTATTTAAAAACTAAATCCTTCCATAATCCCATAAATAAAACCATATATTATTCAACATATTATATAAATATATCTTTTTTTAAACTCCATAAATGTTAACAAAAATCATTTTTTATCAAATCTGTAATCATTACAATGGTAATAAACACTATCCTATTTATATTTATGTAGCACCCACAGTTCCTGTAACGGAGATAGTGATTCACATATTTTAAGTATATTTAATAATTTGGATATGTTCTTGGAGGATATGAGTGGTTATGATGCTTATTGGATTGTTTTATTGAATTTTATTTTTTGGTAACCGTGATTAGAAACAATGAATAACTTCTAATAAACTCTTAAAGGGAAACATATTTATAATAGGTAGGTGGATGGTCGGTGAATTGTTTTTATGAACCATAATGATTCCCAATTAAACTATATATCTTCAAAATAGTAGGAAAATTCATTGTTGGTGCGTCATTTATCAACTAATGTGACCGAAATGTATGAGCAATAGCTTATGATATTACCTAATAATTTGTTTTCTCTCATCTTTCATAAATGTTATACCTAATCATGTGGGGTGTTGGATTTGTATATTATAAACTGCATGGTCTAATAATGGATAGCCGAACCATAATTCTTAACTATGTGTCTTACAATAATATCTCCATAATTTTTTGATTTAATTTTGTATGATTTATTAATCGATATTTTCCCTAAATTTCAAAAAAGAAGGAACATTTTTTCTCTCTATGTGTGAGATAAATTTCACTATGGTTTAGGAGTTATTCGTATGGGTTTAAAATGATTTTTTATATCAATATTCTTCAATATGTATAAAATCATGGATGGTATACATTTATATTTTATCTACATCTTTCATGAAATCTACGATCTAATACTAAATTTATTAACCCATTATCTAAAATTTGAATCATGATGTCATTTGGTTGTATATTGGGTAGGGCATATTGATCATGATATAATCTGGACATTTAGTGTGATGTTCATCATCTTTCAAAAAAAAATTTAGGGAGGTTGATCCTATCATGATTCAATATTTTTATTAATTAAGGTAATTTTATAAAAGAAATGGTATTAAGGAATTTAATTTGAAATTATTTTTTATTATATTAAAAAAATTAGTAAATGGAAGGGAAATGGTGTAATTTTTATAGTTATGTCAAAAATAATATTTTTATAAAAATATTATAATTATTCCATTAGATTTATGGATTTATTTTTAATTTTTGGAAAATGGTTGTTGTAATGATTTAGAAAGTTAATTATTTTTTGTATAATGAATTTTCATGGTTTTTCTAATACATGATTTCTGTGAGATAATTTTAATTAGATGAGAACTTATGGAAGGGGTGTGTTCCAGTAGGGCAACATTTATTTGTTAACTGGTAATGACTTTGTAAATTCAGGAGACACCTCTTATGAGTTTGGAAATTTATTATGGTAATTCATCTGTGGATGTGTGGATAGATAGAGATAAGGAAGAGGTAAGGAAAATAAATTGATAATTTTTTTGGAGGCTTGTTATATTTTAATCAATGGAAGAAAAGTTTCCATGGGAAACTTTTTTTCACAAGGATAATGTTTTTGGATAAAAAAAATGTTCAATGGGAAAAAAAATTCATGCATAAAAAATAGTATTGACATGTAAAAATGCATTGGATTTCCTATAAAATACATTAAATATTTATAAATAGATTTATATTAATTGGGAAACGTTTTTTCCTATTTTCATGACCGTGGATATTATTGAGGAAATTATAATGAGTTTAGAATCACCCACTAGTTGGGAAACATTGTTCTTTTATTTATGTAATATATTAAAATATATCTATAAGAAATTCGTATCCTTATTAAGTGATGATTCTTGATACCATTGGAGTGTCTTATTAGGTTTTATCAGAAGAAAAGATTGGGATTTTTTTCAATGGCATCTTTTGGGTTTTCTTATTTTCATTATAATTTATATTTTCATTTTATTTGTTATTGTACTCTGAAATTCTTAATTGTTTGATTATATTTTATTTTATCTTTTTATTTTTATTTATATTTCTTCTTATAATCTGATATGGATTATAGTGGAATCTTGAAATTTTTTAAAATGGTATATTTTTGGTAAATGCTATTTTTTTTCTTTTTGAAATGGTTATTTGAAATATATAATCCAATAGTTTATTGAAATTGTGAAAAAATGAATATTCATTCGGTTATATTGTATGGGATAAGGTATAAACCATAGTAACCAATATTAAGAGGTTTTAGATAATATTATTACACCTGATTCATAGGTGAATCACTAGTTATTATAATGTATCTTTTTATATTTTCATTTTAGTGTTAGAGGATATTGAAAGGATAAACTGAGGTTTCTGTATAACTTAATTAATTTCTAAAAGAATAAACCACCATTATTTAAAATTTATTTTGAACTAGGAAAATTATTTTTTTACAAATAAAATGAATCATATCATTTATTTCATCGGAACACAGGATATATTGAAAGTGTATTTAATAAACTACATGATAGTGCATTCAACACATTAATGGTGGGATTTAACAATTTATGCTTAATATGATCATGGTATAAAATGGTTGGATTTTGAAAAAAAATTTATAAAAAATGTTTTATAAATTGCTTATAACTATTCTAAAATTTGGATTCATAAGATTATATATAATCAATCATTAGGTAATAGTTTTTGTGGTTAAATTTATTAATTTAGTATAAATTTCACCAAAATTTCTATCATGGATATCTATTAAGGAAGAAATTTTGGAATCTTGGTCGAAACCTGAAAATTATATCTAATATTATCATTCTCTATATTATTAATTATAATGATATTTTAAATAGAAGCATAGTAGAATAAATATAAAATTCGGGAAACACAGTTGGAGAAATCATGTTTATTCTAATGGGAACTAGGGGTGATCTCAAATTATTAAATCAAGAGGGGGATGTAAACGAATCTTCATGGTAGTGGACTATATCAGAATTAGACTATGGAATCAACCAACCAAACTCTATAATAAAATATTAATCATAGAAGATATCAGTTTGGTAAATTTGAGAATATAAAATTAGATTGTATGATTCCACCTACATTATTTAATAATTTCTACCATATTAGACATCTCCAGTGATATTTTCATAGTTCTCCATGGTAAGGTACTATAATCTCACCTCGTGATATTCAGGCATGCTATGCATTGGTATAATGATAAAAATAGAATATCTATCACTAATATAAACATTAAATCCATTTGTATTCTATGAGAACCTTTAATACAAAATATTTGAATAAAGTGTAATGTTCCACGATTATTTCTTTTGGGTGATAGGAATGTTATCATGGAAGATCACTCAATACTTTATAATTTGGTAGGTATTATTATTTTAAAATATATCATTAGAAAATAAATTTCTCCACAATTCCATTCCATTCTATTATTGATTATCATGTTGTTGAAATTCTAGGTTTCTATGTTTGAGATGATCCCCTTATAATTGATACTCCAAGAACTATTGAAAAAGCAGTACCACAATGCCCTGATATGTGTAGAATATTCGATAACAATCTATGGTTTTGAGTTGGTATATTATTTTTCTATGATAGAGATTTATGTATATGAATTTATTTTGGTAATGGATTGGTTGACATGATTTTATTCCCAAAACAATTTTTTATAATTAAAGAGATAGTATCAAAAAGTTTAATGATGATAGACGTCACATTAAAGGATATTGGAGAATGGTTAGAAGAATAGTTTTTCCTTTTGTAAATTAAGATATAACTAACTCTTACATTTAAAAATCAGTTTCTTTTTCATTGGTATATGGGATCAATAATATTTGTTTTCCAAAAATAGTGGACTAGTTCCATGGAAGAAGTTATGAAAATATCACAACATTTCTAATTAAAAGAGAAATATAGTTTATGGTTGATCCTTTTATGAGGCCATGTCATATTTTCATTCTGTCTTATTGGATGAAAAACTAGAATTAATGGAATTAAAGGATACGTTAGAAGAGTTATACAGTAAATGGTATATCTGATCAATCATTTCTCCATAAAAATCACTAGTATTATTAGTAAAAGATGATGATAGAAAATTTCAAATTTCCATAATTTAAAATAATCTTACCCCTGATATTTTAAAGAATATAAACTTATTCCACAAATTAATGATCTTATTTAATAGTTGACATGATACTAGTTGTTCTATAAAATATATATTCAGGTAGGATATAATAAATATTGTATTAGAAGGTGGATATTCTGAAGAGATCATTCAAATGTTGATGTGACCATTATATGTCAATTTTTATTCATTATGGTCTCCTGATTATATCAGCCATCATTATTGAAATGATGAATCATGTATTATAATCATATATATATAACATTGTTCTAGTGTTTATGGATGATATATGGGTGTATTTTTTGAGAAATATATATCACAATTAATTGTTGGAAACAATGTCTTGTATATTACGAGAGAATCTTCTAGGATCTAATTTTTCATTTTGTGATTTCTGGAAACAATAGATATATTTCATTATAATTTTCATTTTTTGAAAAGGAATTATTGTAAATCCTGAAAATATAGAATCTTTTATCTCTTGAAAATTGATAAATATTGTCTTTAAGGAATGTTTTCAATAGCTTTGTAGGATACTTCATAAATTTTGATGTTATTTTTCACATATGAAATCACCAATAAATGATTTAATGAGGAACAAAATTCATTCTCAATTGAAAAATAAATTTAAATAATAATTACAAAAGAATAATTTTACAATTACATTAGAACTTATTTCCACATTATCAGAGTCTCTATTGTGATATATAGTGAGATTTAATGAATTCAGATAATAGTTGGGATATGTTCATATGAAATGGAGCACATTATTTCTTATGGTTCCAAGAAGTTACAATTTCATAATATGAACAAAAAAACATAACATTGAATTTTCCAATTTTATTACATGATATGAAATCATGGATTCATCTTCATTTATCATGTAAAATAATGATTTTTACAGAAAATAAGAGTTTAAAAGACACAGTCTAAAAAAATATTTGAATCAGTGGTAATAAAGATGGATGAAATTGCCTCATATGTTAAAGAATGAATTTTTTATACACATGGTAAAGGGAATTAAGTGTCATATTTATTATGTATGATGTATTGTAATAATTTCTATAATGAATCATTGAATCTTTTGAAGTTGGTGTCAGTAATTTCTGACATGAACCGAGATTGTAAAAATCCCCACCATTTTATAGACATCTTCCCCATTTATATTTCTCCATATTTTGTTCAGTATCTGAAATGGGGTCATAGATCATATTATGAATGTGTTCATATGAGGTCAGATCTCAATGTTCGGGAGGCCACTACATTATATAATATTGATAATTGTGTCATTTTGATATATAGTGATCAGTTCATATCATGATTGGTTTTTTGGATCATATTCAGTATAATTATGACAACTCTAAATGTTATGTACATCCTAGAATGAAAATTATGTATATTGTGATGGAAATATATATTTTGTTCATATTTGGTGAAAATGGTAGTGTAATAGTATGTATATAGATCCCTCACCAATCAGCTGGTCAAGGTGGAGCACCAATGACCAATAAGGATGTTGTAATATTTTACTATGTTTTATGTGGAATTGGAATAAATATCCATTTATTTTTTGAAAAGACTACTAATAATTGTTAGGATAAACAATTTATTAAGTGTAATTGTGGCTTGGCTCAAAATGATGGATCGTATTGTCCCTATTCATGAATCCCATATTGTGAAGGATGTGTCCAAAATCAATATATAAGAATATTTAAAGAGGCATGAATTTCTAGTCTAAATATTATCATACATATACAAATGGTTTATATTTTGTATTTGGAAATACTTATACCATGCCCTTTGGAGACAGTTGAATTGGAGTATATCATATCATCTTAAAATGGATTGACAGTCCAAATAGATGAATGAAAAGATAAAATAAATTCTTAGGTACTGTGTAATGGAATATAGTTTCTCATGTGGGGAGAATATAAATTAAATTATTTCATATAAAATTACCATTTTTAAGATATGATACAAATGGATCCTTTTGAAGAACTATAATTTCATTGTTTTCCTTCTCTATTTTTTTCATTGAATTTTATGATACTTCACTCGTCAGACCAAGACTTATTAAATATATATTGGTGAAGATTCAATTGATCATGATGAGAATGGAGACAGATCAAGATCACCAAAAAATTAAATATGGACCATATTAAACATTCTAATATGTATTGATGAATCGTTTGTTCTTAAAAATGTCACCATGGATTAAAAACAATCTTTTTGTGATGTAGAGTAAATTATTAACCTAATACATATACCCTTATGAGAAACATTAATTTAATATTTTGCATTAATATTTGTTTATTTTACTCTATGGTTATTATCATTTCATAATTTCATTCATGTATCTAAATTGAAAAAGTATCAATCTAATACTAATCATTTTAATAGATGAGATTACAATGAACGAGAGTTTGATAATACATTGGTTCATGGGCATGTATGGTTTTGGATAGAAAATATATGTATTTACAATGAATAGAAGAATCCAATTGATGGGTTTATGTTAAAACTATTAGATTAATAAAGCAATATGATTTCTCAAAAATGAAATAATGAAGCATTGTCAAAATCTCTTCCATGTTAACTCTAATTATATAATTTATATGGATAAAAAACACAATGATGGTGAGAATTTAAAACCCTAATTTTCAACGAAATTAACCTATATGCTTTTATTTTAATGATTGTTATTAATTATGATATATATTTTGAGGTTACCTAGAGTGTTGACAATTGATGGGGGAATATTTTCGAGGCCAACGATTTTTGTTTGGTTAATAGAAACGATGAAAAATCACAAGGATTTTGTGCAAGGGAAAATTATATTCACTCAAGATGCGCATCTTACATGGGTATTTTATCCAAACCCTAATGATTACCAGGAGAAATTTTGATCTTTGATATAGTGGGGAAACACATGGTTGGGACATGGTTTTTCTTAACATTTGCACCAACCGTGAGTTGGAATGATTAAAATATCAGATCATGTCTAGCTAGAAAATAGTTTATCAAACCATGTGATCCAACCACAAGGGGTGTTATCCTGGGATATTGGCGTCTGCATGTCTTCCTGATAGAATTCATTACCATCAATCCCAAACATGCATGGTATTTTTATACATCCATATATTTTGTATCTAATTCAAATGAATTAGATTCATCTATGATTTTTTATTAATTATCCGATAACATGTACTCATTTTTCAACAATGGTTTTATTGATTTTTTCTTTTCATTTAGGTGTGATATTTAGGAATTTTAATTGTTTTGGGGGATATAAAATTTATAGTATGTTTCTATTGCTGGGTTTTCATCATTAATATATCCTTTAACTCTTTCATAGAACAATATATCAATTCATATAAGGATAAATCCGTGTTTAATGGAAGGAATTATGATTTATTATGTTTGGATTTATGAAATGAGATTTAATTTGTGATTACATCAGGATAATAATTTTACCAATATTTATTTTCACCCTCATTTGTGAGGTAGGTGGATTCAGTATCAATTATAATTTATTTGAACATGAGGGATTAGTAAGAAATATTTTTTTTCATGTAAAATAATTAGGTGATTCAGTTTTGTAACCACGCTAGCAATGGTTTCATAAATGGTGAATGATTTATTATTTATGGGGGAACCACTTTTTATTATAGTTTAAAAAAGATGATCCAAAAATTATGGAATTGTTTTAATTAATTGAAAATGATGTATTAAATGTTATAAAGAATGAAATGATAAATGTTAAATGGAATGGGATATATTATGTAATACATTTTTTTAGGGGTAATTTTTCATTATACATGATACTTTGGAAAGGGAGTGTATCATTTGGGAACCTAGTTTTGGTTAACTTGTAATGATTTCATAAATCATCAAGAGACCAATCATGAGTGGAACGATTTGATGAGTGTACATTTGTTGATTTTGGAGGATTTGGAGACACTAAATTTAAATTCCATACTATTTTATAATGGTTTTAAAGGTTTACATTATAACTTTAAAAATTAAACTCTTTTTAATTTTAAAACAATTTTGACATATTACCCAAATTTTTCATATATATCTACTCGTACATGGAAAAATGATTTCTCTTGGAGAAATATTTTGACATGGAAATGAATTTTTTTTTTATATAAGCAAAATTAACCAATATTAAATAATTTCATCCAAATATGAGATCATTTTTTCTAGTGTATTTATATAGGAAGAATTTGTAGAAATCCAACTATGTTTATATTTACCCCCTTCTTTGGAATAATTGTGTGTTTACTGATGTAATTTATCAGGGAAAAGGTAAATTAATGTTATAAATGTTCATTATTAATTATAATTAATACAATTGGTGTGTCTTGATGGGTTGGGTCATGGATTATTTGGTGAGATTCATTTTTTATTCAATTTTTCCTCCGATTTTGATTTATTTTTTACATGGATGTTGGGTTTTAGTTTCTAGTTTTACTATGGTATGATTATTACATTGATTATATTGAGATTTATTTATTAACAAATAATCATGTATCGGTTTTAATTATACTTTTATTATGGGTGTTTATCTTACATAGGAATAATTATACCCCACTTTTTTATGAGGCTCATTAAATTTATTTACAGCATTTGGTGTCCTAGGGATGTCACATAAGGACATGTAAAGTCCTTAAAACTCTTCCCAATACAACATATGAGAGATGTCAATATAAATTATATATAACAATCATCATGTAGTACATACTAAAAATAAATTCATCAACATTATGATTATATTCGTCGTTTTCTACCATTAATTAAAATATAACCGTTAAATTAATTAACATTTCTAGGATATAAATACCATTTAAGTTATTCTTGATGATCCTAAATGAAAACTTAAAGTGGAACAATCCATTTATGTTTTATGTTACTTATAACTGAAATAATATATATATCAATATATAAGTTCATTTCATCCTAATACAAAATTACATAATTCATTATAGTTTCCTCACACTCTATTAACCATGATTCACCATCTTATTCATTAACACTTTATTCATTTTATATATCATATTTATTCTCTTCTACATGAAAAATATGACCATTATTCAACCTTATTTTATAAATCAACTCATTATTTTTTCCTTTAGTACATATATTTCTATAATTCTCTTTCATTCCCTATTTTAAACAATCATCAATTAATAATATCATTGGAATACTAATATTCTCATTTATTAAATAAAATTAATCATTTATTTTTCATTATAAATTATATAATTTGTGCCAATATCCAAAACTAAAACATATTTTTTTCCAATTGAGTTTTTTAGGGGAGACTATATTCACACAATTTTGATATATCAGAAACAGATTGTTCTGAAATCCATGGTTTCCTCCACCAAATCAATCAATGATCATTTTAATAATTATCATTAATGAGTCTTAGAGTTATTTATATAATATGTTGTTTTCATATATCATGATAACTTATTAGGTATAATAAAAATATACTTTACTATAATTTTATTTAATAATTTTCATTAATAAACATATTTTATATCACATTAAATACTAATATTGTTCCATAGGATCCCACTATTGACTAACTTTTAAAATAATTATATGAGTATCAATAATCATAGAGGGGAACCACATAATCATGTTAAATATCATACATGATGTATAAAAAAATAAAACGTATTTTGAATATATAAAACCTTAGGTAATTTATTTTTCATTCATTGTATTCATAGTTATATTTCCTTTATGATGGTTAACATTTATTTTCTGAATTTCCAGCGCATAACCCATGAGAGTGTCAAATGAGTTATTTAGAAAACAATGTTTTCATGCACTAAGTGATGATTAATTCCATATCAATGATCTGTTTTTAGTGTTATTATATCAACATACCTCTATTCTAGATCCACATCATCATATTTTATACACCCATGGATGAAATTTCATGGAATATACCCACTCTATCCTTATTCAAAAATATTGTACATTTTTCTATAGTTTGACTCACTCTATGAAATATCCATATACATATTAGTAAAAATATAATTATAAATATATAAATGGTTCTCACTGTTTTTATCGTCCATGTTACCAAATGATAAATTACACAATCCCCAGATACCAAATATAGAGATTGAGGATATTCATATAAAAATTTTATATCATTTGAAATAGTAATCAATAAATTTCACTAATATGTAACCATGGACCATAAAATTTTTGTGTCATTAGAGAATAAAAAACAATATTTATATCTCATGATGTTTCATCAACATCACCTAAAATTAACATCTCAAATAGTAATACTATTTGGAATACCCTACCTAAACCATTATTCAGAAATAAGTGAATCACACATTTGAAGTGTGATATCATATGCTTATAATTTGTAAACATAATAGATATCAATAATGGAATATATTAATTCATAAAATGAATTGTGTCCATGAGTTTCAATGACAATGTACATAATTTTTTTTCTTAATTATCTCATAAGTTACTATGATCATACCAAACATGTGATAGAACATAAATATGATTCATTTCCTGAAGAATTACCATTTCATATATCATGCCCCATAAGTGTTAGAAATAATCATAAATCAATCATGAAATGCAATATCATGTAGACATTTTGGAAAATGATAAATATGAAAATCCATTTCATTTGTAAATTTTAACAACCAATATTAAGAACCTATTGGATTAAGGATCTTTAATTTTTTTCCCATTCTCTATCAGGATTCACCCTTATCCAAATGTGGATCTAGGCACACCTATTTCCCATAGAGGATTAGGTCTCCAATATTTTCCATAATGCATAAATATTTTATATTCATTTTTCATTTCTATCTCTTGAAAAATATGTATTTTATTAATATATTATAGTTATATGTAGGTTTCAACTATTTACGTTATTATATAACCACCATCATTGGTTACAACTTATCCATGACAACATAAATAATTTACTACATATGTGTACAAAAAATCATAAAACTTTTACTATATCATTACACAGTAATAAAAAATATTTTCATAATAATATCATCATGATGTAAGTTGTGGTAAAAATATTGGGTTTATAGTCATTTCATTATTACATCAATTCTTATCGTAAAGAAAAATTAAGTGATGTTCATAAGAATAATTTCATGGAATATCCCATTTGATGAGAAAATGGTTTCCTGAAAATAATTTCACAATAAACATAAACTAATAAATGAATGACTAATAATTGTTACCGTAGATCCCATCCAAACTAATGATAAGGAAATATAAATGGATGTCATCATAGATGGGACATTATTTCAAGATTTTACTGATAAAATTTCATGTTGAAATTAATATTTCATTGAGTATAAAAATTTAAAACTAAAAAACAATAAAACTAAAGGAAATAATATTCATTAATACTAGACATTAATATATCTAATAAAACGCTAAGTATTATTTAAATAATTTATATGGGAAAGTAGACATTCTTCTATAAAATATTCTTTCTAAAATGTAAAAAATTTTCAAATTACTAATTTTTACAAATAAAATTAAAAAATAATAATATAATATTCAATGGATGTATTGTCCAAGAAGGAAATATTTTTCCCACACATGCACATTAAAATAAAGATTATTTTTATATTTTCAGTAAAATAAGAATATTTATTTTTTATAAAATGATATTAATAATCATTTCAAAAAACTTATAAGTCAAACATGGAAAAATTTGCAATCAAAAAATATTTTCTAAATGTTAATTTTTTTAAAAATAATTTTATAAGATATGTTTTTGGAATGAAAAGGGCATTTAATAGAAGAGAGATATAAATATTGTTTTCATTAAACATGATTTTTTGAAATAATGAGAACACAAAGAGAGTAAAATGAAGGGGAAAATTTTATCTTTAGGAAATAAAATTAGGATAAGAAAATTAAAAAATTTCTTCATATATAGGTCCTAATTTTTTATTATTGGAAGCATAATCATAAACAATTATAATAAGAATTGTGATTGTGACATTAAAATCATTTCACATCTATAAGTATATTTCATAATCCCCATTAATAAATAACATAAAATTAAAAATATAATATCGTGAAAATAATTTAATTATTTATATAACATGTCAATATGGATGTTTATGCAACATATAATAGAATATCGGTCCACAAGAAATAAATTTGAAACAAAAATTGCTGACTAATTTTGTATATTTTTAATAGTAAACACCGTGAAAGAGTTATTCTAAAGTGGATATGAAAATCATGATAAGATTTTGGAAAAGAATAATAATATTCATTAATGGGAAATTTTCTCTCTATATAAAATACACATGTAGTGAATAGAACATATGTATCATATAAAATAAACGATATATGTCAATATATTAACTTAAGAATCGACTTCCATTTTTCATGTTCCAAAAACCTGTATAATGAAAATAAAATTTGTATAAATTTTATAATGGAATATGAACATGTTTTTCATATAATAAATTATTAACTTATTACATTTTATTTAACATTTATCAGCCATTCCTTGTTAAAATGACATTTATGGTAATAACGTCATTGTTTTCTATGTATGTTGTTATTTTTAATTACCAGTGATCAAAATTTTATCAGGGATATTTTAAAATTAAAAAATTAAAAATAATAAAAATATATTATATATTTAGTATATAATTATTTACATATATCTATAAATTTTAGGGATATAAATTGAATACAACACTCATTAAGAAGGTAGGATGTACGTATTCATGAAAATTATATTCAATTTCTCAGGGGGTCGAATGAATGAAGTTAAGATAATATATTATCATTCAGTATATTTTATATTTTTATTATATATCACATTTTCTTATTATACCTATACTTATTAACGTACTTGTAATACATGAATATGTCATGTCATTTCATTAGATGGTATTCAAACTAAAACAGAAATGATGTAATTAGTTTTGAATAAAAGGAATGTAAGAATGAAAATGTGATGTTATTATTATATAATAAGAATTATATATATATATATATAATATTGATCAATCATTATATCTTTCTGTGTGAGGTTTAGATGAAAAACAAACAAAATAGGCTTCTGAGGTGATGTATTTTGGTAGACATGAACATGATTTAATAAACAATTAATTATTAGAGGAGAATAATTTAGTTTATTCCATTTACATAATAATACAATATTATATTTAATATATATTTTTTGTCATAACATCTTGGTATAATAATATTTTTTAGATTTTTAGAATAAATATAACAAAATTCTCAACTAGGGATACAACCAATTCTTCAACAAAATCATTTGCTTTAAAACAAAAGGAATCATAGATTATATTAATTACCAATATATTTTTTTGGATGATATAAGAAATGTAATTAGGGGATTTGGGATTATAATTTCTGATGAAATATTTTTTTAATGAGTATAGAATATAGATGACTGGGTGACCTTATATAAGTGAGGTGAGTGGCACAATTATTTTTTCTGTAATAAAAAATGTTTGACAAAGTCATTCACATTCCACAAGGCTACAAATTTTTCCATCCCAGATTCAATATGATTTATAGTAAATATATGTGTATCAAATGCTTTATGGAAATATGATTCGACATTTTTAACCATTATCATTTTACTCTATCCCTATTGGTAAACTCATTTTACCTTAACATATGTTAACAATTCATTTTACTTTTTCTTATTTATTATAGTAAAAGAATTACATTATTAGATGATATGAATTTAAATGATTCAAAATAATGAATTTATTTATATGAAATCTATTCATATTAGTATAATATTTTAATTTAATAATAATCATGAATTCATGATGAGGATTAATTTTTCAATTAAGAAAATATAATAAAGATTAATATTTTTTAATATCATGATTCATTATGAAAATGAATAAAATGAATTATATTTTATAAATAGATATATAAATGACTTAATTTTACCCATATACACATATTATGATAAATATTAGGAAATTAATTTAGTAAATATAAATAAAAATTCATAATAAAATACAATATTTCCAATATTCATCAGAAAAAGTTTCATCTCAGTTTATTAACCATAATTAGTCCTATGATAAATTTTACATGTTGTTTTTTAAATATTATTTTCATTTGTTGAAATAAATTTTAAAAAAGTGGAATATTTTAATAATAACATATGTTCATAACTAAATAATTTTTTTTAAAAAAAATCATGTTTTGTGTGAAAATGTAGAGTTCTACACATCTATTTTCATAAAAATACATAATATAAATGATAAATAATTTATTCAATATATAATATTTAAATATCACAAAAAAATTCAAGAAAATTAATTCATTAAAATTTTAAGATAGAATTCTTTTATGTGATTAATGAAATTATATTAATATTATTCATCCTGTTGAAAATACTTTTTCATTAATAATTTATTAGGTTAAAAATAATTAAATTTATATACACATGTGGAACATATATTTTCATTATTTAGTTAATTCTATTGGTACACTCTATTTCTTGGGCTTAGACAAAACATAAACGATAAATAATAATATTTTAATTGTATGTCACTTTTTTGTTAAACGTTGTGTTGTGGGTAACTCATTATAAAATTAGTTTTGTGTTTAATATAGGATAATATAAGGTATCAAAATAATTAAAAATATTTCAAATATTAAATTTATTTAAAAAATATGTTTCAAAATCACGTTGTGTTTCATTGATCCTATATAACATCCTTAAACTCTTGGTCCTCAATTTATAGATTTTCAGAATAATATATTTTTTAACATAAAATCCTCATATATCATGCACTATTATCAAATGAAAAAATAGAAGAAATAATTTTATCATCTTGTAAAATTAGTTTCATTGAATTCATTATTTCTTTCAAGGGTAAATTTTCACATTTATTTGAACTAAGACAATTTTATTTAGATGTTAAATATATATACAATGACTAAATAGAATAATTTCTTTTATTGATGTAACAAATAGACGGTATTTTGATTTCAAAAAGAAGGGATTATAGATGATGTTAGATATATAATGAGTGAACATTATCCCCACATTTGACAATACGAAGGCCCACAATGATCATTAATTTCAACAAAAAATAGCTAAGATACTTATTCTTATGAAAACATTATCTCATATTATTTGTCATAGAAAATCATTTCTCCCCCTTTGAAAAGAAACCTAAAACCAAAAACACCTCTCAAATTTTATAAAAAAATATTACCATAATCATTTTATCCACCGTTGTGACACTTACAAAATATTATGTCATAACCGATAATAATAAGTATTTAAATTTAGACAATTTTATTCATATAATAAAATAAAAACATAGAGTAATAATTAAAATATAAATTTATTATTTTGTATGAAATATCTATGCCATGTTTTCAATATTCTTATATTTCTTCTAATGAATTTCTAAACTCCTTTTTTGGATATCCAATATTTTTTTCATGAACATTAAAATTTTTTATATGGAAAAATGGTTCCTACAAAAAATTGTTATTTTATCTTATTTATTATAATTTTTTACTTCTCTTGGATTAATTATTTTACAATATTTTCCTTATGTAATGTTCAATAGTGATCATGATTAATTTAGGAAGTGAGGAAAAAATTCCTTCCTTTGGTAGATAAATGACTTATTTAAATATCTATACTAACATAAAAATGTAATTTTATAAATACCATGAATTTTTCATGTAATTTGTTTTAATTATATGGGAATTTTATGAGTCCACGATAATTAATGGCCTGTGATTCTAAGGCCTGGTGAGCCTGTAATGAATTTCTAAACTTTTTTTCAGGTACGTTCAGTAAACATGAAAGCGGGTTTTTATAACTTTTGATCTGGTGCTCAGAATTGAAGTCTGAGGACACTATTGAACTCGAATCATTGGTATTGACTTGAGCGAGCATAGTGTTGGAACCCTATAGTTGGATATAACATAAGAATGGGATCCTATTTTGGTCAGTTATTGGGATATTTTGTAGGTATCTGTTTGAGAGACTCACTTGGATCCTCTCTAGGAATCTACGTGGGACTACACTAGGATATTATTTGGGACAGATGTTGTACTATAATCTTATGTGGGTATGATAATGTACTAGGATCTTATGTGGGTCTGATGATTTAGGATCTTGTGTTGGTATTCCTCTTAATAGCGTAATATGATTAGTTACATCTAATCAACTTTAATATCATTCCTAATCTATACATGGTGTGAGATAAGTTTTTACCTTTGTGGTATACCTTATTGGTACTTACCATCATGGTGATAACTTTGAGGTATTATTCTGTGTGGTGTACCAATGTGGTACTTACCTTCGTGGTGATACCGTTGTGGTATTATTCTATGTCGCGTACCTATGTGGTACTTACCTTTATAGTGATACAATTGTGGTATTTTTCTGTGTGGCGTACCTGTGTGTACCTACCTTCATTGTAATCTTTCATTCATGGAACAATTGTACTTTGGATAAGGTGTTAGGCCTTGTGTTTCGTCATGAATGAGATGGGTAATATTTGATAACATAGGAATATGTATGGGAATATACCTCAGAAGGGTTTTCACTGGTTTACATGATTTTTGGATTATCCTTTATGGATTTTGTTAGACCTTGAGGGTCTCAGTGTCCCTACTGATTATCGTTATAGTCAACCAAGCACGGGCTATGCCCACACATTTTTGAGTTTGGTGCAGACGTCAGACATTTTTAATTGAGAAGGAGGGTACTAGAACTGGAGGTCACTCGGAGGTGGAACATAGAAGAGGCGTAGTGTAAAGACGACTGTTCGAGAGCTATATGTACCATTCAGGTAGGACCCTTGGTGGGTGTTCACCGGAGCTTTTCATCATACATGTACTTTCAGTTTTCCTATACTTTCCTATTGGGGTTTTATTCTACTCTATTTTAGTTACAGTACACACTCTTTTTACTATTTAGTTTACTCTTGTACATATCATGTTGTGTTCTTGGTTGCATGAGTTTACAAGACAAAAAGGCAATGCCTTCCGAGTTTTAGGGAATACACCTTCGGTGCTAGTCACATGCCCCTGGCCTATGGAATGCATGAATGGGGTAGTAACAGATCGGACCCTGAGGGAAGGGTCGGGAAAAACTTCATGATATCATCAATTTTAAATTCATATATCATTCAAATTTTGTAGAATACACGGTAAATCTGAACTATCAAAAAGCTAGAGGGGAAAATTAATATTTTTCACCTAACAAGAAAATACAAACACATATATGAAACCTAGTAACCCTCTTCAATATTATTTCTTGTTTACTATACTTGTAAAAATAAATCATCCTTATATATATTCTTTCACATTCATAAATTCCACAAATATTTTCCCTTATTAATCAAATATTTTAAATGATGCTTCACATGTTTTGATGTGATGGTAGCAGATCTATTTAAAAAATGATATGGGGAATTGAATAGTACACACCAATTTTTTGTGATATCATATTTGACATAGAACAATTTATCATATTAATAATGATTATATGGAGTAAAATCCTGACAAATAATATGATATGTTATCGTAATTAATATATTAAATCCATTATTTTATAAAAAAATTTAACTTACCTATGATTTTGAAAATATTTTTACATATATATATATATATATATCATATTATATATATATATATATCATATTTTTTGAAATAAAATCATTAAAAAATTATTGATAAGATTATATATTATGATAAACATATAAATTTATTCAATTGACATGAATATGATTTTATATCATCTAATATTATATAAGATTAACTGAAAAAATTGGTACTTTTGATAAAAATTTTAGGAAAAAAATTCATTTTGTTTAAGAATATGCATTTGTATGAATCGTTATCCACTGGTAAGAAATAAAATTAATCATAAAAATATCCATAATATTATGATATTTTAATATTTGATCATTTAAAAAAATCTCACACAACCATCTATAATATTTTTCAGTGGAAAATAATGAGATATAATTCATAAAATTAAATTATTTATTGTGCAACCTAACATTAATTGGACCTTAATGTGTTTCAAATAAAACATGCATAGACTACATCACTTTTACTCAATTTGTATTATTGAATTCATGTTATTTAAAAACCAAATCAATTATTATTTTTAATGATTCATCATTGTTAAATGAACAATTGTCTCTCAAATTTCCCTTACTCAATCATTTATCATACAAGTATTTACAATAAAAAAAACATTTGACTATATAAGATACCAATGATAATACAGTTATCAAATTACATAATAAAAATTATATTGTTGAATAACTCGTGAATCTTATCCTAACACACTCTTCAAGATGTGAAATTAGAAACCGTATTTTTATGGATTTTCATTTCATACTTCTGTAAAATGACTTCATTTTAATCACAATGTCAAGAATCAATATCTTGATTACATTCAATTACTAGATATGAATCAAAATATCTCCATTATATTTTAATGGATCCCCTTAAGTATCATTAAATATTTTTTAAATTATTTTAATATAAATTTCACACTTTTTTCATATAAATAACTATATTTTCACATGATAATGAAATTTGACCATAATAATCCAATGAATAATAATACGGTAATTTTTTTATCTAAATACATATCCCTGAGAGTATACATTGTTACCATATATCAAAAACCTGATTCGTTCTAAATATAATGGTTATATAAACTACTTTTCATCAAGGTGACATCAAATACATGTGATATATTAAATGATCTATGTTTAATGGTTGTTCAAGTTTCCATTTCCTTTGAAATGATATTTTTATTTTTCCTATTCTATAATCTTGAATCTATAACATTTCATTTAGATCATAGAAAATATATATTTCTGTTTATTGGAATAATTATAATATTAATAATTTAATCAAACTAATCCAATATATAATATATTTTACCATAGATATAATTTCAATTAATTAATTAATTTTAAATATTATACAAAATATTCCTCTTTTGAATAATCATGTATTCTTGTTTTCAGAACACTCAACCAGTACTCTACTCTCAATCATTTGATTGAATCATATAGAGTATGGATGTATTCAATTATGAATTTTCATATTCATATCTTTTTTTAAAAAAATAAACTCAATTATTTTATTTTAATTTCTCATCATTCTTATTTAATTGATTTTCATATTACATTTATTTTAAAAATTATCATAAAGACTAAACATAATTATATGGTACATATTATCAATAGGTATAATTATTGATAACAAATATATTATAAACAATATTAATGTACATTTTTAATTTCTATATCATTAATCACCTTCTCACAATGTGTATTTAGGTTTTCTAGTATATTGATAAATATTTAAATCATCTTAATAACTAACTATAATTTTTCAAAATAAATTATTAATAAATTGAAAATTCTATTTTTCTACTAGTCTCTGATATATTTTATATTCTTGAATGAATAATATCGAGTTTCATTCAAATTTAATTCACATTTCAATATTAAGACCCATGATTGTAAATTTTATGTGATATAGAAACAAAATGATATTAAATAGATTATATTTATCTTAAAACACAATAACTTATTCTTAGGTAATGTTGAAAATTCATTTCTAGGAAATTTATGAATTTTTTATCAAAATATAACAATTATTCAGAATAATTCTAATTATATTCTTCTTCAACCTATCTCTACTATAGTCATAATTTGTACCACCAAATATGAGTTACCAACTAGTATTTCGATTCCTAAATTTCCAATTGGAAAATGATAATATGAAAATAATATATTCCATTTTATTATTTATATAGAAAAAAATATACTATATGCAATCAAAAAATATTTTTTGGAAGGGTTGTTTTAGGTTGGTGATGAATTTATGTAATTTGATACATAACACAATATGTCACTAAATAAATATTTTTGTTTGAAATATAATTTTTTATCTATAATTATAATAAGAAAAAATAATTGTAGTAGAAATACACTATACAAAAGATATAAAATAACCGAATATGCTAATTTTAATGATATAATTATAAAATAGAAAAAAGAAAGTACTAATATTGTAGTGAGATTCTAAATCATAATTTGTTTCATAAAATTTATATTACTAATGTGTATCACAATTCCAATAATCTAAACTCTTTTCATTTAATATATTGATCTAGGTGAATCAATACCCATGTATAACGGTTACATGTATTGAATTTATATAATAATATATTTCTAAAAAATATGTACCAAAAGTCCAATCCTAATAATTACTTCACATAATTTTGAAACCAGATGTTGTTTACCTAGATCACCTCATCACCATATGATAATATATGAAAACATAATTAGAACCATTATTTCATTTAATACATGGTATGGTATTAGTAGATTATATCCCCATAATTATTCCATAAAAATATAATAATAATAAATATATTTTATAGAGATAAAAATAATGATTATCCACTAAAATATAAAATTAACAAAATATCATTCAATATATTGAAATCTAGAACAAGAAGAACCTCTAATGTCACTGAGGAAGTAAATTCTGATTTTATTTCATCACCTCAATGTGAGTTAATATACATTCATTCAATACATGACCTCATATTTATAATAATTGGTTGTAAAAAATATTTAACAATAAAATCCATATAAAGTATAAAATAAAATTCAGTTGAATGCAATTTGAAATATATAAATTCATATTTAATTCATTGTTATTCAAGATAAATAATTATTTTTCACAAGGTAGAACAATTAAATTTAGATTTTTAGAATAAAGGGTTATATAAGATAAATATATACGAATATCCTACAAATTTATTATCTTAACTCAATTAAATCATTACGATTATGTTGATTTTCAAACAATTGTAATATGTAATACACTTTTTATGAAAATTACTAAATCCTCTAAATTTTTCATAATATTAATTTATAGGATAAAAATATATTATAAATTTTCAAAAAATTTATGTGTAAATAGTATTATGTACATGAAAACATTATTAGTGTATTGATACAACATTTCATTTATCATTAGTTATCTAAAACCATGGATAATTATTCATCTAATGCAAATACATTGTGAATACCTTATACATCCATCATCTAATTTATTATTGTTCACAATGGTATACATAAAATAGATTGATTGTAGAATATAATGACCTCAATATAAAAAAATTATTTTGTATGGTTTGAATACAATGATGAAAATTAAAATGATTATATGGTATTTTCATGTATGTTCTCTTTATTTTATGGGTGTCTATTTTATTAGCATGTGGATATAATTTTATTGCATGGAATTATTTTTGATCATATCTATATGCATTCAGTTATTTTAATGGGTTTTGATAAATTAAAAATCAACATGATTTTTTTACCCTAGTTTAAATATATAAGAGCATATAGAATGTATTAGAGGTGTGCATTATCATTCTGAAAATGGGGTTTTCAATTTTGGATGGATGAGGTGAAGAAGAAAATTTACACATGGTTTGTGATTACAATGCATATCAACAATGTGGGCCAAAAGGTTATCCATGTGGTTTTATTGAACAGGCATGGAAGTACACATGGATATGTTATAAATTAAAGAGCTATTTTAGAGGTTATATTCATGTTCGGTAAACAATTTTTCTATCTTTGAAGCCATACAATACACCAAATAGAAAAGTGGGAAACTATAATGTTTCCCCATTGGAAATTTACCATTATTCAACTTTTTCTTCACCCATTAACTTTATGTAGCTGCCCAGTCATAGATATTTCTTCTAGGCCCTATCTTCTATAATTTTAGATCTCACATCCATGTAAAATATTATTAAATTATTGTTCATTCTGATTGAAGAATATAGTTATGTATATCAATACAATTACATATATTCTAATCGTATCTCATCACATTGGATACTATTTTATTGGCAGAAAATATCCCCCATTTTATTTTTTTCCTATTTAATTTATTTCTCCAATTATAACTATGACTATTGGATTATATTTAAAAATTATTTTATATCATGATGATGTACATTCTATTGGATAAAAATCCCACAAGATATAGAGATATAAATTGTTTATTTTTTTCTGCCATTATTTATTATATGTAAAAACTTTTCATCATATATTCATATATTAGATAGTTATTGACAATATTAGTGGCTACCAACTATGTTTTACTCACTTGTTGTTTGGTTGATATATTTGCACCCGTATGTACATCATGGATGAATATAAGGAAAAGCGGTGTTCTAAAGACTGATCGATATTTCACTATAATAGAGGAATACACCAGTTGATGACCAATCCAATTATCCTGATTCTATTAGAGATAGATTTTGATCATTTTTGCTGATTTTTATAGAATGTATAATTTATATTCCTATAATAGTTTTTTATTAAATCTTATATTTTTATATAGAATCATGACATCCTCATTCAATATATAATTGTGGTATTGGTCATGTACAGTTATATTTATCTGTATAATTTACTCTGGGTATATCAATATATATTGTTTCTACTAATTTATCTATATTTTACTATATCGAGTCACTATTATAAAGAGGGTATAGTTTCCGAATATAATACAATAGACACATGATGGTAGTTGGTATCCTCTATGGAGATTCATTCATGTGGAAATATCACTAACTATGATCATTTCCATAGTTCTGAATATGGCCCAAGACATCACAGAGATGTATCTGAGAATTTTAACTCCATTACCTCTGAATTTTGGGATTTCAAAATGGATAATTATACATGTCCAAAATATTAACTATAATGTTCCCTAGAGTATCTACCAAATTTAAATAGAATAACCATGTTTTTAGGATGAGAATTATAGTATTTCTTTTTTATTTTTACCAATATATACAGATTTTCCCATGTAGATCAAAAAAGTTTTTCTATTGTTTTTCAGGATTATAGATCTCTTACCCTCAATCCATAAATATAATTGAATATTATGAAATGAATAATATTTTGAACTTAGAATCCATAGTCCATTTATATGACAAGTCATGATTAATCCATTACCTATATTTCATTTATTTCATGTAGTGATTGTATATGTATTTATTACTATGTCATTATGTGATTCTAAAATTTCATACATGGATGAAGTGTTGTTTTAAAATTGGACTTCCAAATTACTATATTTTTTCATAAATATTTTCATTTGTTAACAATAAATATCAAATCACATACAAATTAATGATATGGACCCTTGGTTATAAGAGATGACTCCATGGTGGTGATTACATGGATTCCAATTTTTATTTTTAATGCCTCAAACTATTTAAATTTGTAATGTTGGTCTATTTATTAATGAAATCATAAATGTAATTTATGTTTAAAAATAAAATATATAACTTTTATGTCAAAAAAATGCATGCAACTTGAATCTTATAAATAATTTAACATTATAAAAGGGGAAATATTGATCTTCTAATTGGACCAAGATATATATATAATATAAATTATTTATTTCTCAAATAATGGAATTAAATGGGTTCCTTTAAATTGGGATGTAAATTTCCAAAAAGAATGACAGTTTTATCTTTGTGAATCTTTTAACATTCTATCTAATGATTTCAAATTGATTATTTTTTTAAAAATTTAATGACTTTTTGAAAATATCTTATAAATTAAATGTGTGATTATATATTATAAAATATATTTCATAATTAGATTTTCATTCCATTATAAACATTATTTGATTTAATTTTCATCATTTATTTGTTTTCATGTTTTCATCCATGAAATCGCTTCTTCCCTATATTTCCATATTTTTTTAAATGATGTTTTAAATAAATAGAAAATATATTTTCCTAGATTGTTTCTCTTATAGTTAAAAATAATATTTTCCAATGTTTATTATTTTATGTGTTGTGATATTGTTATGGTTCATGGTATTTTTTTAGGACTATGGGTGGATCCATAAAAAGAAAAATTGATGGTCTTGTTTAATCCATATAATTAAAATGGTATGATTTATATTGTAAGATAAAGATAGATGTCATTCCATTTTTAACCATTGTGGTTATTCCATTTTTAACCATTAAGGTTATACAATTTTTAACACTAAAGGTTATAATAGTGGTAACCATGAAGGTTATTCCATTTTCCATGGTGAGTGATACTCCATATGTAAGAGGGATTTCAAAATGATTCATTGGGTTTTATACATGATATATTTTTTTATACAATGTTATTATAGAAATATTATTTTTGAAAAGTATAAGCTAATATGTTTATTTATAATGGATAATTTTTCATATTCAATTAATTGAAATGTATATATTTTTGGAATGGATTACATGATATTTTTAGTATAAAAAACACCATTATGAGGATTATAATTCATTTACAATTTATTATGTAGTGTATTATAAGGATAATTGGGACAAGAAGCAAATTTATTTAGTAGAAAATATTTATGATGAACCAAAATTTTATTTTAGAAATAATAAAACTTCAATTAATATTTATGGAATAAAAGTTTTATTCTTTCTTATAATGTCCCAAATTATTTTTTATATTCTCATCCCATTTTTGGAAATTATTTTCACTATTATTTATGTTTCAGTTGGGATATAGATGTCTTAATGATGGAAATTGTAATTATATGGTTTTAATGAAATTATTATATCATAAAAGTGTTATTTTTTTTTGAGAAAATGGATACAATATAGTAGTTTAAACTTTTTTAATATTTATTCATTCAACGGTGATGGAAAAATTATGTATAACTCTTACCCACAGTGATCCAGAAATGTTTGGAAATAAATTTTCAAATTAAAACAAAATATTATGACTTTGTTTAGAAATATTCCTTACAAATACCCATACACACACACACATATTAATATCCAAGAAGAAATCTATGTTTTTGACTTTATGAATCTTATTCTCTTACCAATATATCCTATCATTGATATTACTAAGGGAGAACATAGTATAATGATTCAATGGTTTCATATGTTCCTTATATCCTTGATATTCAATATAATGTATATTTATATGATTTTAGCTTTCCATAAAATGTATATTATATTATTTCATCATTACATTTAATTCTATTTTTATATATAGTAACAAATATTCTATTGTGGTTAAAAAATACTCTATTGGGATTATCACATTAATATTATATATTACAAAAATGATTATGTGATGATATACATTTAAATATTAAATGATAAAAATATAATGGTAATTTAAAGAATTTACTCATTTAGATTTATGATAGAAACTCCAACAAAAAATGTATAAATAATAAAAATTATAAATATATACATCAATATAATTGAGTTTTTGACTTATATATTTTTTAATTAATTAAATATCTTTTATAACATGAAATGCGCATCACACTAGGTTTGAACGAAACATGATACTTCATTAAAAAAATTATTTAAACATATCCATTATAACAAAATCATTGAGAATGATGGTATGAATAATAAGGTCATAATTATTAAAATAATATATTTTACACAAGTATAAAATAAATTCAATCATGATCTATTTATATAAAATAAATTTGGATCAATTTTTATGGATAATTAATGTATTCTAAAACATTATATTTTTTCCAATAAAATGGGTTCATCCCCTATTCCAAGAATTAAATAAAGTTAATTTTTAAAATATTAATTAAATAAATTGATATAATTATCATGTTTTAAATAACCATTTTAAAATATTCTAAGGTAAAATGTTTTTGTTTTTTCAAAAATGTTTGACATTACGGTAAATTGTGAAAAATACTGAATTTTTTAAAACAATATTTTTTAAAATTTGTATCAAATATAATGAATATTTCTTTATGTAATAATAGTTCCAAAATATATATATTTAACAAATTTTTCTCATTGATGTAAATTTCAAATTGAATATCATTATTAAAACATTCAATACTTATGTTAATATTCACTTTGGAATACCTCATTTTTTTCGCATATGCAGTTTAATATAAAATTTATGTATTCCAATTCTATGAAAATAATTTGGAAAAATATATTTCACATTTGGAGTCAAAATAATTTATATTATTTAATAATTTTAATTTTTTTATCATTATTCATAGTAATAACAGTAAAAATAAAATAACATTGTGAAGTTAAAAATGGATTTAGTGTTGGTAAAAATAAGGCGGTAAGGTATTAAATTTTCTAAAAATTCCAAAAATACTATTATAGGAATTTTTTATACCTATATTATACATGTTGTTTTATATTGATCAATTTTGGATTATTTTTTTCATTATAAATTAGTAGTTATAATTTTATCTTTTCAAATATTTCATGTGTGTCCTATCAATAAAATATTAATGGTCACACCTCACCATAAATTTTAACACATAGAAATCCATTGGTATATAAAATTACATATGAAATATATTCCTTAAATGAATAAAAATATATTTAAGGCCTTGTATTTATTACTATTCTCTCGTATGAAGGTTTATGTATAATTACATGGGATCTAAAGATGGGAGTTAATATTCATAAATTCTAGTGTTTGTTTAATTTCTTAATAAATTTATTAAATGATATTAATTTATTATAATATAATAAAAACTATTTATCATATATATTTTCATATTATTATCATAATTCCATAACCTAGATCCAAATCCACTTCTACCAAATGGGAAACTAAATTCCCAAAATATTGTTTACAGTAAAAAATCGCATTGTGAACCGATGTAATTTATTCCATTCCAACCATTCAAGGATAGATATAATAGTGGATATAATATTTATATATGATAATTTTAAAGTTATAATATAGCTAGAATTATTATATAATATATCCCATATTACCTTCCACTATGTCGAAAATTTTATGAGGTCCCTTATGTGTACATTGAAATAACTCTTAAATAATAGATGTCACTAATTTCAAAATTATAAATTTCAAGAAATGTAGTAAGGATAAAATCAGTAAGTATTTTTTATTGATTTATTTAAATATAATTCTTGAAATATAATTTCCCACTAAAAATCATACATTTAAATACATTTGACTAAAATAACATCACTTGTGCGTATTTGTGTACTACTGCATCTACACATCAAAGTGAATTTTTTTCGTTTTATTTTTAAAATTATCATAATAAGGATTTATATGATTTATATAAAATATATATATCAATAAAATGAATAAAAAATGTTAAATTTAAATTTTTTATCCTTTCTTTCCATCTGACATGGAAAATAGAAATAATGTTCACGTGTACATATGACTTGCCATCTCCGAGGATAGTGTGAACCATATTCAATCCCTAAATTTTTTTTATTACAATAAATACATATATAATGAATGAATAAGTTATTTATATCATTGTTAAAATTCTAGATATTATTAAACATTGATCAAATGAAAAATACTTAAATTAACAAACATAAAGTTACATGAAAAACAAAGTAATTTTCACACAAAACAACGATTTTAATAAGGAATTGTTAAGAAACCGGTGAGTAAATAATATAAGTTACTAATGTATGTTAATCAATATAATATTAATTTTATTTAATATTTTTATAATAATTCTAATTTATCATATGTTATGTTTGAACACATATAATTAATTTGAACGTGTGGTATGTTTTTGTAATCTCACTTTTACTTTTGGGAGACGTAGATGATAATCACTAATTATTCCTTTTCATGGTGTATTTAATTAAAAATTTGTCATTTTATATAATTAATATATTTCAAATAATGTAAATTAATGTTCTTTTTTATGTAATTTCATTCATTTGGCTTATGAATCATATGTTACCATAGTTGTGTGTGTTAATTTGACATGCTCATCGAGTTTTATTATTGTTTATGTTTGATAATCCCTTGGATGAATTTTTTGATATATTATCCCAAAAAAAATCATTTCATTATACTATATTAATTAATTTCCATTTTATACTAATATTTGAATCATTAAAATCATTCAAATTTAATCATATTAATAAATTATTTCCTAGAAAATCACATATCTCTTCTCTGGGCAGCCAAAAATCCCTTTTTTCCTAGATCCTTTTTTACTAATAATGTTTTCAAAATTTATTTTAACATTTTCCAAGTTATTTTTAAAAACATTGATACACTAGGGAGGATAATTGAATTCATAATGATTAAACATCAGGTATTTTAGGCTTTAAAATGTAATGGGAATTTCATGTATGTATATTATATGAAAATAGTACTAGGAAATTCATTCAATTAATATGTGATACATGTAATATTGTTCTAATGTAATAATGTAGACACTAGATACTAGTTACAAGTTTTTGGGTCTATGAAGTTGGAAAGAAAGGAAGTATAGTTGAAACTTTGGGAACATCATTTTAAAAAATATATTAAGGAATATTTCTATATGACCTACATTAATGAAAAGTTATTGTATAGGATATCATTCTAATTTCTTACTAAAGTTATTATTATGTAGTTTTTATAGAAACACACTCTGTTATATATATTACAAATGGATATTGTAATATCATTGATATACCTAGGTGTAATTACTAGGAAAATTCACTTTAGGATTGAGGAAATAATTTCTTTGTTCAAAAAATGGGGTTTCTAGAGAACCTAATTTGACTCTCATAAGGTATATAATTTTGTTAATTTAGATCATATTTACAAAATATTATGGAGGATTTAAAACTATTTTTGGATAATTTATAGACATTAAAAATTATTATATGATTATGATTATGAGATTAGGTATGAAATAATTTTTTAAATTATTTTAAGAATTTATCATGATGTGGGATTTCAAATTTTGTTTCAATATTTAACTATGTAATACTTGGTATTACATTATTTATATATGGATCCTATCTGAATTAATGCGATTCATATCTGTGCACATACCCCATTTTGGGTTTTCCCTTATGGTTAATATAATGAAGGTAGAGGAGTTGAAAAATCATGAAAAGTTGATATTATAAAATTATTACGATAACTGAATTAGATTATTAGAAATAATATTTCCTATATGGAACATCATTCTTATCCAACACATATTTTTATAATTTCATACCACTCCATGTGTCAGTTACCCCCATTATTCAATAGGAAAAAAAATCAATGTTTATATATAAATCTTATATGTTCCATATAGAATATATTACATTATTTGGGAAGTATTAAAGTAGAGAAGAATATCGTTGATTTTTATTTTTTCTCATGAGATACAGAAAAATTGTTTTATTAATTAAAATTATTAAGGATGAAGAATAAAAAGAAATCATAGTGTCGATGGATTTTATAGTATAATTACCAGAAATATATTTTCTATTTCAGAAATGACTAGACATGGAGATTAAATTCCAAATAATAATATAAATCGAAGAAGAATGTTATTCTAATACGTATTTCATATTAAAAATGATAGAATAATAATACTGGGAATATATCCGTAATCAAATGAAAATGATGGGTTGATTCATTGATGGGATTATGCCAATTTTTTGAAGAGTACTACTCTCCCAAAATATTCATAATTTGACTAAATTGAATAATGCGGTTTAAGAAAATATAATTAATTAAAAAAGTATAATAGTTTCAAAAATAATAAATAGAAAAAGTTTATGTAAGAGGAAAAACATATTATGTAAATAATGGAAAGAAGATTTTTTACTCTTGTGAAAATTGTGAAAAGAAATGCCTTATTATATTATTGAATGGAATGGTTGTTTTAAATATTTTTGGAGAGAAAGGAAACCGTTATTATGATAGTAAGGGTAATACATATTATTAGATTATATACTTCTTCCACTATAAATAGATTGGAAAATAAAATAGAAAATTCCCCTAGCATCAAGGGAATATTAATTTGAAGAGGAATCATTTTCTTGGTCAGTATTTTAATATTCTGATATATTAAATGGAATTATTAATGTTACCTTTATTTTATTAAAGAATTATGATATATATGTAGTTTTATCAATGAAATTATAGTGAACAAACTATTTTTACCTGGTTATTAAATCATATTAAAGAGGAACAACATAATAGTTTTTTTAAAAACCACAATCCAAAGGTTTAATGTCTTTGGGAAATTTCAAAGACACATAACTTGAACAAAATGAATAATTACAATTTTTTTTAATAAAAATTATTCTTCATCCTTCCAATGTTCATATTCTAATTATTAAATTTAGTCACCTTTGTATATACATCAAATAATGGTGTGATCAAATTTCCCATCAAGAGGATTTTTAAGGAACGCAAATTAATATAACATTAATGGGAATTATCTTTATCATTGTTACATAATAATCTGATCATAATCATAATCAATATATGAGTCATTTGATAATCTAATGAAATGTATATATGAATAAAATTTGAAACATCATGTCCTTGTAGTCAAATAGCTAATGTTGTTTTCCACAAATCTGGTACCACGTTCACTAATACAATATGTGGATAATCATAATAAAATATATTTTAAATAAATAGTATTAATATCATCAATATTATACATTTTATCCTAACATAAATAACATTTCCAAATTCATTCACGGGATATATAATTATGTGTGGACATGTCACATCCTCATGTTTACATAATCATTCATACCACATAGAACACATATCAATAAAATTCCTGAAAACCCTTTGTAAAAAAATGTGCGTCATAATGAATTTTTAAATTATAAACAATTTTTTGGTTCCAAAATAAAAAAGTAAAAAATGATTGGTATAAGAATCATCAATCTTGATAAAATAATAAGAAACTATAGTAGACCCAAGAAGTATTATGGAATAACTTTTTCTTTTGGAAAATATTTTTAATTTTCCAAAAAAAATTATAGAAACATGTATATCATAGAAAATAATATTGAATAAAAATGAAATTATATTTTTAGGAAATTAATGGAATATGAACCCTAAAATTTTAGATGAAATAAAAATACACCAAAGAAAGGGGGTTTGGATCAGGAATCAAATTACATTATATTCAAATTAATTTGAAACAATTAATTAGTTTCCAGTATAATAACAGAACATTAATTAATTAATAAATTAATATCCCTAACCACATATGTTTTATTTATTATTATTTTTTATGTAAATTAATTTTACTTTTGATGAGTCATACTATTTAGTTTTTTTGTTCCTAAAATATTTTTATTAGGCCTTTATGGTCACTTCCCTCGATTATAATTATGATAGTTCATTTCAAATGGATGTTAATGTCTAGAATTTGAATGTAATGGTGTTAATAAAAATTAACATTTTCAAATATACTAGTTTCTTATTTATTTTTCAAATATTATAACGATTAATTAAATAAATCATTAATGAAAATATATAATTTAACGTGGTTATTATCATGACAATCATGAACTAGAACTAATTTATTTTATATTTTTTTATAAATTTAATCACAAATATTTTAAAAGTTGTTAAGTATATATTAAAATATTTTCTAGCCATATTATTGGTTTTATTACAATCCATGAAATAAATAATGAAAAAATATATAGACATCCACAGAGGTGGTGAATAGACACTTCATATACGAGTTTTACTTTTTTTGGAAAAAAATTACCAAATAATGATATAATGATTGATATTAAATGAAAAACATAATTCCAAAATATTTATGGTACTAGATTTATCAAGACACATTTTTTTGGTGAGATGGGGATAGAATAAGAAATATAAAATAACCCTAAAGGGAATGATGAAGGATTATAAATCTTGAATGACTTCTTCTTGAGAACCTTTTTATGGCACGAGATATTTGACTCAAGTGGATACCAACAGATATTGAACATGGGGACGTGTCTTTGGAAGATAATTCATTATAATTTTGATAAGCCTTATGTATTGGTAGGTGTTAAGATATGAGGTGTTGAGTGGTGGTATTTATATGGGAGGATATGGGTGTTTTTTAATTATTTTATTAATTTTCTTATTATTCTACCTCAAGGATATCAAAAGGGATGATTATTTGAGAGAAAGGCAATAAATTGTAAATGATTTCATTATCAATTAATGAAAAAATCATCCAAAAATAATTAACAACTCAAAAAGTCAGTTATTTTTTAAATATTTTAAATATCTGTATTTCAATGCACACACAAAAATCATATATTTTAGAAAAATAACATCAATGAAGAGAATTATTTTATATTTTGATCACAATGTTAATTCCATTTTAAGAAAAAAAATATAAAAAACGGATAAATAAATTTTCTTTATTGAATCATTATTTATTAAAAAATCCAAATTTTAAAATTATAATCGATTTCATGAACTTTTAAAAAAGTAATTATGTTATAATTAAATTATCATATAATTATGATATATAATAATATAAATTTATGAATCAATTTTATGAAGAAAAAATTTATTTGAAATCATTATATTATATAAAAAATTGTAAATAATCATTTGTGTTTTAAAAAAAATTAATCATTATTTACCATTTTTAAAACATGTATTTGGTTATACCATGATTTCATTATATAAAATTCTGATTAATATGATACCAAAATTTAATTTATATCTTTATTGGTGAGGTTATAATTCTATTTGTGGAATTTCTTTTCCAAATAGTCATGTAACTATTTCTATTTTTTGTTTACCATTCCATTGGCATTAGTTCATTAATTTTTATAAAGAAATAGTATTTCATTGTTAAGTTATGTGATTAATGTTTTTATTGGGATATATTTTTATTTATGTTCTTTATACCTTATAACATAATCCAAATAAGAGAAATTACATTAATATAATTTTGGGTGATTGAATTATACTCCCCTTTTTAAATTTCTCCTATAGAATTGTGTTTTACATAGTTAGGTACGAATAGTTGATGGTATTTTTCCATTATCGCTTACTCTTGTTCCAAAGTCACATATTCGTACATGCAGATAGCCCACTTTTTAAGTGGGATCAATGATATCAAGGGTCCCATGTAAACAAGGATATGCTTCCATTTTTCTTGAAACCTCATGAATCTCTTTGATGGTGATATTCAGATGAAGACTTTTCCACTAACATCATACTCCAAGTCCATTGTTTGGTTATTATCATCTCTCATTTTGGCACCCTGAGCATCTTTGATATGATTTTGGATGGATTTATCATTCTATGTCATCTCGTTCACATGATGAGGTCCCTGAAGCATTCTTTCTCAAACATCACCACAACATGATGTATATTTACATCAATTCCATAATGATATTCATATTGATGAATTCAAATACTATATTGGATGATATGGTTATATAATAACTGAAAAAATGGTATTTGAGGATCCCATAATCAATTTAATACCATTGAGTAGTTTCTTAGCATTTCCTCGAGTGCCTAAATAGTAATATCATACTAGTCCATTTATTGGGGGAGATAAACAATGATGAAAATCAATTTAGTACTCAATGAAAGTTGAATTATTATTGGAAATATATTTGTGAACCTTCTATCATGATTATATATGATAAATAGTGTAACCCCATTTATCTTCACCACTTCCTTCATATATATCTTGAATATTTTTTTCTTCTGATAAATCTTCCCAATTAGTAATTAACTGGGCTATCTTGGTTTGCGTATCCACCACCACCAATACTGATTTTATTCATATGGATGTTTTTGAAGGACTAGGGAAAAAATACAGTGTTCTATTATCCCATTTACATGTTGGTGTAGGTAATGGTTTCAGTATCCCTTTGTATATCTATCATCTTTTTAACTTAGACACATACCAATCACCTAGAGATATATTTCTCAATATAAATATTATATTCTTCCAACCAAAACAAATCTCTAAGGTCATGGTACACCGTTTTAAATAAATTATTAATAGACAATGTTGGTGATTGAGAATTATCTAATAGATCGTTATTTATTTCACGTGATGAAATACCTCAATTCCATGTTCAAAACCGAATAGAATCATCACCCTCATTGTTGAATTCATGTATCATCCCTTACGTTACTACTTCCACATTATATTATAGCTTCAAGTCATCCCATTGTGCCTCCATGATTTTATATTAGATATATTTTTGGGATATATTTTAGGCAAATATAGGTTGTATTCCCATCCATTATAATTTCTAGATTGATCCATTGTAATTTCAAAAAAATGTTACTTTCTCAATCTATATCATTGATTGCGTAGATGGTT
Organism: Viscum album; assembly: GCA_963277665.1. Classification (NCBI taxonomy): domain Eukaryota; kingdom Viridiplantae; phylum Streptophyta; class Magnoliopsida; order Santalales; family Viscaceae; genus Viscum; species Viscum album. Next base: position 1,860,015,747 of record OY728142.1, on the reverse strand, counting down.
CTTTTCAAGTATTGGAATGAGCGAAATTATTTTCATTTATAGGATGCTAGTGAATAATGGTATATTAATCTTATATCAGATATGACCATCTAATTGGATTCATGATGAGCTCCATTTCTGTGAATACATACTTTTGGCTGTTGTGAGAAGTATTTATGTCACACTTCTCAACATAGATGTTGTGTATCTAGATTTTAAAGAAACAAATAATAGTTTCTAGCTCTAGATAAGGAATCATGTATTTATTCTTGTGGATCACCAAAAAAAATTATTTGTATCATATAACTTTAGAATATTTCATGTGTACACAACAGATTCAATTCTTGAAGCATCATTATATACCACAAAACCATCTCTATATGTTAATAGTTTTAGTAGTACTTCATAGATTGGCCTCTTATTATGATCTATAAATCATTCCCCACAATCAACCATGTATACATGGTATACCTCATTCCATGATAAAATAATTACTAGGTTAAAAAAATTATGAAATTCCTCACTAAATTTATATTGTACCCAGTTAATCCAAGAAAAAAAAATTATTTTAAACTAAAGGGTTTAGTAGATTCATTAGTTACCTATATATTTGACAGATCAATAGAAATTACCTCAATTATAATTACATGATCATATAATGTGAACTATCATATCCAAAAATCATGCTTTGTTTAATTGTGATACATTTTATCCCCTTTAATATCACCATCACTGTCCATAGATATTTGTCATATTCCTCCTTTCACTATGAGTAAATGATAATATCATTAATTAAATCTAAAACTATTTTTTAATGTATTCTAAAAATAAAATATTCATCTAATACATAAATATTACGGGGGAATTAGTAATTTTTATGGGAATCACAAGGAGCTCATAGTGTCTATAACTTTTACATAATGTATTCTTATTAATATATTCTTTTTTAACCTTTATATTATGATATATAAAACAAATACCAACTATTAAGATGTACTAGAATCTTCCTAGTATATTGAGAAAGTCAACTATAAATGGATTTGGGTAAATTATCACTTGATGCAACATCTTTAACTCCTCTAAAAAAATAGACCCCATCATGTATGGGTATTTTGTGATAGGAGTGGATCTAGGTATAATCAATATTGATAAATTTATATCATGATTTGGGGGATGTTCAAGTATCTATTTAATAATTACCTATGATTATTCCATAATAATTAGTATTTCGGCTAGACTGATACCCTCCATTTTTTCAATATTTTAAATTCCACTAAGGGAATCATTACATGATTTAATAGAAGAATCATACAACATATACTAATGGGAGATGAGTCTATAAATTTAGTTTCAATGATCACACCACTTACTGTATTTATGGATATTTATTCATCAATGTATCAGGTATTTGAATAAATAGTTCTTGTAATCATGGACTGTAAAATGGAACGTGTATAAATAAAATTAAATCTGTATTTTTTCAATTGTTCAATGAATTTGAGGATTTCCATATATTACATGATTTTCTTGTTCTATGTTAGTATAAGTAATAGAAATGGATTTTAATTTAAGGTTTTTATTTGGTGGCTACTATCATTGATTACCCACAATGAATCATTATATAGTGAACAAGACTACAAAGGGCCTTTCATCTCTATATTGTAATCATTTAACTACATGTGGTGATTCCCTCTCCTCCATCACATTGTCCTACTACATTATATATAATTGACATTCAGGATCATGGTTTCCTAGTATACTATAGTTATTGAATATCTCTATCCCATTGATGCAGATACCATGATAGGTATTCCCACATATTTGACATGGTACTGTATTTCATTCATTGAAGCATTTTCATTAGATCGTCCAGCGTGAAACTATATATTTCATTTCAAAAAAACATCACCATGAATCCTTTTTCCAATCCCTATATTCACTTTTAGAGAACATAAAACAACATATTAAAAAATCCTAATGTCTTTAATTTATAAACCCTTTTGAAAGTGTGGTTTTATATCACTACATAATATAACTATATTTCTATAATTGATGATTAAAAAAACACTAGGTGTACCCTTAAATTGCTGTGAAATCTTCATTGAATTGTGTGATAGATTCACCATCCATTTTCAAAAGATAAATGAATTATCTCTCCATAATTGTCTAGGTATTTCAAGGTGAATAAATATTACAAAGTATTTTCTTAATGTTTTCCCAATCAATCTATTTTATTTCAGCCATTGTGTAGGTGATCATGGTCAATCCCCACTATTAATAGGATTGTCCATATAAATGATAAACTACAAGAGTGACCTTATCCTTTCCCAAATAGTGAATAATATAAAATATATTATCATTTGTGTTAACCCACTATTTCAATAATTGAGTTTGTATATCCCAAAAAAGGTTGATGGAAAATGCAACATAAAATATTTAATATCCAATTGCTCCCTCATAGGGGACGTTGGACATTCCACCTAGTTCAGGATATTTTTCATATCTCGATACATAATTTTAACCATGACAATGATGTTCTGAACTCTAACTCCCATGAAATTGTGTATGCCTTTGAGGAACTCATTTAATTTTCACTCACATGGTTTGATATCCTAGTTTCTCTTGGATTCCAAAATTTTATAAAATATGAATTTTAAAAAAAATCTATGCTAATAATGTATAAATAGTTATTTCCATTATGAAATTAAAAAATAAGGCATGTCTTATGGGATCCCTATGTTAAGAATTTTTATAAAAAATATTTACATGGAAATTTACATATGATTAGTCTTATCCTATGGGTTCCCACTAACATTATATAAATATTATTACAAAATTAAATAAGTTGTTATTCGATACAATTAATAGAGACGTTAGTTTTCCACACAAGAAAGTTACATATTTTAAAAGAAAAACATAATAATATCATTATAAAAAATATTATCCAATGGATTATTTTCAACAGAAAATGTGGACCGTATATAATAATAAATAAAAAATTATCTAAAAAATTAGTTTTATACTTCTTAATTTCATGTTCTTCTTATTAAATGTAGTCAGCTAAGGATATACATCAAAAAATGGTGTCATGTAAAATCCTAGTAATAAGATGAATAACAAAAAATAATTATTATAACATAGTTTGGAATAATCATCATCATTATATAATAATAATCATATCATCATCATCATAATGATAGTAATCATTAAATAATGTCTTTAAATGGGGGAATGCACAAAAATCAAAAATCGCGTTACAGTGGTCAAATATCACATATAGTTGTTAACAAATCTAAAATCATATTAACGCATAATATATATTTGTGACGATAAAAATGATTATAAAAAACCGTGATATTCATTAAATTTTAACATAATGTCATGATATACGTCACATTACCCAATGTATTAGAGAGATATACAATTTTTGGACCACTTTTCACATTATCACATTAGCATAACTATACATTCCAAAAAGATTGTATATTAATTAATGTTATGTAATAATCCACGTAAAGGAATGGGTGTAATATTAATTTTTTCAGTTATTAACCATTTTAGGGTTCTTGAAAGGAAAATATAATTAAATATTTTTTATGACAATTATCATTCTTGAGTGAGCAAGATACAACTCAAAATTATTCATGATTTATTTTGGATGGAAGTGTTCTTCTAGAAAATAATTAAATTTTTAATAAAATATAATTAGAAACATGCATATACACAAAAATAGATGGAATGAATAATGAAATTATATACAAGTTCATTAATGGAATATATAAAATAATTTTATTTATAAAAGATTAATAACTGAATGTATGAGAATTGGGTTTGAGAAACCACATTACTTAAATCTGAATGATTCTGGACATGTAATAAATATACAATATAATAAAATTAGTTTCATTATTTAGTAAATTTAGTATCTGTACAATATATATTTTATTTATTCTATTTTTATGTATATTTATGGTCATTTTGAGGAGATATAAAATCTAGTTTCACTTTTCCTAGAGTGTTCAAATTATAATTTTAAGGTTGGTTCCCTTGAATATAAATATTATAGTTCATATAATATTAGAGTGAAACTCATGAAATGGAATGAAATTTAATTAATATTATTCTATAATATTAAATGGCCTCATTTATATTTTTTCATATATGATATCAATTATTTACATATAATATTAATGGAAATTGTTATTTTGTCGTCGCATTGTTTACAACCATTGAAAACAAGAATTAATTTTGTTGATATTATTTTTATATATTGGATCAAAATCATGAAAAAACACACATATATATAAATATATATATTTAAATATAATTTAAACATAATATTTTTTATTTCCTTCCTTAGTCGTGATAATGGAAATCAAAACTTCCACATCCAAGATGTTCTTGGATTAACACATCACCGATTATGTTTTCATTTTTAAAATGAAAAGAATAAAAAATATATTTGATTTTGGATGTTTATTAACACAATAATATTTAATCATATATATATGATAAAATATTTATCCTCACATGGTGGATAGGTATGATTATTATATAATAAGAGAATAAATGAACATAAAAGTGAATAAATAATGATTTATCTATTAAATTTCATCTCCCTGAGAACCTTCTTATGTAACATGATATTGGTATTTTGATGATAATATATGATATATAATGTGTAGAAGATTATTGGGCATTTTATTGGGAATAATTTAGAGAGGATACAAAGATTTTTATGTCTTAGGATAAGAGGTTGTGATTAGTGGTATTTGTAGAGGAAAATATGTTTGTTTATTCGTTCTTTATTCATTTGATCAATATATGGGATAATGTCTATTAATAATGATTATTACAATGAATAAATAAATTCAATGGTTCATTTTTTTGATCCATGTCTTCTTACACAAGCAATACATCATTTATGACCCCAAAATTCATGTAATTATTAGATAATGAATATTATTGTCTTTCACTATTCTCCAAATTTTCAACTATTTTAGAAAAAATAACCATAACCGTGTTTATTTGTCTATATTTAAAAAATGGACATCATTTTCTGAAAATAGTTTTCTATAAATAAGAAATTTAATTTTTTAATAGAAAAATCATTTATTCAAATTATAATTATTTAACATTATAATTAATTTTATGGCCCTATGAAAAATATATTAATCTAGAATAAAATAAATTTATTATTTTATTTAAAAATACTATTAAATTATGAATCAATTATATGAAAATAAAAAATATTTTTTATAATAGTTTGAATTATATTCTTTTATATAATCAATATTGTTTAAAAAATACCAACACTCATTCACTATTATCAAAAAAATTATTTAATCACAGAATGAATTTATTATCTCACAGTTCCATTTAGAGAAAAAAAAATTTATTTATAATATAAAAGCTATGGATACAAATTCATTAGATGATTTCTATTCAAAATAGTGATGTTAATATTAAAATATTTATGTTATAATTACATCAGTATAGATTTATTGTGTTCTATAAATACTACTTATTTCATTATTCATATATTATAATAATTTTATTATCTATTATCTCATTAATTAATATATATAATACCATATAAAATAATTAAATGAAGATAAATTTCAGTGATAGAATTTTTGGTAATTATATATATATTTGAATGTATATGGATTCTAATTTAGAACTTTTTCCTTATGTATTTGAGAGGATATGCTTAATGGTACAAATAAACAAGGAACATAATTTACTAGAATTTTTAGTGACCTACATTATACTTTTTTTTAACTTGAGTTTTTTTAAGAAATATTTTTGTTGAAAATTAATATTACAATTTTTTTAAATGATTATGCAGAATTTTTAGAGCCACTTTTTCGGTATTTGATGTTTTTTTATTAGTTAGGAAAACTCATTTAAATAATTTTTTGGTAAAAAATTTTTAAAAATAAAATTACTCATTTATAGATTTTGTCAATTTTAAAACATTATTTTTAGTGAATCATTTATGATAAATATTAACCATTGAAAGGAATTTTATGGAGTATAAAATTTATTACAAACCATTGATGAATTTAGGGTTAATAATTTTTATGTATATTTTCTACTGATATAAATCATGAAAGTAAATTAATTTCTCAAAAGTATGAAAATGACCTTTTAACAAAAGTTAAATCATATGATAATCATATATGATCAATAAAATTTTATTTTAACTCATCACATATTTATGGGTTTTATATATATAACATTCCATTGATCAGTCAATTTAATTTGATCAATTATATATATTACTCTCTATAATTATTTATTTGTTTCATTAATTTCCAATTCTTAACATGCCACCAATATTATCCTATATTTAAAAATATAATGTGTTATTCTAGATAACCATTAATCTTCCCTTCCACTCTTATCGGTAAGAGGTTTTATTAACATTTTTATGATATTTGGTCTATATAAGTGTTTTTTCGTATATCATTCATATGATTACAAAGTACAATATTTAATTAAGAGTACACGATTTATTTAATTGGGGCAACTAGTTTAACATCCTAATATATGATGTAATTTTTTTAAAATTAAATAAATATTTTATATATCATTTAATTCACACAACAATTACAATGAATTTAAAATGATACTCTATTAAAGTATTATAATTTAAATATTTCATCTCTAAAATATTCATTATGAAAAATGTAATGAATAGTAATACATATTTTTTTTTATTATATGGTTAATAAAATAATAACAACATTTCAATTGTTATGTTTTAATTTTATAGAAAATAATTACCATTTAATGGAAGAAAATTTGTTTTTGGAAAAATAATATTTTTTCAATGAAAATAATTTCATCTGTTCATTCACAATTATCATATAATTTATTTTTCAATATTCCAGAAATTTAATCAATAAAATAATTTTTTTTTCAAATTATCAAAAAACAAATATGTTATGTTTATATTTTTTTATTTTTCTAAAAAGTATCATTTTGTAAGAATATTAAAAAAATATTTATTATTAATAATCATTTTTCATTAAAATTATTTATGGAGATAAATTATATTATAAAATTGTTTTGATTTATAATTACATCAAATATAGTACAGTTTAACTGTTTTAGGATATTTTGATAATTCTTATGTTAAATTTATATACTAAAAAAATATACTTATGAGAATATTCTCTTTGGAAACCACTCGTTTGTCACAAATACACTTTAATGATAAATTAAATTATGGCACATTTATGAATACAATTTTTAAAAATTTAATAAAATTTTTTCAATAATAATTATTTCTATTATCTACTTTGGTCAAAATATTTATTGAAATTTATAAATACTATAAATTACAAATATTAATTACTACTATTAAAGTATAAATTGGCTGATAGTGGGGTGAAAAAATATGATAAGTGTAAATAATGATAAAAAAACATGTAAACCCCTTATATAGTGTATTTATGTCGACCCAATAATGCCTGATATATCATACTATTCAAATTTGTGGGCCTTGGGAATGAAAAAAATGTGAAGATCACATTTATCAATTAAAAATTTTATAGGTGTCCTGTACCCCACTTATAAAATTCCCAAACCTCTCATCTCCTGTTTAATTTTTCATCACCCTTCTATTTATGAAATCCCTCAAAAATAGCTACCATAAATCCCCCTTATAACCAAGCTAAAATTGTAGGATTACTAATCCCTCAAATGAATTATATATATATATATATATAAACCAATATAGGCTCTCTATAAAGAAGATTTAAAACTATTAAATATATATATTTGTTTTATTTATTCATCCAATTCAAACATATATTATTTAATTATGATTTTATAATAAAAATATTATCTCTTAAATACTAAAATGATATTATGTTAATTTAACTACATGTATCCCTATCCACATTCATCAATTAGGAATCCAAAATACAGAACATATTTTTGATGGACTATCCTGAGTAAAAATAATATATATTTATTTTAAAATCAAGGATGGATTTAATGATCAATTTAACATAATTTATAATTATTAATAAATTATTATTAATAAATTATTATATAAAACATGTTAATTCATAATTAAATTTATATATGGGATGTGATAACATCACTTGTATGTACGACACAACCCGCCAAGAGATGCAACTATATCCTTAAAATTAACTAATGAAACGGGGGTATCCTACTTTTTAGAAGTTGTTACCCTGTGAAAAAATGAACCCCAAATACTAAGGTAGGGGATCACACCTAGGGTCCACTAGAGGACACTAAACCCAAAATATAAATAGAGAATTGAGGAAGGGGCATCATGAAACAAAAATAATGTGGAACAACTAACTTTGTAGAGGATCAATGACCGTTAATTATGTGTCATATTTATTTTCATAACATAGTTGACGAAAAACTAACGATAGATTGTAGAAGAAATGTATCTTGATACTATGATAGGGTGTATGTAACTAGGTCTCACTAGGGTAGACATACCATACTGGAACATCTGGGTTGGAGGATCATTTCCTGCATAAATATTAATCAAACCAATTTCATGAACCCTACTAAGGAAACATGACGTGACGTGAGGATCTCAATGGGACTCTTGGGGAGGTACATGCACCAAATCTTCTATGTCTTCCATTGAACTAGATTAATATAGCTCACTCCAAAAAGTAGGATACCCCCGTTTCACATTCAAAATGAAGCTAATTAATAGTCACAATCCGATGAAGAGGACGTGATATAGAAGACCATCACAATAGCCGAAGAGGGATCATAGTCTTGTGATGGTGATTTGATACTAAAAACCCTCATAACTAGATAAATAGGGGGACCCACACAACCTACTTAATCAAAATCACTGAAATACGGACCATGGGGTCCCACTCAACCCTCCCAAAAAAATCTTCTCTAACCCGAGAGAACAAAAAAAACATCTTAAGCACTCCATGTCTCCTAGGAAAAAATATTTTACACCATCAACTTTTATGATAAAAAACACAAATTATTGTCAATTTACAAGCCTAAAATAGATAACCAGTGAAATGGTAAATTTCACTGCTATAAGCATGAACCGGTTATTGTGGGCCCATGTCTCGATTATTTTTTCAGCACACCAACTCAGCCTTGAAACATACAATTTTAAAATTTTCCATAACTCGGATAATGGCATGCCAATCAGACATCAATTTCAAGAGAGAAGTCTGACGCAGGAATCCCAAAATAATAATAATTAGAATACAATAAATTTAATTAGACATTTTGGGCCACCAAACCTTTATCCAGACACATAATGTTTTCCAATTTTCCTTAAATATTATGCCCAAAAATGAGGGTCATGTTGCTGCATACGTTATGTAAATTAGATGTCCAATTTATGTGTTACTAGGGTAAATGCCCACTCTACCCAACATAGCCTATGTCGGCCGGACTAGCCCTCTCCAGCAAGTTCATACATCCATTATGAGACCAAGTCAGGTACGACCTACATGGACAACCCAACTATGACCTATATCTCCATGCCTCTTTCCGGTCTCAGAAAAACCACGTGTGTTGTATGCCCACCAACTCCCACCCATTGTGAACGACTCTGTCTGAAGCCACCTCCGCCAGGTCGTGCTTCCTATAGACGGTTTTCATTTTTGTGCTGCTCCATGATATCAGTTATCCGATGTAACTATATGTGGTTTTTACTACTTTATGTGACCAAACCACCACATGAGAACGACCAGAGCACCTACATACCATCCTCAGACCACTAAGAATTTCACGATGGTCAAAAAAATGAAACAATGATAGATCTGTGATACTAGGATCCTATTATACATAGATCTTGTGACAATTCTAAATGAAATGAATACAAAACACGTGAAAAGGATTAATACTCAAATTGTCTACTTTTGGGGAGAGACAACAATTCTTCAGTGTTGAATCAGTGCTCTAAAGACACCACTACAAGGGGAGGGAGTGACCAATATCAAAATCCAAGTCCGACGGTGCATTGTTTTGATTATTTGGCCTCGGAGTTGATCGTCATCAAAGAGGAAAGGGGATGGGATGATGTGGATCCTTCTACATGTGTAGACCAAAGGTGGGAGTGAGATTATATTGGTTTTATTTTTAATAAAACAATATCTTCCTAACATCCAAAGACACATCTAACCAAAAACCAATTTCCGACTATGATTATGGAATTCTGAGAGTAATCATGGTGTTCTTAACATAATCGTGCTCTAAAAAAAATCAAATTATTGGCTATATTTAGGAGTTATTCGATCTAATTTCCAAAATAAATAAATTTTTTTATGGAAATTTCCTTAATAAAATTTTCCACACAAATCATGGTCCTTAAGATATTACGCCCCTCCATGGGTAAATGGAATTCTCCAAACTCCACTATTGAAATTTTTTTATAATATGAGATATCATTTATGAGATAAACAATTTCCTCAATGTGAATAGTAAAAAAATATATAATATTTTTAAAAAATCAATTATGTGCACACAATTCCAGGGCATCACTTTCTTAATTCGCTCAGTGATCTATAAATATATGAATAAATATTCCAATCACTGATACGGCCAAACCCCAGTCTCTAAATCCTCAATACCTTACGTCTTTTTGTCCCTAGAAAAGTAATGCCTATGAACATGGGAGAAACATGAGCTCTCCGATAGGACTCCCAAACCGGTGAGCTCACCTGAGAACACTGTGTTGTAAGAATCACACCCAAAGGGGCACCACAACACTAAAATACAACCACAAAGGCCACCATGGGTTCCAGTGATTCCACAAGAACACAATCATACAAACCAAAATAGATACCACACCCATGTATAGATCATCATAGGTCACCATCATGCATCTAGACACATGTATCCTTAGTTGTGCCAGGCAGGAAACACAATTTTCCTAGTCTCTTGCGGTTACAGGGACAAGCGGTACAACACCTCTCTATCCAATGCACGGACCAACAAAACTTCTCCCAAAACAAAAGTGAAAGGAACTCATCCAATTCAACTTGATACACTCCACTATGGGTGGTATTGACTTTCCTGTTGGGATTAGTATGACACTGTAATAACACCTCTTATAGGGTAAATTTTTCCCTCATATTTTGTGTTCGAAGCCACATGAAACTACAACATGGGCACTTCATGTGACATATGTTCTGAGATGAAACTGAACACATTAGGGTATAAATGAACTAAATAAGGATTCCCAAGAACACACCATGGGTGTTACCATGCCCATCGTGAAGACTCCCCAACACCCCCACCCAACAAATAAGTTATAAGGACTCATCCACTATTCCTCGACACAGTCCACTTTGGGCTACAATACTTTTCCAGAATTGATTCGGACACATCACAAAAATGTGTCTCAGTCAGAGTAGGAACCCTTGTACTTATGAATTCTATGAACATCGAACAACACCCAAATAAGGTCAATGGATGCCTTGAACATGCCTCAATAATGAAACAAAATGGAAAGGGTACCACCTAAAAATATCTATCTAATCATCTATAGAATGTAGAAAAGACACAGAGTGTTCCTCTCTCCATCCATGGAGACACTAGGTTAATGGCCTCTATGGACGGCAGTTGTCCTTTCCCCATCATCAAGCTCTATATTCCTAGCATAAACTAATTTGGAGTGGTGTTGTTGGTGGAAAATCGTACTTCCTACCACATCCCACCACTACAACTTTTCCTCTACCACATCTTCCACCCTTCAGACACCCTTTCTCAAAATTATTTCTTTGCCAACGAGGTACGTTTACCGTCTCACTCTCAACACCACATTGGGTCTGGTAATCTCTATCAAGATTTTCCTAGCAATCACATGAATACAACATCCTCTCCTAATTCTAAATAAACATTATTGATATCCTTTAGCCTTATATCCTCCGTCCTAGGGTCACCTTATAAAATGTCTTGAATGCTCGGAACATTGAGCATGTCATTGCCTACCATCTACCGAACTGGATGACGAGGTATTGTCTCCCACGTGCCCAACACTGATGGTCATAGTGTGATCTTCGTGTAATATCTCTATCACTGAGGCCCACTATAACACTCCAAAATTTGTGGGAATGCATTGTGTCACCATTAATGAATCGATATCCTATTGAAAGTGAATATCATTGGTCTGTTCTCTAATGAACGAATTCAACTCCATATCCAGGTAGTAATGAGACATGTTTGTGTTCGATTATGAGTAATCTACAATGACCCTCAGATCCTATTGATGTTGAATGAAATCACGGATATTCTATGACCACAACATTTCATGATTAGACTCTTCCCCAAAGTGACTCTCAAACACTACCCGAGAGAGAATCTCCTCATCATGGATCGACATCAAATGACTTCACCAGTGCCTGAACAAACCCTAAACAATTCTCTACGCTAGGTACTCCATATGATCGAGAGGTGTTCTCATAATGTAGAACATGTTTCTAACCATGGTAATCTAGTCATTGGTAGGATTGGGGTATCATTCAACCCATAACCTCAGAGGTCACCACCTATATAAATGATGTCATGCACTCATCCTGTGGGCCTCCAGATCACACACTACGGGAATAACCAGATGCTTGATATGTTGTGGCTCAAATCATGTACCACCTAGAAGTCTCGTGTAATAACCAGTGACCTTTTTTTAGTCTTATACCCAAGAATGATCATCACCATAATCCCTCCATGGAACCCCAGCTGGCTATTGTCATTGACGAATCAATAAACAACATCAAAATACACAACTTTCGAAGAGTATATCACCAGATTTTACACAAGAAGGATAAGTAAAATCCAAAACCTTGAACTATATGATGCATGTACTATTGTTTCTCTTCTCCTAGTGTCCTAATGTATAGAGCTTAAAGGTAGGTGATAAAAGTCTTGGTGAGTGGAATTGTTGGTTACTGCACCAACAATGGAGTCCCTTTCATTAAAGTCAAACTCGAAACATTCTAACACCACCATTATGTCACCAAAACAAAGCTTATAACTAGGACCAAAATGATCTGAGGTCCCAAAGGAAGATCCTAATTTGAAACAACTCTTTCTTGACCCGATCCAATCGATCAGGAGCAAAGAATCCCCACACCCACCTCTTATAGGCAGGGGCTGGTGACTAGCACCGAGGAGGCTATCACACTCATGGGTGGCCTTAGTTAGTGTTTCATTTATGCACACACCCATATAAACCTCACACAATAGTTCATATATATATAGTGAGAAGAATAAATAAATCCCATACATGGCACATATGAGGTAATAATAATGAAAATTCAAGGCCCACCCAAATAATGCCACAAAAAAATATAAAATTCTCATAGATAGGGAACCACTATCAAATGAACACTCTAGAAATATCATCATCCATGATTTGGTAAACACCATAGTAAGTATAGATCACTATTCTCCACCTACTATGTATCCTCCAATGTGTCCATCAAAAGGCCTTTGTTTTGCACAAGACAATCCAAATGTGCATGAAAAGATAATTCATTAGTGAGTATAAAGAAATTTAATGGGAACCCCAAAGATCATATGAAAAGTAGAAAATGTAAGGCAATATTCCACTAATCCCAGGTCGAAGAATCCCAAATTATATATAATTTCTATCTCTAGACTATCCCTAAACAAACATTACTAATTATCTCAACCACATGGTGTGTCAACACAAAAGTGAAAACTCCGTAATGAGTCCTAGAAAACACTATGTATACTCATCTCATAAACCAAACCTATTGTGGTTAAAACCTCAACTCCAGTGATAGATTTTACTCTAGGATCTAATGTAATCCATATAAATCACACTGCATGATCCGATTCATCTCAAATGATAGTAGTCTGAGAGATTCTCCTATATCATTAAAATGAACTGGTGTCATAACCTGACCAACCATTATTGTTTCTATTTATGTGGACACGCTTGAAAGACAACCCCACAAAAAATTGACCTAGTTACTAATTTAACTATAAATCCTCATGATGTGTATCACACCCAGGGCCCTATGGGAGACAGTAAACCCTAGAAAAAAAACACTGAACATAGAAATGGATATCGCAGAACAACATAATTTTAGAAAAAACCTCTTAGAAGTGGATCAACACCCATGATTTGTTTTTCACATTTATTTTATTAACTCCTTCAAGGTAAATGTCATGATACATCACAAAAGAAATGTCTCTTGATACACAGATTGGGATTCTGCATCCAGAGGCTCACCTGGGGCATCATACAATATAGAAACGTCCTCAATGAAGGATCGATGCTCAAGAAAATATTGGTAACTCCAATTCTAATAACCCTATCAAAGATAGATAATGTGATGTGTGGATGACACATGACCTCTGGGTGAAATACATTATACTAATCAAACATATCCAATGTTGAAGAAGATTAAGAGAACTCACCCCAAAAAAGTGTAAAACCCTCACTGCATCATACAAAGTAGCTAAAGAGGGGCCACAGTCTAGTGAATTTTAAGGATATAGTTGCATCTCTTGGCGGGTTGTGTCATTAGAAGTTGTTACCCTGTGAAAAAATGAACCCCAAATACTAAGGTAGGGGATCACACCTAGGGTCCACTAGAGGACACTAAACCCAAAATATAAATAGAGAATTGAGGAAGGGGCATCATGAAACAAAAATAATGTGGAACAACTAACTTTGTAGAGGATCAATGACCGTTAATTATGTGTCATATTTATTTTCATAACATAGTTGACGAAAAACTAACGATAGATTGTAGAAGAAATGTATCTTGATACTATGATAGGGTGTATGTAACTAGGTCTCACTAGGGTAGACATACCATACTGGAACATCTGGGTTGGAGGATCATTTCCTGCATAAATATTAATCAAACCAATTTCATGAACCCTACTAAGGAAACATGACGTGACGTGAGGATCTCAATGGGACTCTTGGGGAGGTACATGCACCAAATCTTCTATGTCTTCCATTGAACTAGATTAATATAGCTCACTCCAAAAAGTAGGATACCCCCGTTTCACATTCAAAATGAAGCTAATTAATAGTCACAATCCGATGAAGAGGACGTGATATAGAAGACCATCACAATAGCCGAAGAGGGATCATAGTCTTGTGATGGTGATTTGATACTAAAAACCCTCATAACTAGATAAATAGGGGGACCCACACAACCTACTTAATCAAAATCACTGAAATACGGACCATGGGGTCCCACTCAACCCTCCCAAAAAAATCTTCTCTAACCCGAGAGAACAAAAAAAACATCTTAAGCACTCCATGTCTCCTAGGAAAAAATATTTTACACCATCAACTTTTATGATAAAAAACACAAATTATTGTCAATTTACAAGCCTAAAATAGATAACCAGTGAAATGGTAAATTTCACTGCTATAAGCATGAACCGGTTATTGTGGGCCCATGTCTCGATTACTTTTTCAGCACACCAACTCAGCCTTGAAACATACAATTTTAAAATTTTCCATAACTCGGATAATGGCATGCCAATCAGACATCAATTTCAAGAGAGAAGTCTGACGCAGGAATCCCAAAATAATAATAATTAGAATACAATAAATTTAATTAGACATTTTGGGCCACCAAACCTTTATCCAGACACATAATGTTTTCCAATTTTCCTTAAATATTATGCCCAAAAATGAGGGTCATGTTGCTGCATACGTTATGTAAATTAGATGTCCAATTTATGTGTTACTAGGGTAAATGCCCACTCTACCCAACATAGCCTATGTCGGCCGGACTAGCCCTCTCCAGCAAGTTCATACATCCATTATGAGACCAAGTCAGGTACGACCTACATGGACAACCCAACTATGACCTATATCTCCATGCCTCTTTCCGGTCTCAGAAAAACCACGTGTGTTGTATGCCCACCAACTCCCACCCATTGTGAACGACTCTGACTGAAGCCACCTCCGCCAGGTCGTGCTTCCTATAGACGGTTTTCATTTTTGTGCTGCTCCATGATATCAGTTATCCGATGTAACTATATGTGGTTTTTACTACTTTATGTGACCAAACCACCACATGAGAACGACCAGAGCACCTACATACCATCCTCAGACCACTAAGAATTTCACGATGGTCAAAAAAATGAAACAATGATAGATCTGTGATACTAGGATCCTATTATACATAGATCTTGTGACAATTCTAAATGAAATGAATACAAAACACGTGAAAAGGATTAATACTCAAATTGTCTACTATTGGGGAGAGACAACAATTCTTCAGTGTTGAATCAGTGCTCTAAAGACACCACTACAAGGGGAGGGAGTGACCAATATCAAAATCCAAGTCCGACGGTGCATTGTTTTGATTATTTGGCCTCGGAGTTGATCGTCATCAAAGAGGAAAGGGGATGGGATGATGTGGATCCTTCTACATGTGTAGACCAAAGGTGGGAGTGAGATTATATTTGTTTTATTTTTAATAAAACAATATCTTCCTAACATCCAAAGACACATCTAACCAAAAACCAATTTCCGACTATGATTATGGAATTCTGAGAGTAATCATGGTGTTCTTAACATAATCGTGCTCTAAAAAAAATCAAATTATTGGCTATATTTAGGAGTTATTCGATCTAATTTCCAAAATAAATAAATTTTTTTATGGAAATTTCCTTAATAAAATTTTCCACACAAATCATGGTCCTTAAGATATTACGCCCCTCCATGGGTAAATGGAATTCTCCAAACTCCACTATTGAAATTTTTTTATAATATGAGATATCATTTATGAGATAAACAATTTCCTCAATGTGAATAGTAAAAAAATATATAATATTTTTAAAAAATCAATTATGTGCACACAATTCCAGGGCATCACTTTCTTAATTCGCTCAGTGATCTATAAATATATGAATAAATATTCCAATCACTGATACGGCCAAACCCCAGTCTCTAAATCCTCAATACCTTACGTCTTTTTGTCCCTAGAAAAGTAATACCTATGAACATGGGAGAAACATGAGCTCTCCGATAGGACTCCCAAACCGGTGAGCTCACCTGAGAACACTGTGTTGTAAGAATCACACCCAAAGGGGCACCACAACACTAAAATACAACCACAAAGGCCACCATGGGTTCTAGTGATTCCACAAGAACACAATCATACAAACCAAAATAGATACCACACCCATGTATAGATCATCATAGGTCACCATCATGCATCTAGACACATGTATCCTTAGTTGTGCCAGGCAGGAAACACAATTTTCCTAGTCTCTTGCGGTTACAGGGACAAGCGGTACAACACCTCTCTATCCAATGCACGGACCAACAAAACTTCTCCCAAAACAAAAGTGAAAGGAACTCATCCAATTCAACTTGATACACTCCACTATGGGTGGTATTGACTTTCCTGTTGGGATTAGTATGACACTGTAATAACACCTCTTATAGGGTAAATTTTTCCCTCATATTTTGTGTTCGAAGCCACATGAAACTACAACATGGGCACTTCATGTGACATATGTTCTGAGATGAAACTGAACACATTAGGGTATAAATGAACTAAATAAGGATTCCCAAGAACACACCATGGGTGTTACCATGCCCATCGTGAAGACTCCCCAACACCCCCACCCAACAAATAAGTTATAAGGACTCATCCACTATTCCTCGACACAGTCCTCTTTGGGCTACAATACTTTTCCAGAATTGATTCAGACACATCACAAAAATGTGTCTCAGTCAGAGTAGGAACCCTTGTACTTATGAATTCTATGAACATCGAACAACACCCAAATAAGGTCAATGGATGCCTTGAACATGCCTCAATAATGAAACAAAATGGAAAGGGTACCACCTAAAAATATCTATCTAATCATCTATAGAATGTAGAAAAGACACAGAGAGTTCCTCTCTCCATCCATGGAGACACTAGGTTAATGGCCTCTATGGACGGCAGTTGTCCTTTCCCCATCATCAAGCTCTATATTCCTAGCATAAACCAATTTGGAGTGGTGTTGTTGGTGGAAAATCGTACTTCCTACCACATCCCACCACTACAACTTTTCCTCTACCACATCTTCCACCCTTCAGACACCCTTTCTCAAAATTATTTCTTTGCCAACGAGGTACGTTTACCGTCTCACTCTCAACACCACATTGGGTCTGGTAATCTCTATCAAGATTTTCCTAGCAATCACATGAATACAACATCCTCTCCTAATTCTAAATAAACATTATTGATATCCTTTAGCCTTATATCCTCCGTCCTAGGGTCACCTTATAAAATGTCTTGAATGCTCGGAACATTGAGCATGTCATTGCCTACCATCTACCGAACTGGATGACGAGGTATTGTCTCCCACGTGCCCAACACTGATGGTCATAGTGTGATCTTCGTGTAATATCTCTATCACTGAGGCCCACTATAACACTCCAAAATTTGTGGGAATGCATTGTGTCACCATTAATGAATCGATATCCTATTGAAAGTGAATATCATTGGTCTGTTCTCTAATGAACGAATTCAACTCCATATCCAGGTAGTAATGAGACATGTTTGTGTTCTATTATGAGTAATCTACAATGACCCTCAGATCCTATTGATGTTGAATGAAATCACGGATATTCTATGACCACAACATTTCATGATTAGACTCTTCCCCAAAGTGACTCTCAAACACTACCCGAGAGAGAATCTCCTCATCATGGATCGACATCAAATGACTTCACCAGTGCCTGAACAAACCCTAAACAATTCTCTACGCTAGGTACTCCATATGATCGAGAGGAGTTCTCATAATGTAGAACATGTTTCTAACCATGGTAATCTAGTCATTGGTAGGATTGGGGTATCATTCAACCCATAACCTCAGAGGTCACCACCTATATAAATGATGTCATGCACTCATCCTGTGGGCCTCCAGATCACACACTACGGGAATAACCAGATGCTTGATATGTTGTGGCTCAAATCATGTACCACCTAGAAGTCTCGTGTAATAACCAGTGACCTTTTTTTAGTCTTATACCCAAGAATGATCATCACCATAATCCCTCCATGGAACCCCAGCTGGCTATTGTCATTGACGAATCAATAAACAACATCAAAACACACAACTTTCGAAGAGTATATCACCAGATTTTACACAAGAAGGATAAGTAAAATCCAAAACCTTGAACTATATGATGCATGTACTATTGTTTCTCTTCTCCTAGTGTCCTAATGTATAGAGCTTAAAGGTAGGTGATAAAAGTCTTGGTGAGTGGAATTGTTGGTTACTGCACCAACAATGGAGTCCCTTTCATTAAAGTCAAACTCGAAACATTCTAACACCACCATTATGTCACCAAAACAAAGCTTATAACTAGGACCAAAATGATCTGAGGTCCCAAAGGAAGATCCTAATTTGAAACAACTCTTTCTTGACCCGATCCAATCGATCAGGAGCAAAGAATCCCCACACCCACCTCTTATAGGCAGGGGCTGGTGACTAGCACCGAGGAGGCTATCACACTCATGGGTGGCCTTAGTTAGTGTTTCATTTATGCACACACCCATATAAACCTCACACAATAGTTCATATATATATAGTGAGAAGAATAAATAAATCCCATACATGGCACATATGAGGTAATAATAATGAAAATTCAAGGCCCACCCAAATAATGCCACAAAAAAATATAAAATTCTCATAGATAGGGAACCACTATCAAATGAACACTCTAGAAATATCATCATCCATGATTTGGTAAACACCATAGTAAGTATAGATCACTATTCTCCACCTACTATGTATCCTCCAATGTGTCCATCAAAAGGCCTTTGTTTTGCACAAGACAATCCAAATGTGCATGAAAAGATAATTCATTAGTGAGTATAAAGAAATTTAATGGGAACCCCAAAGATCATATGAAAAGTAGAAAATGTAAGGCAATATTCCACTAATCCCAGGTCGAAGAATCCCAAATTATATATAATTTCTATCTCTAGACTATCCCTAAACAAACATTACTAATTATCTCAACCACATGGTGTGTCAACACAAAAGTGAAAACTCCGTAATGAGTCCTAGAAAACACTATGTATACTCATCTCATAAACCAAACCTATTGTGGTTAAAACCTCAACTCCAGTGATAGATTTTACTCTAGGATCTAATGTAATCCATATAAATCACACTGCATGATCCGATTCATCTCAAATGATAGTAGTCTGAGAGATTCTCCTATATCATTAAAATGAACTGGTGTCATAACCTGACCAACCATTATTGTTTCTATTTATGTGGACACGCTTGAAAGACAACCCCACAAAAAATTGACCTAGTTACTAATTTAACTATAAATCCTCATGATGTGTATCACACCCAGGGCCCTATGGGAGACAGTAAACCCTAGAAAAAAAACACTGAACATAGAAATGGATATCGCAGAACAACATAATTTTAGAAAAAACCTCTTAGAAGTGGATCAACACCCATGATTTGTTTTTCACATTTATTTTATTAACTCCTTCAAGGTAAATGTCATGATACATCACAAAAGAAATGTCTCTTGATACACAGATTGGGATTCTGCATCCAGAGGCTCACCTGGGGCTTCATACAATATAGAAACGTCCTCAATGAAGGATCGATGCTCAAGAAAATATTGGTAACTCCAATTCTAATAACCCTATCAAAGATAGATAATGTGATGTGTGGATGACACATGACCTCTGGGTGAAATACATTATACTAATCAAACATATCCAATGTTGAAGAAGATTAAGAGAACTCACCCCAAAAAAGTGTAAAACCCTCACTGCATCATACAAAGTAGCTAAAGAGGGGCCACAGTCTAGTGAAGAGAACGTGATACTGAAATGTCCCAAAATTTCTTAATAGGGTTGAAATTCTGGTAAAGATAACGTGATTCTGAAATGCATCATACCAAAATGACCATGGGACCCACACAACCCAACAGATCGAAATGTTACAAATAGGGACCAAAGGTCCCACTCAACACTTCATTAATTGCATCACATACCAATGTTACCCAATCAACATCAACTACTGACGGAATCCCCTAGGCCCAAAATATTTCCACAATAACATGCTATGGAAAAAACACATAGGACAGACTATTTACATTCCCAAAAAAGATAACTAGTGAAAAAGGAACTATTCACCACAATTAGTCCAAATAGTTGAATGTGGGTCCTATGCCTATATTTTTGTATCAAGACCAGAAATTGGTCTTGAAACATTCTATTTAAACATAGGTTCATAACACCACTAATAGTGCACTAATCAGACATCAATCACATGTGATACATCTGATGGAAGAATCACAAATTATTATTATTATCTTTATTATTATTGTTATTATTATTATTATTATTATTATTATTATTATTTTTGTTGTTATACTAATTGTTATTGTTATTATAGTTATTATTATTATTATCATTATATTAATTGGATATATCATTCCACCAAGACTCAATCCCAACAAATAATGTCCTCCAATATACCTTAAAAGGTTTTCCATGATGATAGCTTCATGTTTACACCATCATCACATAAATCGGTTATCAGATATGAGAGCTACGGGGGTTTACATACCACTTGGACTGATATGGACCTATTAAGCTGCACTAGCATAGTCCAGTCGGTCCAGTCTGCCACTCTGCAGCCCAAAAACTTGTTATCTACTTGTCTGTACCGACCACAAGCCACAGGTCCTAGCCACCAACTGGCATCCTCACCCAATGTGTTCCCACCAACTTCTGTCCATCATGGAATGCATTCGCTGAGCTAACCCATGCTCCAAATGATCTGCCACCGCCCTCCACACCTGCATCAACCATCCACATTAGGAGTTCCAGTGGACCCTCATCAAACCACCTAGATAACCTTCATGGTCTAAAAAGTGACACAATGACATATCTAGGATCATTGCATCCCAGTATATATTGATTCAATGATTATTTGATCAAAAAAATCTATTACATGGGAATAGGACATAAAACATGATACAACTTCCTCGAGGTGAGAAATCGTTACTTCATGGTCAAATAGGTGCTCCATATTCACTGACGCGTGATACAAGAGCATCAATTGTCAAAATCTATGAACTAAATTTATTCTTTCTGAAAATTTGGCTTCAAGGTTGATCATCAGTTAAAATAAAGGTCATAGTGGTAGTTATAGCTCCTCCTTCAACCAAATACCAAACAACGGAGGGGAAGGATATTTTCTTTATTTTTAAAATTTCAATATTCTCTTAACACCCCTATACACCACTGACCCCACAACCATTGATAAATAATATTATGTCTCACCAAGGGTAAACACAGATATTTATACATAGTCATAGGATCAGAAATCCAATCTGAGGCTCCGTTTATGATTTATTAGATCAAACATCAAAAATAAATAAATTTATTTACTTATGGAAGGATCCTCGAAAATGGTTTCAACAAAAAGCATGCACCCACCAAACTTATTCCCACCTAGGTAAAACCACATCCTTAGAACTCAACTGTGGACTCAGTTTTATGATCTGATATATTTTTTTATAGATAACCTATTTAATCTATGTGAATATTAAAAAAACTCTTAAAATTTTATAAATATTTTTCAAGGAACAATGTGCCACAGAATCACACACCGTCTCAATGCCTAACTCTGGAAATATTTTCAAAAATAATTGAATGTATGATTAGGGAGAACCCAATTATCTATAATGTTACTATAAATGTATATTTCTATATATCTTTTAAAAATATTTATGCAATTATAATATCACATCTATGTTTCTACATTCAAATTCATGGTAAAGAAACAATATCTCTCTTGCGAATGTGTGGTTTAGAACCTCCATATAATAGTGAAAAATGATATTCATTTTATTTTTACATAGATGTTAATACGGATGAATTTTGTTAATTTTTAATTATATATATATATATATATTTAATAGTAAATATTTTTTAATTAATATAAATATTTATATAATTTTTATTAAATCATTACAAGAAAATTGATTTCTCGTCCATTCATATATATAGACTAACATCTCCATTAACACTGGAATCTAGTTTCTGTCTCAAACATTATTATATTACTAAAAATGAATATATAATGAATATATATGCTATATATATTATTATTAAAATTGTACAAATGATTTATCCATTATAAAATTAAATGGAACCAATTTACCAATTTAAAATTTCCATACAAAACTAACCATTATAACAAAAAAAGAATGATTATAGCGAAGATATATTAATAAACTTGTGATAATAGATAGTAAGTAAATCATATATGATATGAAATATATAATTATATTTATGATATATATTTAAAATAATCATATGTTTTATATATATGAGCTTTAGAAAAATTTGGCATATGATAAACCAATGGTGAGGGTTTATCGTCAATATTTTACTTCAATGATATATATTCAATATTCACCACTTATTCTGTTGGATTGTATATATATTTCACCATTTAAAATTTTATACTCTTTATATATTTTTATTGGAATTATTTAATGCATCTTATAATTTTATTTCGGTCATGTAGTTTATGATTCAAAATTTATCAAAGGTATTAGATTTTATTTCACAATCCACTAATTATTTGGTATTTTATTCCTTATGTCACCAATGGGGGAATCAATGGATAATAAAATATTAAAATAAATATATTTTCATCTCATCTGTTTATTCATGAAATTATTCATTTAATATGATCATTTTTTCACTCATTGATATATAAAATGTATGAGATAGTTTTTTAATTAAATTTGACTTTATTTTTCCCATTAGTCGATAATTATTTTTCATAAAAAACAATCTTTTTTATAATTCTTTTAAATAATGATTTTAAACATTTATAAATTATATTGTAATGAAAATTATTCCATTTCAATGTTCTATTTTTTCAATAAATAATATAATTGTTTTAAAAATAAGTCATGTTTTGTTTTTTTATATAGATCAATGAAATAAACAGTTTATTTTACAAATGGTCTAATACATAAATGTTGTATTTAAATCATCAATATAATTTCTCTTGATTATTTATGAAAACATTCCTTGAGGATGTGAAAATTAATTACTTTTCAATATATTACTTTGTATAGATTTCCATTATGATTATTTATTGGTTCTAGTGTTTATGTTTTATATGATAGTATTAAATTTGAATATTTTGATTTATTCTATTTCACACCATTCATATGATTAATTCATTTGAATCTATGAATGGTGGGTTGGGCCCAACTATCGAACCCCTTGATACATTAATAGTTTTCATGAGAAAAATCAATTCTCAATTTTAGTTAGGTTTAAACCCCTATATCTAAATTATCATATAAATTCACATGAATATTTTAGATTATAGGAATTTTTAATTCCATAATTCTTAGAATTTTTTTATTATCCATTTGATTGTTTGATTAATTATAATATTCATTAATAAGATTAAATATCATCTGATTATTTATATGGGTTTTTATTCATTATTTATTTCTTCATATTTATGATTAATTTAATTATTTAATTGAAAGTGTTTCTTCAATTAAACATTATATATATATATATTATTTATATTTACTCGTTATAGATTCCAATAAATGGATACCCTTAATGATTATCTAATCTCATCTCATTCTTATGATTTGTTTTCCCCTATATACTAGGAAGAGTTTATTATAAATATTTAGGTGTATGCTATGGGAAATAATTAAATTCTAAAAGAAAATTAATTGAGTACTTAATGAATTAAAATGTAATGTGAATTCAATGTTTGTATCTTTTTAATAATACTACAATATATTCAGTCCTTCACAATATGATAACTTCTATCTACATCCAATTATATATATTATACACTAATTCTATGGGTACTTGAGTTTTCTTCCATAAACTCAAAATGTGAGTAAAAATAACAATAACTATATTATAATGATGGGAAAATACATATAAAAAAACATAAAGTAAGTAAACCTAAAATAGCTGGGGTAAAGTTACCTCCAAGATGAATAAAAACTAGGAACAAATTTCTTCAAATAACTACAATAAAAATCACTTATAACAATAGAAATTTATTGAAATATGATATATTTGTTGGTAAATATGAACAATTCCAACAGATATTAAATTTTATTTTTATAGATTTTATGTACCCACAATTATTTTTACCAACAGTTATATATGTTGATATTGATTGTTTAACACCATCAAATCTTTCACCAACAAATGATCCTATTCATATTAATTGTTATTATCAACAATTTTCTTTACCATTATAAAAATCGGTTTCTATAAATTATCCAATAAAATAAAATATTTTACCAAAAAAGAATATATATATATATATATATATATATTATTTTCAATAAATGTCATAAATTATAAATATTTTTATAAAGTCATATAATCATATGTTTTCATTGACCCATTATATGTTTGTGATAATATATATATATATATAATATAAAATTAATAAAAAATGATTATATATTTTGGATACATGAATAAGATCGAATGTAGTAAAATCTAATAAAAAAAATTCATGTATATATAAATTCATTTTATGTATATAATATAATTTTTTATTCAAAATATATATAAATTTAATAATTTTTATTATATAAAAATTTATTATAATTCATGAATTTTTTGAAATTTATACCAATAATATGACACCCTATTTCGAGAAATTAAAAGCCTCTAGCCACATTTTCAAATGTTAATTTTATTTTATTGTAAAAAAAATGTTTATTATTATTATTATTATTTTATTTTAACATTATAAATTAACTTCTCCCTTCCTCCCCTACGTCACCCCTTTCGGTTTTTGTTGCATGACCAGCCAGAAGAACCCTAGTGGCATGCTTCTTTCCTCCTCTGGCCATGGAATTTTCCATCTCTGCTTCGGATTCCAGACGCAATATCCTCCAATTAGCATTTATTCTCCCTTGCACTCTTATTCTTCGATGTCCATTTTGATTTCATTATCTTCCTCGTGTTTCACATGACATATCCTAAAACTACTGGAGAGGGGTCCTCATCTCCCCTTCCACCTCCTCCTCTTTGTGTTGTTCCTCCCTTTAACCAATGTCGACATCCTTGCATTCCTGAAATTTACCTATTTATCATGGTTTTATGTTTCAAACATAGAGCTTCACCCTTGTTTATTTCTCTATAATATTTCACAGCATCTTCTTTCCTTCTCGACTTATCAATTGTGGATCGTTTTGAATGGAAACATCCCTCGGCTGGATCGATCGACATCTCCATTAATGGAACATGATATCGTTAGAATCAAGCTATAGTGAGTCTCCTTGATCCACGACACTTTATAATTATTTCAAAGTTGAATATGATCTAGATTGTGCTTCGAAAAATGAACATCGGTCCTTTGATTATTTCAAATTCTATATTTTTAGTAGGTTTTTTAAGTTTTATATGAATCATGATTCAGATTCCTCAACCATATGGGTACATCTCCCTACTTTACCTCTCCCCTTTCCAAATCCATCTATTATTAGGATAATTGATCATTTCCCCTCATATCAATGTGGAGTTAGATGATTCAAATCCCATATGAGTATATTTGGCTTGAAATAGAAGGGTGGTATTCTACAGGAAAGAGGTTGTATAAGAATCAAGGAAAAATTTATATGTGCCTTTCCCTCTTCTGGGTTATATTATCGAGGACTATCGCCACCCGAGGAGTGAAGATCTTCTTGGAGGTGTAGATTTAATTTATTATCCTTACCTTGTGGATACTATAAATGGTTATTGGTGTGGTTCTAAAAATTAATCCTCAAACTCTTACCTGGTGTCAAAGAATGACTTGTAGCATGGAAACCATGTTGTTTTCAATGTAAATGACGGGAAATATTATAGCTCTGTAAAGCATTTTAGGGTAGTGGATAATATGTACATGGGTTTGGCATTATATATGTGGATAACCATATAGTTTTAGAAATGAATCATTCAATACATTCTAATACTTAGGAGAACAATTTAATTTAATCACCGTTGAATCATTATTTCATGATTGTATATCATTACCTCATGACTTTTTATTTAAAAGGGAACGTGATTTTAAACACTTAAGTCGAACATGCGAACCTTCATCTAATGGGTGGGGCCTATTTGGAGTATTCAATTTGATTCAATATTTCAACATCATGGGATTAGGAGGGACTCATACTTGATTCAAATGAGGTAATTGAGGGTTAATTGGGGGTAAAATTGTGATACACTCATGAAGTCTCCCATATATAATCACTTTATGTATGTTTTACATTATTGGGTGTTGCAGTTTCCTTGCATGATTCATCAATATTTTCTGTAAGACCATGATTCATTTTTTTTGACACTTGATTTCATTAATCTAAATGGATTTTCATATTGGTTACATGGTGTTATTAATTATTATACACTCTAGAAACTTTTTTGGACTTTCTCCTGGTGCTCCTAATATTATTTGGTGGTGCCTATTCACAAACACTTCAAACACATGTATGCACAAAAATTCATAAATATCTAAAATGATGAAGGATTTTATATAAACATTTCTGAGAAATAATTTTGTTATATTATTAAAATATCTAGTTATTTAGTCGATACATATTATATATGATATTTAATGTACTTCCCTTATTGTTTCCCTTAACATCCAACCTGGAAAGGTGATCACATTTTCCGTCATAAAAACAGAATGCCAATCTTTGTGTTCAACCAATTTTACTCTAATGTTTATGAATAGAGAACGACCTTTAAGTAAAATCAGCATTACATTCCTACTGAGTCATTATTATTTACATCATTTTGTGTAAACATAGAACATGAGCAACCTCCTTGTTTTTAGCTTCCCGATCCATAGTCTACTTATCCTAATCATTGAGTCTTCTAAGAACATCATTATCATTTGGAGTGATATTAAGAGGATCAACTACCCCACCCATATCAATAACCATCTCATCCTAATAAGTGGTATTCTCCATAACCTACTAATTATTCCCAATATCAGTGGCCACGTCAGCTTCATTTTGAGGTATATTCAAAGAGGCCATGATATTATTTATTCTCTCAAACAACCAATTTTATTAAAATAGAATGTAAATAAATAACATGTTTTCTCAAATTCAATAATCTTGGGTGGAATATTTTCAACCTACTTTTAGTATAATATACTCTTCCTATTCTTTCCCCTCCATGATGTTGGCTTACATTTAGTTTTGTTTAATATTATAGGATGTTTGTATCAATTTTGTATTTTTTTGATTTGGGTGTAATAATCTCAGTTCGTGTAGTTTTTAATATTTTCATTATAGTTGCTCAAAGGTTCAGGTTTTTCTCTTGAGGAAGTCACATAAAGAGTAACTACATAGTGGGGACTGCTTGATATCTTTCCATTTGGATGTGGGTTTTATGGGAAAACTCTCATGAGTTGAAACTTTTATGGGATCATCCCACCCCCCTACATATCCTGTTTCATAGCTCTATCATGGGATGATCCAAGATAAAACATCGGAGTGGGAAGAAAAGATGTATATGATATGGATAAATTGGTTCTCACATGAATTTGGTAATAGTTCATTTTATCAAGGTGGTACTAATGATTTTATGTATTTTTTTATTTTACTTAATTATCAGTTTTTTTTGGCATTCATATGGAAAGGTGTACAGGTACGTATCATTTTATTTGAGGGAAGGTAGACCATGTATCTAGTAGAATCTGACCAGTAAGCTACTTCCTCAACCCATGAAATTTTGGTTATTTTAATGACCTTCATTGTTTTATGGACGTGGCTTTGGATCAGGTTTTTATATTCTAATATGTTTTTCCTACTGTTAATTTATTCACAGTTTTGAACTAGTCACATTTATTTTCACATTCCATTAAAAAACATTAACTAGTTTACTTTTTTATCATTTTGATCAATATGGTTGATGGAATTTTCATGGAACTTAGATGATAAATCAGTAGGATAGAATTAACTATGTATGTAAAACATCCTTGATAATAATAGGATTCATGAGAATAATGTAGAAGATGAGGTAGAAGGCCCCCCTGGGGGGGTAAAAGAGGTTGTTCATTATATTCAGAATAGAGGGGAATCAAATTTAGTGACCTATAATCTAGGTGGAATCATCTAGTATCTTCCCATGAAACATATTAATCAATTTTATTGATGGGGACCTATGTATGTTTTTCTCTTAAGGTTTTTATTTGGAGTCACATGACATATTACTTTATTTTTATAGTATTTGTTTTTTGTTCACAATTGAAAATATATGTACTATAACATTACCAATGTAGGAGTCCCTACTCATTCCCCGCTTTTTTATACACCCTTAAAATGATACCCAATCACAAATCCAATATAGCCTTCTATTTCTTTGTTTTTTTCTTTAAATGACTTTAAATTGTTTATTATTTTTCCTATGTTATCCTGCATGTTTTGTATTTTTTATTGAACCATAAATATTTTTTAAATTTAGTATATTTTACAACCTCTAGATTCTTATCCTTATGTTTACCTCTTCTAATTTCTTGTTTCCTGCTTTTTCCCATCTTCAAATGTTTCTTCTTGAATTTTATTTCGTTCTAGTTTTTTCCCTTTCTACTTGTATTTCTTGTTAGATTTTTGGTTTAATTTTATGTTACTCTTCTTATTTTAATGAATTATTTTTATATAAAAAGCTATATTTCAATTTATATTTCCATGTTTTGCAGGTATTCTCTTTGTTGACAGTCAAAAGGAACTTCAACACAATTGTAGGAAATTCAACACAAATGATTATTCCTTGTTGTTCAAGTACTACCTTTATCACTATGGTGTAATATATTTCTATCACTTGTATATGTACCACCCTCAAATCCATACTAGGTCTTTCCTCAAATTTTTTTTCAACTATTTTTGCATAGACAGGTTCTACAATGGATGGGGCTGGGGCTGGAGGAGGCATAAACTGGAGCCGGCATAGATCCATTGGACATGGAGATGGATATGGAGATGGAATGGAGCTGGCATGGATAACGATAGATATGGATGAGCTGGAATGGACTAGATATGGCATGAATGAGGATCTAGAAGACATTGATGGGGAGTGGATGGAGCTGACATGGATGGACTGGTGCTGGAGTCCCTGGCGATGATGGGATGGAGTTGCTGGGGTGGTTAATACTATTTGGGGGTGATCCAGCATGGTGGGGGCAAGGGTATGGTTGTCTAATGAAAGAATTGTGGAATATAATTATGTGGGGGGGTGTGTAGTTCTGGGCAGGGTGGTCCATGATTGGTCTTCGTGGGGATCCCACAGGTTCTGTTTGTATTGAATTTCATTATTAATATCATTAATTCATGTGTAATTTTTAACGAGTTAAAATAGTCTCTGGTTAAATAATTATACCATATGTATTATACATGATAAATTAATAAATATGTTATTAAATTTTAATGGAAACAAAAATTTATAATTTGTATGTAATTTTAATTTATAAAAAAAATATTATATATTTGTAATATTTTTTCCAACAGATAAAAGTTTCATCAAAACCTGTTTCTAAAAACTTTTACCAACATATATATTATCTGTTGGTATTATTATAATTTCAATAGATCTATTTTATCTGTCGCAAAAACAATTAGCGACAGTGTTTTTACAAACTGTTTAGAGACATGGACATATATGTTGGTGAAACGTTTTACCAACAAAAATTGAAATTTTACCAATAGATATGGTCATGTTTGAAAAAGTGAAATTTTTTGTAGTGAATGCGTTCAAATCTATTAGCATTAAGTTGCTGGTCACAAACTAAATATTCCATTGAGATCAACATTATACCGTACCTTTTCAATTTAATACAAGAAATTTTTTTAAAATGAAATTAATATATAATTTTTTATAATCCCTCCATGAATCGATTATAATAGATATGATCGACATAGTTATAGTTTCCGTAAAACAATAAAAGAATAATGATAAGTGAGATATACATTTAAATATGATAACACAATATATAAATGTTTTTTCTTTTAGTAATACCATCAATAGTTGAATGCACTCCCCTATGAAACATAACGTTTCTGAGTTAATTAAAAAGAAAAACCTTTATCGTCTTAATTATTATAATGGGGGTTCACATATCACCATGTGGTATCCATTGGTTGATTGAGTAACCATCCATCAAATATAAACCATGCCTCATCATTTAAATATTATTATTTTAATGAGTATCTAAAATAAAAGATAGTTAACCTATCTCAAAGGAATGGGGGAGTTTTTTACATTGTCTATAGTGTAGTATACAAGAACACTATAACAAATTGTTCGTGAATGAGAACATGATTTTTGAGGCCTACGCAGGTATATGACATGTGAAACTAATCCATTAATCATATAGGTGTCATAGGTACATAATGTGTTGTACAACACCACACATATTCTATCATTTTATAGCATTCTTTTTGTGTAACCATAGGACACATATATCTTATCACGCAATGGATACACATGTTAATATTATAATCTGTTAATGATGCCTATATTTTTTTAATTTAACTAAATAGAATGTGAAACTAATTCAAAAAATGTGTCACATTAATAAAAATATGTCAACCATGTTCTTGTTACAAAAACCCTAATCAATTCATAATTTCTTAGAAAATATTACATTAATATTTTGTTTCATCACTAGAACTCTTATCCGTATATTTTTATTTTTATTTTCACAATGATTCCAATAATTAATCCAATCATTGTGGGATATCAATGTTGACTCCATTGTATACCACTTATTT
This sequence comes from Viscum album, assembly GCA_963277665.1. Taxonomy (NCBI): domain Eukaryota; kingdom Viridiplantae; phylum Streptophyta; class Magnoliopsida; order Santalales; family Viscaceae; genus Viscum; species Viscum album. The sequence goes on along the minus strand of OY728142.1, from coordinate 1,859,983,958 downwards.
TCCACTTTGAAGACAAAATCACTACTTTTATGTAGTTTACTAGTTATTCCACTAATGATTTAGATCCCAAATAATATTAATCATTTATTCTCACTACCATTCCCCATGATGACCTTATATTGATTTTTGGTACCTCCTATCTCATTCACTGATTAACATTATTATCCAAAATATTATTCTATTCCACCATCCTTAATTTATTTTTAATTTATATAATAAAATATATGGTTCGGTTTGTGGGTGGAAAGATTGTTACTTATATTAAGTAGTACCATAGGATAAATCTAGTGTCTATATGTTTTTTTAATTAATGTGTCTCGGTATAGTAAGGGGTGATGATTATAATCGTTGAATGTCACTATATTCCTCCCTATTTTTTCACACCAACATTATTGTATAAAAACATTAAAAATTGAGTGATAAATTTATACCGATAATATTCATAGTGAAGAGAATAAGAATATATAAACTTTTTTCAAAATAATATATTAAATTTGAATATCTTGAACATAAATTTTGAAAAACAGAAAATCCCAAAATAGTAATAAAAATGATCATTGGATACGAATGTGTCCAAATAAAATTTTATAATGTAATCACACACCCAATGAGACTTAGTTTTCTACATTTTACAACAACTATAATTACAATCACCATATATAGGTGTAGAGGAAATATAAATCACTGTTGGTATTCCTAGATTAATTTCACCGACAATTAGATACTAATTTAAATCACCAATATACGATATTAAATAAAAAATACACCATTTTGCAATGACAAGGATAAGTATCAGTTTTTAGAAACTGATCATTAAAATGGTCATCTAAGACTATAGTTTGAAATTTATAAACATTCTATATAATGCAATTAGTGTTATATAATATTTAATTACCCCATTACTTGAGAAAATGAAATTTTTTTTCCCTTTCCATGTTAACTCTATTTTAATAATTATGATATATAATATATTCCAATTGATCTCTCCATGGATTATTTATTTTCTTATTTTACCCTCTACAAGACTTCATCTATTATGAACTCATTTTTTTTTAGGTTTCAATTTTATGAACTTGAGATTAATAATCTCTGGATGATTGAGAATTATGATAATCCATTAAATATTATCTAGACACTATTACTCTCCAAGGGATCCTTACTTTTCATGAATTAATGAGTGAATAAATAATAAAACATTTAATCTCTATCTTATATTATGACTATGGTTGTAAAAAACATTGTAATAATAAATTGATGATTATGGGAAATAAATACATATAAAATATGATAAAAAAATAGGTTCCACATATGTAGATTCTACTAGATCCCCTCCAATGGTTTTATAAATGAAATGTTTGGCCATAATAAAAATTAATTTTAAATTAAAACGCCAATTAAAATAATTCTCAAGAATTAAAACAAAATTATACTTTATAAAAATTAGTAAATTATAATAGACCTAGAAAATTCCAATTACATTTCAATAATATGCAGTATTTACATATAAAAATTAAAAATACATATGACAAATAAATTTAATATTATATAAAAATAATATTTTTAATTTTATCAATAATTATGAAATTATATAAACAATATTTTAATGATTAAAATAAAATAAAAGGGTTTGATGAAGCATATTACGAATGAAATTGATCAAAATACCATAGAATACCCTCAATACATTGAAAAATTACAATTAATCATTTTTAAATTATAACAACACTAACATCACATACGTAGTTATTAAATCATAATATATGAATATTTACCACATTTTTTATTGATCCACACAAGAAATTTATGGGTGTAGTAATATTGGAATCATTGATACATACAAAAATAGTTCAATAGAGTATTATATGGTGTCCCAATTAGTTCTTCATAAATAGATCTATTTATAGTAATTCAATACATAAAACCATTATTTATACCTAGAAGAAAGGAAACTTAATAAATGGAGAGATTAAATTATTATTAAGGGTAAATGTGATAGATACAATGATCATGTATAAACAACATTTGAATAAGTGTTTGATAACATGATCCTTACATTTTAAAACCATATGTTTTATATCAATGTTCTTGAACTTCAGTAATAACTGTTATCATCGAAGATCATAAAAAAATAATTAAAAAAATAATTTATGAATGTGAGAAATTAAAGTACATCATATCCATAAGAAAAAATTACTAGCGTACATATTAGAACAAAAATAATTCCTTTGTAGTCATTACTCATTTTCAAGGCTATCATAGTGGAATGGGATCCGTCCCCAATAAATTATAGTAGCCAATGATCACTCTCAGGACTATCATTGTCAATATACTGACTTAGTAAACATGTTTCACTCCCCATTCCTATTCTATTTTAATCTTGATATATCAATATTTAACCCTTGTAGTGGAGGGATATAATGGTCCTGACTATAACAGAATTAGAATCAATCATATGTGTGCCACATGATCATAAATCACTAATAAAATAGTATCCAATGATATTAAATTTTTTTCATTAATATTTCTTTATGGAAAACCCCATTAAGGTTAAATATTTTTCATAATAATTTTAAATATCAATTGTTAAATATTCCATGGAAGTGGAACAGTTTTTATAAAATGATGTAATTGAAAAAAACTATATAAAAGAAGAATATGTATTGTCTAATTTGAAAAAATCCGTATTAAATAATATATTACATAAATTGATAACATTGTGAACTGAAAATTATTTTAACTGATCACAGAGATCATTTCATGAGGACAAAACATTCTACATTAACATCACTACAAAATTCAAAAAATTCATAAGTAAAAAAAATTCAAATATACTTGTAAAAATTAAATTGATGTTATAATTTATTTAGAGGTTGTAATGGTGGAAAATAAATACCATTAAATTAAATGTTAAATATAATGAGAAAAAAAATAATTATATAATATGTTTAATGGTGTTCATAAAATATTCATTGGGGAAGATAGGTGTATAACATGACATATGTTCTCAAGAAGATAATTTTACACAAAGACTGCTTATCTGAAGAGTGAACATTATTCATACACATTATATACTAATAGATAATAAATATATTTTTTTTAAATATATATTCTAACTCTATTTTCTTATATATAATACCATATATTATTTACGTATTTTTTATCTTCTTTTTTGGAAAATTCGTGTAAAACTATATTTTAAGGTAATAACTATTTCTACTTTCAAGACAATTTTGGATGTGTATTATTGGTCCATTTACATTGATCATGGTTCCATTATCACAATTTTTATTTCTAGTAATGAAAATATCATATTGATTATCTCGAAATGTATTTTAAAGTAATCGGTAAATAATAGTGATTTGAAACGAGGTACATTATTTCTTGAGATTGTAGGTTGTACATAAGTATGAGAAATGATTCTATTTTTCAAAATTTTCAATGAATAGACAGTAAAATTTTTATAATCATTCCATAATATTTTTTAGGTCATGTATATCATATATATATTAATTAATTATTTTATTATTAACATCCTTTTTAATATAGAATTTACAATCAATCATATCATTTTTTTTTGTATTCCACAAAAAAACAAGAGTGATTGAATAATTTTTCAACATAATGGATGGTATGAAGTGATAAATAAAAATATAATTATATATATAATAATATCATTATTATTTAAAAAATTCATTATATCCAATATTAAATCAGTCAATTGTATGTGGTGATTGAAAACAAATTACAGCAGTTCGTCAAATATAAATCCATTGTACACATGATTGATTGTTTTATTTAAAATTTAATGTTGGAGGAGATGGATAATGATTATTAAATTAACCAAAAAATTATTATATTTAATATACATATTATATTATATAATCATTTTGTTAATATTGTAATTTTGTGGAATAACATATAAATTAAATTAAATTTGGTAGTAATGATACATTTTCCTTACATTCATGTTTCAAGCAACACATGGGTATCATTTAAACATACCTGGTGAATGGGTTAGATATTCATGATAATTTACCCTCAATAATGTGATAATATTCTGCCAAACCATGAAAAAATTGGATTTTATTCATAGTGTTAATTTTTTTTTCAATGGTTATAATAATACCTAATTTATTGTTCCACGAATATATCCTATATTTAAATTATATAACCCCAAAATGATACATTATAACCAATATTATCAGTAAATTAATTTTTCATATTGATTCCCTTGTCAAAAAAATTTATTTTAATCTTCATTTTTTCATCATTCTCTTCAATTATGTTTGACCATAAAAAATATCATATTTAAAAAAATATCTAAAACATATGACAATAAAAAATAATGAATCTATTCATTAAATACATGATGAAAATGGAGGAATTAGTTATTTAGAGTGGATTAAATATATATTAATAGTGTTCTAACATTATATATAATGTCTTCTTGGTAATATCCTCCTTTAAAACCCATAATATATGATATAAAAAATGATGGAAGATGTTGGAATTTTTTACCTACATTTGAAAAATCAAAGAATTCTATATATGGGAAGATAATATAGTTTCATGAATTTTTTCTTATTCACTTTATTAAATTAATTATAGAGTCACATCAATTTATCATTCATTGAAAAAAATTAAATATCTCACCCTATGTAGACACATATTGATGAATGAATCCCCTGTCAAAATACTCAGGTATTGGATTTTTCAATTCAGGGAATGTAGGTGGGTAACATATATACATAATATTTGAAATAATTTTATAAACTGGTATGTTCTCCATTAAGAACTCACCATCGGGATTCGCTGGATGACTGGGTAACTCTTATAAAAATAAATAAAAAAATATGATAGAAATATCACTGGTTTTGAGTTTGATTGTATCAATTTGGGATAATAACCCCTTTATAAAATCAATTATAGACCATAAATGGATGTGATATGCATCATAATTTCATATCTATAATCTCTATAACTGATAGTGATTAGTTGTATATGAATATGAAATGAGATATATTTTCTATTGAAATTTATGGGTTATTTATATATATAATACAATCCATGCCAATTAAAATGTGAATTCTAAAATGCTGGAGAACAATAATATTATTTTGAAGCACATTACCACAAACAATAATTATAGTGTAATATCATAACGAATGTGTGATCATCATACCATCGAGTTGTTTCACTAAAATTTAAATATCTTATCATTTATTAAATGAGTTTTCATTTGTAAAATTTATTATTTAATGTAAATTACATGAAATCTCTCAAATAAGAACCTTCTTCCAATTATCATACATGTTACCTCCTCAAATCTGTCATTCTATTTTTAATTCCACTATAAAACCAAAATATACATCATTACCATTAGTCATTATTTATCACAGAGGTAAATATTTCAAATTATTTCTAAATCATGACATCGTGTTTCAATATATGATACCTTATAATTAACTTTATTAATTCAAGGAAATTATCTATTTAAATTATTTATGACACTTTGTAAAGTATTTCTTAATTTCCAAAAAAATATCACTACTAATGCCACACCATATGCACAATTAGTCCAACTTCACGATCTAGGTAATAATCATTTCAAATCCCAAAGAACAATTTTTAGACTATATTATCATTGTTATAAATATTCCTATTCGACATCTTATATTTTTATATAGACATGGATGTAATTTCATTGAAGCTATTTTCTATATGTTTTACCAAAATTACAAGAAATATTCGTATACTTTAACATATCATTATAGTTATTACATAATAACCTACTCCATAGATTATAAAGGATAAATATTCATAGATCTCATGACACCTATAGTTACCATGATATATCATAAAATGAAATCACATGTAAATAGATGAATATTGTTTTTATATATTTTAATATTCCATTCCAACATCAGATAATTATACTGCCTATGGAATTTTAGATATAAGAAAAACTAGTTCACAGGGGTTCTACATCATTTTACACTATTTTTTAATAAATAGATCCCTTCATTGAAATTTCATACATAAAACCATTATTTATACACTAGTTAAATGAAAAATTAGAATGGAATACATCTAATGATCTGTATGGATAAAAAAAGAGATATAAAATATCATGAATGAAAAACATGAGATTAAGGGTATTGGAATATGGGAAAAAATTTAAAAATAAAAAAAATTTATATCATATGTTATTACATAAAATCATGGAATAAATATTTTTGATTAAAAAGACATCAGTTATAATGGAATTAAAAAACATGACCCATGAGAGCATCACATAGGCAAGAAGAAATTAATTTTTCGGACACACATTTGAAAAAAAATCTATTCACATTGTAGTTTGGGATCATTTTCAAAGTTATCATATCAAAATGTGTTCACTACCCAATCAATCATAGTAACCATTTTTTTAACATAAGAATATAATTGTTCATAGATTTCTTATTAAATTTTGATAGATCCCAATTCTAGTCTATTTTATAAAATGAAATATCAGTCCTTACCCAATGACTTTTAGGGTGATACATTTCATATTAATAAAATATATAAAATAATACATTTGTGTTAAATTAGATAATAAAACATTATAACTATTATAACATTTGAATATATAATTTCATCATAAATATTTCATCGTATCATAAACTATGTAAAATAATTATATATCATATATATTTTATCATTCCATCATATAATAACAAATGGATAAGAAATTATTTTAGTAAACATATTTTTAACATAAACATAAACCATGTATATAAATAATACTAATTGTACAATGGAATCATATTCCCACGAAATAATACGGAACATAAAATAAAGTCCTCTAATAAGGAAAATGTTTTTTGGAGAAATGTAGAATATTAATTGAGTATAATATCTATTACACTATGAAAATAGTTAAATAAAATATAAAAAATTATTAAATAATAAAGAAAAAATTATAATTTATAATAAACATGTAATCTTGTAAATGTATCATTATATCATTGACTAGGCATGATAGTGTAAAATAATATTCATACCATACATATTGAAAATGTTTTAATCTATATTATTTGGAAAAAAATTGATAGTGCCTCATCCTGAGAATGAAAATAAATTATTACCTTTAAAATATATTCTAAAAAATTTAATAATGGTCATACCATTCACTGAAAAATTATATTATTATTTTATAAATATTCATGAAATCAATTTTACAATACATTTTATGTCAAACTGAATTATTTTTTGACTAGTGAGAAAGATAATATTGTTTTTTATAGAAAATATCTTATTTTTATGTGTAATTAAATAGAGGAAATTTTATTAAAAATTCATCAAATATTGATAATAGGATAAGGATATTTTTTATGATATTTTATGTTATTCCAAAATATTTCATCATATAAATCTTAATCATAACCAATATTTAAAAAATTGTATTTGAATATAAAATAGTTTCAATTTTATTTACTTATTAATCATATTCCTCATGATTAACAATAAAAAAATGAATACATAAATATCATGAAAATAAATAAATTACTAATATATCATGTCACGAGGAATGTATATAATCATCACCAGATAAGACAGTTACACAATATAATATTCGTCCCAAATAAGATATTTTGTGATAAATATCCCTTAAATCAAGTCCTCATTACCTTTGTAGTATTTCAAAACACTTGTATAATAAATATATTATTATTATAAATATATAAAATACCAAAATTATTATATGTAATACCATATATAATGTACATATTTTTTGTTATCTAATCATTAAAATGTGTTTTAAAAATTACTTTTGAATAATAAATTTTAACACCCCAAAATTCTAAAGTACAAATATTTTTTATATGGTTTTTATGTAATGCACCACCAAGGTTATACAAGGAATATAATAACACAATACATTAAAATATATTTACTATAATAAATTTATATTATTTATTCTATATATTATTTTTCATGCAGCACTATGTCTTATAGAATCCCATAGTAGAGCGATCTTCTAAAATAGCTTGTGTTATAAACATGACTGAGCATCGCCAAATAACAATGTGTTATTAAAAAGTTATTATTAATTATAATATGATATAAAAAAGATGTTATGTTATCAATTATGAAAATTATAAACCATATTATAAATATTTATGGTTTATATAACTATTAATGAGATGAAGAAATAAGAAGCAACTGGCTATAAAAAAGAAATACCAATATTATCATGCTTTCAAATGAGCTTTGTCTAAATAAACATAATTAATTAAAATCAAAGAATGATTTTAATAAAAATATATTTATTTTATATTCAATTAAATATTTTTTATATCAAGCCATTATGGTTGATATGCATAAGATAAAAAGAATCCATAATTTACACCTAATAACCTATATTTTTATAATAAAAATTTTACCACCTTTTAACAGACAAATCATTTAAAATATATTTCATAAACATTAATTAATTTAATATTTCAAAATAGCAATCTTATTTTCTATATAACCATACCAATCGGGTTACGTTGATTTTTTTCAAAACAATTTCATTTTTAAATAAATAGTTAAAATAACTAATTTTAGTTGAAAACCACCTTTTTATCTAATTTATTTATATGATAAATTTATATTTAAAATTATATTTAACAATTAATTATATAATATATTTATCAATTAATCCAATTTAGGTAATAGGAATAAATATCACTTGGATATTTACTATGAAAACTTATCAATAAGGTAGATATTTTAAATTTAAAACCCAAAATTGTCGTCCCACATGTGAGACAGTTATTAAATTACATTCTACCACTTTTGGGAGTATAATCTATAAAAATGGATTCCCTATTTTTATTCATCCAAATGTATAATTCACAGTATCTTAATGTTATATTTTTACAAAAAAAAATATTATTGAAGGTGATTATGATTAAATACAATAATTATGGTTAAATTAAGCTTCATAAGGTACTACACACTAACCATAAGTCCCAAAATGACCAATAAACATGTGAAAATATATATTTAACAGAAATATTTATAGTCTGATCTATATTTTCTACATTTTTTTCCATTATTGTATCCACTTACAATATTAAAAATTTGGGGATAATTCCATTATCAAAATATATTATGAGTTCAAGTAAAACTCCACTATAGATGGGCCTCCTATCCTCCAACATCCTCACATATCTCATGAGACTATAGCTCGACCATAAACTAACCAAATTGAACCCTAAAATACACCACTAATAATGGAATTTTCCCCATGGTAAAGAATCAATCAATGGATTCCCTTTGGTGAAAACAAAATGGATTTACTTTTTTAAGAGGGAACAATTTTTCTTAATCTATTTAATTTTACATCCATTCAACAACACATAAACTATACATATTTTATGATTTTATAACAAAAACATTATAATAAATATACTAAAATGTTGTTATGATAAGGGTTGTATCTACACAAACAGAGACTTCCATCTTATGTGTAAAAAATATATTTTTTATCTATATTACAGTTTACAACCTCACAAAATAATAGATGATCACTTAATATTTACGACCACTAAAAGTGGAAATTGGTGTAGAAAATATTTAAATATATGTTATATATGATATTATTTATTTATTTTTTGTTCATTAATTATATTATAAAAAATACTATTATACCATCTATTTTTTCTCTAAATACGATCACATCGTTTGTGGAAATGGGTACTACCATGTATCAACCCGATATTTTATGATAATTATTCTTTTTAATTTATTTGATGTAATGTGTTTTATTCTACAAAAATATTATCTTGTGCTATACACCACACATTATTATCCTGAATTATATGCAACACTATTCTTAGATTGTGTTACACACAATCTCAAGTTCGTTTTATAATAGTCATTCTACGCAACATTGAGTGTGTATATATATATATATATATTCAGTTTATAAATTAAATATGGTTGGATTCTATTATACAAAACAACTATGATGTCTTTCACGACACGCAACCCAGACTTGGCTTGTATTACACGTAATCACGACCTTCCTCAATAGTGTGTGTTGTACACAATACCGGGTTTCAATAAACAACAATATATGGTTACAATATTATTATGAAATAGCCGTTATGAATATTATTAACTAAATATTTAATTTTATAACATTATTATTCATCTTACACATTTTCAAGAACACGGTATAAGAAAAAAAATAAACTTTTCCGGTAAAATAACTATTTTTTAAAAAATGCAGTTTTGCCGCCTTTTGATGGTGCACCCACATTAAATCTATTTTTTCACATATTTATAAGTTCAATATGAAAAAATAAAATTATTCTATGGAATCAGGAAATAAAAAATTACTTTGGATAAATTTTTCATATTATTCTGATAACTTTCATATTTTAATGAATAGTAAAAACACGCTATATATTAATTAACAAACTTTTTTCATTCTAATAACTTATGTGGTTAAATTATAATATTGGATTGTTTTAAAGTGTAAATAGAATATATTTTTACCATTTAATATAATTTATGAAATTAGCATTGATTTTACATTGAATTTGTGGGATAAATAATTTCAATCTTTTGCAATGTTTTCAACAATAACCCGTTTTCTTTCGACAAAAGTATTAATTTTAATTTAATTTCATCAACTTATATGTATTGAATTTGTAAAAATGGATTACATATTTGGAATCAGTGGTTCCAAATTATATTAATAGATGACTTTTTATTTTTGGGCATTATGAATAGTAACAACGGTAAATTTTATTTACCATAGTAAAAGGTAAATTGGGTAATTAAGGGTAAATATAATATTATAGAATTATAATAATACTTGAATTAATAAAATCGGATGATTATATTTCATAATAAGTCATATATCGGTCGAAATGGAATCAATTAGAACCCACTTCGAGGTGATTAAGACCTATAGTTTATTTTATTTAAAGGAACTGAAATATGTCTCACTCAACTTTAATATTTAAAGTATTTTTAATATAAGCTAATACAGAATATAAATTCGGTTATAAATACTCATATGAAAGATAAAATGTTTTTATTTATCATGGTAATTTATTTTTAATTTTTATGATTTATTTAATTACCTTATTATCTTATACATTAATGATGCAGAAATTATTTATTTAGTGAAAAATCAATAATATAGTTTTTATTGAAATAATAATACATGTCAGAAGGCCCCAAAATCTGCACAAAACTTATTAGTATTGTATATTAAACCCTATTCATCCACCGGCCTAATTTTGGACCATTTGGATCCTTATTAAGGCGATTATGACACTTATAATATTTTATTTTAAATGATTCCAAAGATGTCATGTTCATAATTTAATAAAGATAACAATTTAGATGTTGATATTTTAAGATGATAAATACGAGTAAAATTATTATTATAAAATCTATAATATTTATATTTGTCCAAGGATTTTATTTTTAATTTTTATGCAACATATAAGTATATTAAAAAATTATACAAATATGTTGTACTAATTATTTTATTAAGTGATATACCAAATAAATGGTTTTAAAAATATTAAAATTAATATTATATGAACTATTTAATGTACTCCACTAATTTTCTAGATTAATATGTAATTTTAGGAACCTATTAAATATTTTATTTTTAATATATAATTTTTGTGGATTTAATTAAAATTCAAATAATTAAATTGTGTCAAAATTGAGTCTATTGTTATTTTATAAAAATAAAATATTATTAAATTGTTTAAAAATCACATAAATATTTAAAATTTATAAATTGAAATTTATATAGTAAAAAATTTCATAAATTATCTAATTGTGGATAATTCACAGCACATAAGTAATTATTTAAAATAATTTAAAATTTAGAAACTTACTACCTCAAATAAAATTTAATAGATTAAATAATGATAAATCAAGTTGATAATGTTTAAAATAAATTCCATAAATGACTAAATTTTATTGGTGGATGAGATAAAAACCCTATCTCATCTAATCTTCGAATTGAGTAATTTTTGGTGGTATTTATGTGGGGTTTAAATTTATATTAAACTACTATTTTTGAGGATTCCAAAGGTGCCCCTCTCCTCCCTTATAAAAGGGTACCTCCTCCCTCTCCTCCTTACAACACATTGAGCATTCAAACACAGCCAAACCCTACCCATTTCACTTCTATATTTTCTTAGAAACCTACTAGAGGTACTGGTCTTCTCAAAAGGCTAGCTCTAGTGCCCTAAAGTAAATGTTTAATGGAGTCACTTCGAGAAAGTGGTAATACCTTCTACCGTTTTCTTCAACTTCCATTCTTCTTCTACTCCCTCTTCTTTAGTTGTTTCATTATGAAGTAATAACATCAGTATACCTAATATACCGATATGTTATTATAAATATGAAACAACACTATTTCACTTTCTATCCAACCTACGGAAATCAAAATCATTGCTCGTGCGTACGTACATAATACTGTCTCCACGTCGTGGTGTAATCTGTTTTTCCACCAACACCTTACATAGATGGGTATAATGGTGTTAAGAATAACTATATATGGTAATTATAACATCATAATGATTCTTATATATTATACCATCCACTCCAATTCTATTCAATAATTATGGAAATGATATCATCGCTCGTGCATACGTATAGATTACCGTCTCCACGACGTGATGAGATTCATTCCGCATGTTAACCATTCATGAATGATTATAAAGTATTCATAATGGATAATAATGAAATATATGACATAATAATGATACTTTATTTATGTATATATATATATGTAATTCATCTACTTAATTCCATTCAATTCAATAAGAAAACGAAAACAGCGTTCATGAGTACGTACGGCCTACCGTCTCCATGAACGGTGTATTTCATTCCATTTATCGATCTATTATATATATATGTATATTCTGAATATATATTACATATAAATAATTTTTTACATTCTTGAATTAATTAAATCAGGATATAAGTAATAATATCAATAACAACAAGTCCAAACATGTACGATAAATGAAACAATTTTACCCAAAACACTCTTTAACATGGAATTTATAAAAGAACGATTATTATAAATTCATAAGTGAACCATATATGATATCATAAAAATGAATAAGAATATTTAATAAGTCATTTACACTATTTAAATCATTATATAGGAGGTTCGGATCCATATGAAGCATATCAGACCTAAGGTAAGGGATAATTTTGCAAATCTCATTTTTATCCGAGATTTCTTATTCCCAAGTATTTACTGGGGTTATTTCTATCATCCATGTCCTTATTTTATAAAAGTGTTTTCATATATGTTTAAAGTCCTTTTATCCATTTTTTACTTTTACTACATGGTATGTAAGGAAAATATTTTTTACCACACGAGGTACTTTTTTGACTTTTCCGACAAAAGTACGAGAAGAATTTTATTTTTAACTTATATGGCGTGAATGGATTTTTATGGTTTCATAATTCCTCATTTTCATGAAGCTTACTCTACATGATTTTATGACTATTTTCAACAAAATACATTTATTTTAAAAATGCATGGCATTTTTTGAATAGAAAATGATTTTGACGAAGAAAGGATATTTTCCTCAAGAATTCATTCCAAATGTTTTATCAAAACCATTTTCCATATAAGATGACATTATTTCATATGTTTATGTTTCAAGTATATAGTATCTATTATTTATATGGACTCACTTTTCTTATTATTAAATGATATCCATTTCTTTTATATGGATTATCTGATTATGGGATGATGTTTATGAAACGAATTTTATTCGTTGGGTTATTATGAATGATGTATGTTTATTTTTTGGCATAAGTAAGAATGATTCCATTATAAGATGGATGGGACCAACATCTCACTCCAATGAATTGGGTAAAGATTTATATCTAATGAGATATACATGGCTGGAACGATAAGTTAATCCAGTTTAGTGTTACATGACTGAAACGAGGAGTGAACTCGATTCAGAAAGGGACTTTGTCCACTATGATGGTCTTGGTAGCAATGCCTTGGATACTATAGAAATAATGACATGTTCTGAATGGTTTCCACAATTACATGTTTTATTCCCATTATATTTTATCATGATTGATGTTCCATTCGGATATATGCCTTACGTACTTCCACGATTTATGTCTTTGCTCATGATTTTGATGTTTAAATTCCATGTTCATGTTTTTGATTTCAAATGTTTATGGATTGTTTTATGTTCTCTATGTTTTCCCTTACTGAGCATTTGAGGTCACCCTTTTTATGTTTAATTGTCCCCAGGAAATAAAGAAAGGTTTTAGGTAAGGAAACAAAATGGGGAAGATCGTAATGGGAGTTGTTGAAGATCATTCAACATGATTAGAAGTTTATATTCCAAGTTTCAAATGACAGAAATCTATTACGATCCTTGTGTGTCTGTTTTTGTTATGTATTAATTATTCCGAAAAAGTAATGAAATGTCCATGTACGTCAAGCTTTGGGTCTCTACAGTTGGTATCATAGGAAAGGTTTAGTCCACCTTTGGAAACTAGGTTGCGAAAATGTTAGTGAGATCTCTATAGATATTTCTAAGGTATATCTCGGGATCTCCCTAAGGATAAGTATATGTATAGGATATAGTCCTAGAAATATGGTAACGATCTTAGAATTTAACATAAGATGTTAGATATTGAGGGTACTCTCCCTTTACTATGTTGTTTTACCTAGCATGATTTTTGCCTCTCACACTATTCTTTTTGGGTTTTAGAAAATGGATGGAAACAAGAAGATTCACGATAATGGAGGATATGACGCACAATAGAATGATATTCTTTATGAGAAACCAAATGAAACGGGATTTGGATGTCCAAACATTGTTATTATTCCTAATCATAAATCTCATAATATGATCAATAATCTCAATTTTGGTAAGTTTCTCTACTCAGATAATAAGAGAAAGATGGAGTTTCATGATGATCATAGAAGAAAGAATGTTCAATTTCCCTCATGTAAATCATGTGGGAAGAGGCATCAGAAATATTGTTTCAAAGGAACTGGAAGATGCTTTGGGTGTGGAAATGAAGGACACAAAGCAAATAAGTGCGAATGAAAAGGTTCAGTTAACACCATGGACAAGGATAATGGCATTTCTATGATATCAACAATGAGTAGATGGTTTAAATGTCGAATGTATGGGCATTATGCAAACCAATTCCCTAAGGGAAAATCTCATGAAGAGAATCAGCATAGTCATATGAGTAATATTTATGTGGATGATGATGAAGAGACGACAATTGAAATATGAGATGAAAGAAATGATGAAGCTCAATCAGTGGTTTAAGAAGTTAGTGGAATGATTTTATATTTAAAAAGAATAATGTATAGTACTATAGAATAAAGAATCATATAAGGATTGTTACAATATTGTTTTTCATAAAGTATTTGAAAGTATATGTTGAATGGTACCGGTAACCATGGAAGGTTATTCAGATATTTTTGGAAAGTAGATGATATGGGAATAATCAAGGGATATGAAGATAATTATATGTTTGATTGTATTCATGAGCTCATGACTTATATAAGGACTATGTGATATTATGGTTTGATAATATAGATTTTTGGTATTCTGGTATGAGCAAAGAGTTACCTTTTGACAGTATTCATGTTTTCACAAAGGTTCTATGGTAATTTATGTTTTAAGAGAATATATGACTAAGGTATTCATGTGATTGGAATGCAACCAACAAGATATATCTTATGATATATGTGAGATAAATTCTTGTATTCTCATTCTTGGTAGATGACATTTCTAGTAATTGTTTTCTTTATACTATGATCTTGGACAGAAGTATTTTAGATAAGCCTAAAGATTGGAATGGATTATGTTTGAAATAAGTTAGTATTTTTTAAGGATATAACTTTTTTTGATATTATTGATGGGATGTTATAGTAATGTAGTTTTAGAAAAAGGACAACCTGCAGGATGGGAGACAACCCATCGCGTTAGACAAGGTTGTAGAAATCGAACCCACAACCGATGTGCGAAAGGCCTTTATCGCATACCACTGGCCTACAGGATGTCCCTGGTTAGTATAAATTAGTTTTAATTTTTTTAAATGGTATGAGATATGAAGTATAATTCCATTTTAGGAACCATATACGATTAATCGAGTTATGTATATTTAATAACTTTTGCTAACCATTTGTTTGAGATAGATGGAATGACCCGTTATTCGATCATATGATCTTCTGAAACTTCACGAATAACAAATTCAACTTCATTTCTTTAAGGTATGAAGTGTAAATTGTTCAATTAACGAACAAAAATGAGATTTTACCCAAATCATGTAAGTATTTCTTTTAATTCATCAACTTTAGTGAAATGATCTTGAAAACCATAAATGTTGTCTTATTTCCCTTATATCCGATGAATTAGATGTTACCTTAGATCATAAAAAATATATGGCTTTGTGATTGTTGGTTTTTTCATAGCCATGTTTTCTACCACTCTCTATCAGAACATGATGGTTAGATTTCTCTTCCACATCCATATTTTCACCTATGTTCTCCTATGTGGAATCCCAATGATTAGTTTATTTGGGTAACCGTAATGATTCATACATTTGTTTTTTAAAGTTAACTTTTGGTATTTCATTTTATTATGTGTGTTGCAATTAGAGAAACTTTCAATTAGAAAACAATGTATAACCCCGACGAATTACGAGGGAGAAATTCATTTTAAGGGGGGTAGAATGTAACAACCTGATATTTTATGATAAGTATTCTTTTTAATTTATTTGATGTCATGTTTTTTATGCTACAATAAGATTATCTTGTGCTATACGCCACACTAAATTAGCTTGAAGTATACACAACACTATTATTACATTGTGTTACACACAATCTCATGTTCGATTTATAATTGTCATTCTATGCAACATTGTGTGTATATATATATATATATATTCAATGTATAAATGAAATATGGTTGGATTTTGTTATAAAAAGCAACAAATAAGACTTTCACTACAAGCAACCCTGATTTTTCTTTCATTACACGCAATCACGACCTTCCATGATAGCGTGTGTTGTACGCAATATCGGGTTTTACTAAACAACAATATATGGTTATAATATTATTATGAACTAGCCGTTATGAATAGTATTAACTAAATTTTGAATTTTATAACATTATTATTCATCTTACATATCTTCTAGAACATGGTATAAGAACAAAATAATTTTTTTGGGTAAAATAATTATTTTTCAAAAAATGCAGTTTTGCCGCCTTTTGATTTTCCACCCACTTTAAATCTAGTTTTTGACATGTTTATAAGTTCAATTTGACAAAAAAAAAATTCTTCTTTCAAATCAGGAAATAAAAATTTACTTTGGATAAATTTTTCATATTATTCTAATAATTTTTATATTTTAATGAATAGTAAAAACACGCTATATTTTAATTAAAAACAAATTTTTTTCATCATAATATCTAATGTGGTTAAATTATAATATTCAATGGGTTTAATGTATAAATAGAATATATTTTTACCATTTAATATAATGTATGTCATTATCATTGATTTTACATTGAATTCGTAGGATAAATAAATTCAATCTTTTGCAATGTTTTAAACAAAAACCCGTTTTCTTTCGACAACATGATTAATTTTAATATAATTTCTGAAACATCTTTGTATTTAATTTTTAAAAATTTATTCCATATTAGTAATCAGTGGGTCCAAATTATATTAATATACTACTTTTTAATTTTGGGCTTTACGAATAGTAACAACAGTAAATTTTATTTACTATAGTAAAAGGTAAATTGGGTAATTAAGGGTAAATATAATATTATACATTTATCCTAATACTTGTATTAATACAATTGGATGATTATATTTCATCATAAGTAATATTTGGGTCGAAATGGAATCCATTAGAACCCACTTGGAGGTGATTAAGACCTTTAGTTTATTTTATTTAAAGGAATGTGAAATTTTCCTCACTCAACTTTAATAATTAATGAATTTTTAATATAAGTTTATAAAGAATATAAATTCGGTTATAAATACTCATTTTAAAGATAAAATATTTTTCTTTATCATGGTAATTTATTTTTAATTTTTATGATTTATTCAATTACCTTATTATCTTATACATTAACGATGCAGAAATTATTTATTTTGTGAAAAATCAATAATATAGTTTTTATTGAAATAGTAATACATGTCAAAAGGCCCAAAAATCTGCAAAAAAATTATTAGTAGTGTATATATAAACCCTTATCATCCACTAGCCTAATTTGTGACCATTAGGATCCTTATTAAGGTGATTATGACACTTATAATATTTTATTTTAAATGATTCTAAAGTTGTCACCTTGATAATTCAATAAAGATAACAATTTACATGTTGTTATTTAAAGATGGTAAATTCGAGTAATATATTATTATAAAGTCTATGATATTTATCTTCATCAAAGGATTTTATTTTTAATTTTTATGCAACAAATAAGTATATTAAATAATTATACAAAAATATTGTACTAATTATTTTATTAAGAGATATACAAAATAAATGGTTTTAAAAAAATTAAAATAAATATTATATGAACTATTTAATGTACTCCAATAATTTTATTGATTACTATGACTTGTTATGAACCTAATAAATATTTTAGTTTGAATATATCCTTTGTGTGGATTTAATTTAAATTCAAATGAAGTAATAATGTCAAAATTGAAACAATTGTTATTTTATAAAAATTACATATTATTAAATTGTTTAAAAATTACAAAAATATTTAAAAATTATAAATGAAATTTATATAGTCGAAAATTTCATAAATTATCTTTTTCTGGATAATTCACAGCACATAAGTAATTATTTATAACATTTTAAAATTTAAAATCTTATTACCACAAATAAAATTTAATATATTAAATAAGGAAAAATAAAATAGATAATATTTAAAATAAATTCACTATATGTATAAATTTTATTGGTTTATGAGATTAAAACAAAATCTCATCTAATTTTCGAATTGAGTCATTTTTGGATGTTTTAATGTGGGGTTTAAATTTATATTAAACTAATATTTTTGAGGATTCCAAAGGTGCCCCTCTACTCCATTATAAATGGGCACCTCCTCCCTCTCCACCTTACACCAATTTGAGCCTTCATTCTCAGCCAACCACTTCCCATTTCACTACCCCACTTTCTTAAACCTACTAGAGGTACTGGTCTTCTAAAAAGACCAACTCTAGTGCTTCAAAGAGAAAGTTTAAAGGAGGCACTTCGTGAAAGAGGTAATACCTTCTACAGTTTTCTTGAAGTTCCATTCTTCTCTACTCCCTCTTCTTTAGTTGTTTAATTATGAAGTAATAACATAAGTATCCATAATATACTAATATGTTATTATAAATATGAAACAACCCTATTTCACCTTCTATCCATCCTACGGAAAACAATATCACCGTGAGTGCGTACGTACAGAATACCGTCTCCACGCCGTGGTGTAATCTGTTTTTCCACCAACAACTTACATGGATGGGTATAATGGTGTAAAGAATAACTATATATGGTTATTATAACATAATACTTATTCTAATATATTATACTATCCACTCCAATTATATTAAATAATTATGGGAACGATATCATCACTCGTGCGTATGTACGGATTACAGTCTCCACGACGTGATGAGATACATTCTCCATGTTAACCATTCATGAATTTTTATAAAGTATATATAATAAATAATAATGAAATATATGACATATTGAATCTACTGAATTTATGTATATATATATATATATGTCATCTACTTACTTCCATTCAAGTCATTAAGGAATGAAAAACAGCGCTCATGCGTACGTACGACCTACCGTCTCCATGAACAGTGTATTTAATTTCATTTATCTATCTATTATATATATATATATACTGAATATATATGATATATAAATCATGTTTTACATTTTTGAAGTAATAAAATAATGATATAAGTTATAATAATATCAATAACAACAAGTTCAAACAAGTACGATAAATGAAACGATTTTACCCAAAACGCTACTTTAACATTGATTTACAAAAGAACGGGTAATATGAAGTAATAAGTGAACCATATATGATATCATAACAATGAATATGAATCTGTAATAAGTCAATGACATTATTTAAATCATTATACAGGAGGTTCGGATCCATACGAAGCATATCAGACCTAAGTTAATGGATAATTTTGAAAATCTCATTTTTATCCGAGATTGCTTATTCGTAAGTATTTACTGGTGTTATTTCTATCATCCATGTCCATGTTTTATAAAATTGTTTTCATGTATTTTAAAATTCCTTTTTAACAATTTTGACTTTTACTACATGGTATGTAAGGAATCTTTTTTTACCATACGAGGTAATTTTTTGACTTTTCCGACAAAAGTACGAGGAGAATGTTATTTTTAACTTATATGGTGTGAACGGATTTTTATGGTTTCATAATGCCTCATTATCATGAAGCTTACTCTACATGATTTTATGACTATTTTTACGAAAATACTTTTATTTTAAAAGTGCATGGAATTTTTTGAAAAGAAAATGATTTGGATGAAGAAAGGATATTTTCACCAAGAATTCATTTCAAATGTTTTATCAAAACCATTTTCCATATAAGATGATATTATTTCATTTGTGTATGTTTCATGTATAATGTATCTATGATTTACATGTATTCACTTTTCATATTATGAAACGATATCAATTTATTTTATATGGATTATGTGATGATTGTATGATGTTTATGAAACCCATTTTGTATAACATCCCAGGTAAATAAAAAATAAATAATTTTCATTTATTTTCAAATTAAATATTAATTTTACTTTAAAGGGGTTTCTATGTTCGATAGCATACCCAATACACAACAAAGAGTTTCTTTGAAATCTTACGTTGCACACTAGTAATAAAATAATATTATTTTAAATGGTAGTAAACACATAGCCATCGTATTGGCAGGAATGAATGGAAATAACTAAAATATGATTATATATGTTTTTTTAAATGTTTTTATTTTTACCCAATAAATGATAATGGCTTAAAATACGAAAAGAATTCAAATTTAGGCATATATACTCTAATTTTCACTAAAGGTTCACTTATCACCTTTTGATAGTGAACCATCATTAAATATAGTTTTGGTCACTCTTATACATTCTATTGGACCAAATAAAACTATTCTTTAGAATCGGGACATCAAAATTTACGTTCTGTGAGTTTTTGGTATTTTTCAGATAAAGTTCCTTTTTTAATGAATAGTGAAAATGGGGTATTTTAAATCAAAAACTCTTTTTAAAATAATATATTTATATGATTAGATTATCTTTTTAATTGGTTTTAAAGTGAAATTAAAATATATTTTTACCATTTAATCCAATAGTGGTCATTGGAATTAATTTCACTTTGAAATTGGACATAAACTAGTGTCAATCATTTGATAATAATGTTTCATAAAAACACTCTATTTTCTCTAATAGCGGAAATTAATTATTAAATTAATTAATTCAACTTATATGTTTTTAATTTTTTAAAATAGAAATCATTTTTTAATTCGGAATATCAAAGATATCTTAGGGTGAATTTTTGGTATTTTTCTAAAAAACTTCAATTTTTGATGAATAGTGAAACCACTAAGTGGTACTTAAAAAACTGATTTTTCGTTTAAATGAAATTTTACCACCATTGTTTTTTGAATTTCAAAAATCCTACATACATGGTTTTCATTTAGAAGTAAAATGTGGTTCAATGGGATTAAAATAATTTTTTGGTGAATAGTAACTTTTATGTTTTTAATCGCGATTAGAGGTAATTAGTTTAGTTTAAGGTAAAAATAATGATTTAAAAATATGAAATGACCTAGAAACATGTTCTAACCTCATTGGATGTGTCATGGACGACCAATAAAATCCATGGGTCAACTTTTGGACCCTATGGAGCCACATTGGTTGGAAAATGACATTAATACCTTTTTATTTAATGTTAAAATTAAAATGTCCCAAACATGTGTTGTTTTACTAAAAAAAAATTTACATGGGGTTATAAAAGTCTGATTTTTGACTATAAATATTAATTATAAAGATAAAAAGATTACCTACATCATTATATTTTATTTATAATTTTTATACATTAAATAAATTAAATTATTTATGGCACCATGATGATGTTGCGATTACCTGATTATTTAACGATTTAAATAAAATGAAATGATAATGTAAAATATAAGACCTACACATAAAAAAACCTATTTGATTGGTGGATTTCGAACCCTTATCATCTTATCCTCGAAACACATCATTGTGGGACCATTAAAATCTGAAAATCATTTTATAATTAAGTATCTTTTCTTAACTTTCCAAGAGTGCCCCTCCTCTCTTCTTATAAAAGGCCCCCACCTCTACCTCCTAACCCACACCTCTCAATCCATTGGATCGGCCAAGATATACTCTTTTTGTCTCTAAAAATTCCACTATTACTCCTAGAAGCCTCACGTTGGGCAGAAGTATTCCCAAGGAAGCCTTTGAGATCAAATCTAAAAGAGTTACCTGATTTAATGGTAGTGTCTTCTCCTGTGTTCTTATGTTTTATTTTTCTTCTCCAACCCCCTAAACTACTTTTATTCATTTCTTATGTAACAACACCAGTATACTAAATATACTAGTATGATTTTATAAGAATTTTTCAAGCTACAATTACACACACCTACATCTAATGGTTAAAGAACATATTGTTTCCGTGGATTGAAAATTTCTGCCTCATGAAACGATGATTGTTCAACACTCATTTAACACCGTCAAAGGTGGACATTAAGATGACACGATATATATATATGATATATAATATGTTTACATTTTACTTAAGCATATGTATTTTCCATTTTTGGAATACCTTTATGGTTTCCATTGTGGGTAAACACAATAATTTCATTTTAGGAAGTGCGGACTACCGCCCCATCAAAGTGATTTGATTAGTTAATGCCATATGTGAGACGTATAAAGTGTTGTACCTCTCGTTCCCCTCGTTGTTTGATTTTCATGATCACAATCACCTTATTATTTGTCTAATATTGTTTGAAGTGTTTTTGAATTATAGGCACAAGGTTTCCAAGAAGTTGGCCCAAGAATGGACAAGAAGTGGACTGATATTCAGTCCACCGGCCAACCGGTGTGATAGAACCGGCCAGCCGGTGGACCTGGCAGAGGCATTGCCCACTGCCAGGCTCCACCGGTCAGTCGGTGGCTTGACCACCGGCCAGCCGGTGGCATCCAGTCAACAGTGGCAGCTACTTTCTCCCCACCGGCCAGCCGGTGGCTCCTCCACCGGTCAGCCGGTAGAGCCTGGACCAAAACTCTTCCCCTCTGCCAAGGCACCGGCCATCCGGTGGACTGTACCAGCTAGCCGGTGGAGCCAGTCAAACTAGCCGTTGCAGTTTGACCAGGCTGGCCCACTTGGCTCCCAATGGCTCTTTAAGCCTCTCCAACGGCTCCGAAGACTCCAAAAGGGTTCCATGCCTATAAATAAAGGACAAGGAATCCCCGAACACCCACCGGAACCATACGGAAGCCCACGGACACCTTGTTGATCATTTGGCGTACCTCCGGCGCATTCCTCCAAGGGAACCCCAATAGCTCCAACTCAATTCCACATCCAAGGAGCTCCATCATAGAATATTGGGAGTGCACGTCTTCAACTCCAATCATCCTCCGGCGCCCAAGGCTTCTCGAAATACGGTTTTTCATTGTTTTATTTATTTTGAGCTTAAATTTGGGTTTGTGCCTACAAACCCCAAAATCTTTCTTCATCCCTCTTTCTTTTGGGTTTCACATCACCACTAAGGTGTGAAGAGGTTATCAAGCTTTCCTTTAAATAGCTTGAGACATAGGTGAGCTATCCTTCACCTGTAAGAAGGATAGTGGGTTCTTGCTAAACCATTAAAAGCAAGTGGGTTCTTGCTAAACCATTTCAAAAGCAAGCTGTAATAGGTCCTAGTGCTACCTCAAAGCCTAGTGGGTTTCTTGCTAAAACCATTGAAAAGCAAGCGGTAGGAATCTTTCAACGGTTGAGTTGGGAGCGGAGACGTAGGTCGGGTTTTAGGCCGAACTCCGTTATCAATTTCTTGTGTCTTGCCTCTTTACATTCCGCTGCATTTTTAACTTTGATTTTAATTTGTTAATTTTTTTTAAAAGGCAATTCACCCCCCTCTTTCCATCCTACCCGTTTTTCTTCCGCCCAACAATTGGTATCAAAGGGAAAATTTGAGTAATACCCTAACCGGTTTCAAATTAAAGATCCATTGTGATGGCATCCACTTCTTTCGCCCCCGAAGGCTTTTCTTTGGGTCGGGCTCCATTTTTTGATGGGACCAACTATAATTATTGGAAAACCCGCATGACTACCTTTCTTAGAAGCA